>CAJQUW010007692.1:0-52532 GCA_907163375.1 Prostheceraeus crozeri
TGGAAAATAATGATTCTGTTAACGCTTTCCATGTGAAGATAGTAGATGATCAGTTCAATTTACGCAAGTTCTGGGAACTGGAAGAACTTTCACAGAATTACACACAAGCACGTACCCAAGAAGAAGCCGATTGTGAAGGTCATTTCGCTGATACCACAACTCGATCAGTTGATGGTAGATTCGTAGTCAAACTTCCATTCAAAGGGGAATCCAAGTTGGATAACAGTTCTTCATTGGCATTCAAACGCTTTCAGACCATTGAACACAGATTCAAGAAAGACAAAGAACTCAATGTCAGGTACTCGGAGTTTATTGACGAATTTATTTCTCTTGGCCATCTGGAACTTGTTCCAGAAGACGAAATTCAAAAGAAAAATGACCAAGTATATTTTTTGCACCATCACCCTGTGTTTAAGGAATCGAGCACGACTACAAAATTACGGTAGTTTTTGATGGATCCAGTAAATCTAATAATGGAAACTCTCTGAATGATTTGTTGATGATTGGGCCAACATTGCAATCCTCATTACTTGACATTCTGATCCGATTTCGCTTTCATCGCGTGGCCTTTTCGGCTGATATTGAAAAGATGTATCGCCAAGTTATACTTGCCCCTGAGGATCGTGATTTTCATAGAATTTTCTGGAGGAAGAATGATAAGCAGCCGATCCAACAGTTTCGAATGACAAGAGTTACTTTTGGGATTGCTTCCTCAGCCTATCATTCAATAGATCATTGCAAGAGTTGGCGCATGAAAATTCACAAAATATCTCATCAAAAGCGATTCTTCGTGATTTTTATGTTGATCGGGTGCTTCGTCAGACGAAGAGGCAAAAGAAGTTCAAATTCAACTGAATATGATTCTCAACAAAGGTGGATTTCAATTGCGAAAATGGGCTTCAAATTCTCAAAAGGTGATGGCGAGTATTCCCGAGCATCTTCGTGAAACCTCAGTAGACCTAAACTTGGACGATAATTGTGATCAAACAATAAAGGCTCTCGGAGTAACATGGAATCCCGCATCAGATACATTTTCTGCTTCACTTGATTTGAAACAATTGATCAAATTCACCAAGCGAACATTGCTATCAGATATTTCAAAAATATTTGATCCACTGGGATTATTTGGACCGGTAATCATCAAATTTAAATGTCTCATACAACAATACTGGCTGGGTGGATTTTCTTGGGATGATCAATTGCCAGATTTTATGATCAGACAATGGATGGCCTGTCGTGAAAGATTGGTTTCTTTGCTAGAAATGAAAATTCCAAGGTGCATATTTCAAAACAATATTTTCATGAACGCCAAATGCAGTTTGCATGTTTTTTGTGACGCGTCTGAAGCCGCCTACGCAGCTGTCATATATTCAAGCATGATTCAAGAAAATGTTACTGTCACACTGGTGTGTTCAAAGACGACACTAGCACCCGTCAAATCAATCATTCTTCCACGCTTGGAGCTGTGGTGCATTACTTGGATCTCGCCTTTTGCAAGCTGTAATTTCTGCTATAAATGCATTTGGTTTCCCGATTACTGATATTACAGGATGTACTGACTCTACAGTAGTTCTTGCTTGGCTTTCTAGTATTCCTCGACGTTGGACTTCTTTTGTTGCAAACAGAGTAACCGAGATACAGGAAATAATCCCACCTTCACTTTGGAGACATGTCCCATCAGAAAGCAATCCAGCTGATTGTGCATCACGTGGAGTTACAGCTGATGAATTTGTCAAATCCAATATTTGGTGGTGTGGCCCCGCATGGTTTTCTGAAGATACATCGAAGTGGCCGTCTAATTCAACAAACAAGACTAATCAGAACATTCCAGAGGAAAGGAAGAAGCAAACTATCAAAGTTCATGTTGTATCATTAACAAGTGATCTGATAGACACTTCGCGATTTTCATCCTTTAATAGACTCATCCGATCACTGGCATATTGTATTAGATTTATTGAAATCTTACGAAAGAAGAATGCTTCAAATCTGAAGGCATTACAACCAAGTGACATTTCCACAACTTTGGTTTATATCCTTAAGCAAGTTCAGCAACAAGCCTTTTCTATTGAATACTCTTGTTTACAATCTTCGCATGAACTACGCGCAAAAAGCAAAATTTTTCATTGTCTACATTTCTTGATCAGGAAACTGGGCCTATCAAGGTGGGTGGAAGAATCAGAAATTCCCATATTGGTGAAAATTGTAAGCATCCAGTATTAGGCTACTACCAAAGAAAAGTTATTTATCAGATTTGATCATTCGCATTGACCAGTTTCTTAAAACAAACCAATTTAGTTAGTTTTGGTGGGCGGTATGTTTCGAATGCTTTCACGTTGGTCCTTTCCACGCCCATGATATGTGACATTTCCCATGTATGACTTTCTATGCTTCTTCCTTCTGTGTGCCATAGTTACAATTATCTCCATGTGCATAGTTATCTATGTGAAGCTCTACTTGTTCAAAAATTTGTAATTACTTCTGTTGGATATGCCATACGTTTTGCGCATAGATGTTTTTTGGTCAAGATACAGTCCTTTAAACTTGGCTCTTGGTTTTTTATCCCTGGTTCTTAGTCTGATCTATACGCCGTAACAAAAGCTTCAATTTCAATCACTACTCAGTGAAAATTATGGAAAATTTTGAAAGTGCTGATTTTTTTATACGAGTAGGCCAGAATTGAGCGCTTCAACTTCCGAGGCAGCTGCGTAACAATAAATTGGGTCTAAAGCTCTTGATTTCATTGTCATTTCGATTAAAGTGATCGTAGCAATACGATTTCCGTTTGCAGATTTTTGAACATTCCTTTGCCACCAGCTTGTACTATAAAGTGTTAGCACTTTTAATTATCACACAGACACCGTTTGGATAACGTGAGTCTTGCTTTACGATAGGGGTATAATTTCATGCAATGTGAAAGATCTGGAGCAAAAATAATGTACATGTACTTCATTTTGGAGTAATTGCTAGTTGTTAGCTTGAAAGTTAAGCTTTATTATACAGCGTTGATCATAGTGATGAAAATTCTCCATGTGTTGATGAACATGTGATGAAGTATAAGCACACAGTCCACGCAGCATTCATGAGCGACCATATTGGAAGATGTAGACTGTAAACTCGTGAGATATTTGGAAACTATAAGGATATCTGTGATGATTAAAAGAATATCTATGATAGCTTCAAACTTCTTGCGCATTTGTCCGATATCTTCATTGAGGATACACATCCTCCATTTCTAGTTCAGATGGTTCAGATAGTTCCAAATCGATTTCAGATCTGCCCGAATGAATTTCAGATATGATCCAGATGAATTGGAGATCTCCAGTTGAATTAAAGATCTTTTCAAAGTTGAGCTTGTGACAGATCTGAAATTCAGTTAGAGAATTCTGAAATAGACATGGAAAAGGTGCAGTTGCAGGTTCCAAGAGTTAACTTACAGGGATGATAGAGAAGTTTTCAGTCTTTGAATACTACATAGTCTTTTCAAACGACTACAAAAAGTCTCCAAAACAAAAGAGAAAACGTCAATCACCGAAAAATAAATTTCAAAATTTTCCAATGGAAAATTTTCCATTTGCATCACTATCCCTGAGTGATCATCTTCAGGCGAAAAGGAATTTTAACATTGACTTATACATATGATTCACAATTTTTTTCGTACAATGATATCATAAAAATATGACATGGAAGGAATGATATAGGAGATGGGTAATAGAGATAATTTTCCCTAACAACAAAATATGCTCTTTAGTCAAGACATTTTCAAACACACATTCATCTCGTCTCCCAATTTTACATGTATACATGTAAATGCAAACCGAGAAAATAGGAAGCTTTGATGTGAATTTTTAGATGTGAAACCCACAGAATAATGCAAAATACGTATCACCATTCTGTATGAGAACGTATGAGAATGTATGAGAACCTTGTCGCTATAGCGAATAAGTCATTACAACAAGACATTTTTTAAGACAGAAAAATGTAATAATGAATGAAAAGACATTATTTGCGTTCAAATTTCAAATTACTATTTGTAGCACTAATATTAAAGCAGAATATTATGTTTATAACACCATATAGACCTGCTTGAGTAAAAGTTTGCATAAATTTGTTAGTTGTAATGAATAATTTTTGAAGTCTAAAAATATGCATAGATTCATGAAAACTGAAAAAATTGAAAATACAAATTTTAAATTTGATTTATTGGCATGAAGGTCTTCGAATCATGAAAAATAGGCGCTTCCATTCAAAAAAAGAACACTCGAAATATGTGGTAACCTTATTTTCAAACAGTTTTATTCCCTCGGTCCTACGACAATAAAAATCGCCCGTCCTGATAGGGTTAAAGTATGAACTTTCTAACAATGAAATCCTGACAACACAAATAGGCTAGAGATTGACAAATTTGATTTGTGCTTGAAACTCAACTCAATTATACACCGGCATGGAATTTTTGCTTTGTATAGGGTCAATTTCAGTGATTCTACACATTCTGTGGAACCTAAAGTTTTTCAAAAGCACTGCCACAGATATTTTGTTTGAATTGCTGGTAAATTGTCGGTGAATTACTGGCCAGTTATTAATCCACAACTTTTATTTCAAAATAAAGTTTCCTTTGTTTTTCTCACATTTACATGTACAACTACACTAGTAGACTATACTTTAGAATTTTGAATACCGACCAAAAGTATCGCTGCAACTTCTAACTGGTAGGCCTGATGCCATTTCTCTGGACAATACGCACTTCGAAAGTTGAACTTTTCAATTAGCCAAACAGCAACTCAGTGATGCTTTCTGTAGCCGATCGACTTCGTAGACTCGTGTAGTAAATCGTAGGCTTACTCTTTCACAAATATCTTTGACTACTTCCGGAATTAATTCATGCTCGAAGTTCAGTTCATGCCTAGTCCAATTTCAAATAACAGACGGTCATCGTCGAATAATCTGGCTCGTAACAAGATTTTCCACTACAGGCATAATTGTTTAAGTTTTTGTACAGGATTGTGAGAATATTGTTATTTGACATTATATATTGTGAATGTTTTACATGCCCGTCTTTTATCAAAGGTAGAAAAACAAAAAATGTGGACAAACGCGCATCAAATAGAATGATTTAATATACAGTTTTGTGATGCACAGTGGACAATTCGATCAGTCACTCATTTCTATCATTCTATTAAGTTGAGATTCTCTTAATTTGGCCACATTCTCGAATGCGTACATCATCGATCAGAAGTTGTTGCTACAGCTCGACAGCAACTCATACACGTAAATAATAGAAAATGATCTGAAAGCGTTCTACGTCAAAACTAGGCCTCCAAAGTCAGTATTTTCACTAACAGAGAATGCACAATCAAATGTAATTTGTCTAAAAAAAACCCCAGTCTACTTCCGATTGGATTTGCATGTACTATTCTTTGATGCTGTCTAATTACTTTACTGTCTCGTTAGAAATCGGCAGACGCACAGATTCGCGTAAAATGTACACCATTTTGTGAAAGTCTTGATTTCATTCAATTTCCCTGACTTAGAAATCAGTCATTCCGATCTTTCTATTCAGTTGCGGCTCGAATCAGATCTGTGGAAGCTGATTTCAATGAAAGACTTCTTTCTAATCGAATTGTCTTCAATAAAGTTATGTATGAGGGCATTCTCTTCGTGTGCGCATGTATGCATGCTCTTCTTGATTGACACAAGCGTCCGAAACGACGGCAATACTATTTCGAATAACACGCGCCTTTATTATTTTTAACTGAGGTAAACTTCGAAAGTCTATTTTCACATGATCGATGCTAAGTCACATAGTGGATGATTAGAGCATTCTAATATTTCTCAACCTCAGAGGAGGGTGCTTTTTCGCCCCCTCAATCATTTATATCCTCATCTACTCCAAGGAACTCGCCAAGACACATCAGAAAACATCATTTATTCATCCCCAAAAGTCAGTTGAAACACGGTTCATGGTGTTATACTGGTAAAAATCACTTTCGACTGCTCGTGAACGCATCTATTCAAAGAAATGGCAAAGTGATGTGAAGGAAACATATACTAATCAAAATATTAGCAGCAGAATGGATTGACACTATAACGGACATCCTTGGCATTATACAACGCCCTTCAATTATGAGCGGGGACTAAAGAAAGTTGATATACCAATCAATCAGCTTAGGATTCTCATCAAGTAATTGGAGTGGGCTGAATTAGGGACTGAGAATATCATTACTTATTCTCAAGCTTTTTTTAGAGTACGCGGTGAAAATCATGCTTATCAGCGGTTTTAAAAGTCCCTCCCAAAACATATGGTCCTAGTATTGTTATTTTTCCACAAATAATCGCAACTACATGTATTTCGTAGTGGAAGTCGAATGTTTTAAGGCATTGACTGAGGAAATCAAATAATTGAATCACATTGGCTGAGAAGTTGAATAACTGCAATGCACTGATTGGGGAAGTAGAATAATTTCAAACCGCTAGTTAGTTAAATTACATAATTGCAATTAACTAATTGGGAATTTGAATTTTCGCAATTACCTGATTGGGGAAGTCGAATAGTTACAATTGTCTGATTGGGATGTCAAATAATTGCAATATACTGATTGGGGAAGTCGAATAGCTGAAGTTAGTTAGTTGTAGAAATGTACAGTAACGTAATGTCATAAGAAACTATGCAACAGCCTCAATCTCGATTAAGCTCAATGGAATCTGTACCAAACGCTGCAAACACCTTACATGTATAATACTTAAATTAAGTAGGAGCTGAAAATGTCCAATAATTTTTTCAGTCATATTCCACTTTTCAGGTGTTTTGGCATAGTGCATGATCCCTATCCATTACATCCACATGGCATTTTTACCCGTAGATCAAATAGATTCAAGAAAATTACAAGGTTGTTCTAAAATCAATGGACTTTCTCTGTTTAAGAAAAAGTATGAAATTTCGGTTATGACTCGCACTAACAGCTACAAAGGGACTGATCAGGGCCAAGACAGTAGGTATTTTCTAGCTATTAAGTTTCCGCTCCATCAAATGCGTTATTGCTGCTTTGGGTACCGTCCTGTAAGCATTATGTGTAGATTGCAGCTACGCCCAGAATAGTGATTATCAATCATTTTGCTTTTGGTATTCACTGAATGCTTGTACATTAAAAGGAACCTTTTTTCAACTAAATGGTAATTTTCAACATTTCTCTCTTCATGGAATTACATAAATGCATGAAACAACAGGCATTGTTTAGTGTTCTCTCCTAGCCCGTCTATCGAGAGTCGAGACGATCGAATCATACTTTGACTATTCAGATGGGGAATAAAGCGAATATCGGTGATATACATGAATGAAGAAATACATTTTGCCCGTTGATAGTTTCATAAAAGGATAAAACTAGCGCAGCTGTCACTGAATTGAACAACATATCGGAAAATCATAATGGATTGATTGGCTTTTTGATGTGAATGTTCCAGCAATTGGAACGACCAGCGGTTGAGAACTTTTTGAAACATGTTATTCCATTATTTCGAGAGAGCTGCAACCGATAGACCTATATAAAAGCCGAGATTCTTCAAAAAATCAAAGAAATGCGATTTTCATGCCAATAACTCGTCGGACTTTTTTTTCGTTTCTGTCTTTTTAGAATCCTTGAGTCATAATTTATCTAAATTTCCACTCCGTTTTGATCAACAATTTTTTCCACAAAAAGTGAAAAAACCTTGACTTGAATGGCATCTGGCGAACCGTCCGACAGTTTTAGGAAGGCCAGGACAGAGCCGGTGTTTTGGTATTGCAACTTGTCGACAGGTCGGGGGATAAGGAAATCAAACCGTCAAGATCCATATAATCAAATTAAGACACGACACGGTCAAAAAAATTCGAAGGATCCAGGAAATGGAAGACGCCAAAGTTAAACAATTACCCTAGTGGAGAATCTTGTAAATAATTAGGTAATTAAAAGTCATGAATGAATGAATTAATACTGACAACATAGAGTAACCCACTCTAGTATAGAGCAAGTACTGAAATACGTATAAAGGCAAGTATACTCAACTGAAGACGGTAAGGGAAATAAATTAATATTTATAAACGATTTAATTTTTATCAAATAAGAACTGTAACAAGAGTTCGTCATGGACCTGACGAGAAGCTAACTAAAAATAACAAAGGTGAAAATTAGAAACCTAAAAAACCAAAATTAAGCTTGCTATGTATGGAGTCATCAGGGAGGAACCATGTGGCTGCATGAAGCAAGGTTTCGGCCCCTAACCTCCAACCTATACCACATGGCGGGGCCAGACCAACCATATCGAATGTACGATATGGAAGGTCTCTCCAAGCCTGAGGAAACATAGTAGAACCAAACCGAAAATAAATTTTTAATATATTAGGACAAAAGGACGCACTTGAAACTAGAAGAGGTTATCTTAGCCCAACATGCCAATGATGGATGGCATCTGGCGGGGCGAAAAACAACCAAACTTAAAAACGAGGAACCTATTCTTGGAGAAGGACTTAATGCAAGAATTAACCAGCAAATTATTCTTATAACCCCGTCCTTTAAAGATATCAAAAATGCCCTTAGCTCTTGATATGAAGGCGGAAGCATCAGATGAAATCCTAGCGAATCTGATGAGTTGGGCAGCAAAGATGTTTAAGCCAGTGTTCAAAGGCATGTTACTCTCGGGGAAAGTATACAGCACCACTCAACCTTATGGTAAACCTCTGTGATGTAATGGCCACCATCTTCGATCCTGATTTTTACATCCAAATAATTAACACATTTGTTGTTGTCCCCGCTTCTGCTAGCCAAGAGATCTACCGGGTAGATTTCAGGAAGGATCTTATCAAAATGTTTGAAGTTATAAACACACAAATGTCATCGACATACCTAGTGGTACGAGAGAGAAGTTTGGCTAAGCCAAATCTCTTACTCGCTAGGAGCCCCCTCACAAAATAAAACTCCCTGTAAGCCAAAAACAGGTCAGCTAAGAGCGAGCTGGAATCCCCACCCATAGGTATGCCTCGAATTTGCTTGAAGACAAGTCCCCCGAAAGTGACAAAAGTGTTATTCAGGATAAAACTAATTTGCATTAAGGAATTGGGTTTTGGACCAGCAGTGATACCCTCTGTATTTTTTATTCGAGAAGAAGGTTCTATAATAGCCAATGCAAATAAAGCTCTTGGAACTGCTAAAAATTCAACCAAATTTTTAACCAAAAATTTAACCAATTCCAATTTGTGCTTCTACTCGAAATCATAACACAAATGGAGGTTGAGTGGTTGCCTCAATTAGACAAGCTCCCTTTTGAAGTTTCAATAACGACGATTTAGGACATACTTGACCGGCAAACACAAATACTGGACCGGTGAATGACCGGCCGGTCAGAAAGTTCTGCGCGACCCAACTGGCAAACAGACCCAGACCGGTTCCAGTTCTGATGCGATTGGTACATGAGGCATTATAGCAACACCAGAGTGTTAGAGTTTACGGAGACAACCCTTATCCTACGGTCGAGTAGGCGACATGAAGCCACTACAAGGCATTCTGAGAAGAAAGAGCTGACAACAGCATTGCCCAGGGTACTTGCATCTGTTTTGCAGGGGGAGGCCGTCAGCTTGGTCAAATGAAGAATCGTTGTGCTACTCGACGATGAGAATTATGCGAATTTGTGTGTGATTTTATTATAACTTTTTGTCAATTTTAAAAAATGTCTAATGTTTGCCTTTCTTTAAGAATCGCGCGCACGATTGCGTCGTATCGAGTGGTGGTTATGCAATAAATCACTTGGACGTCGATTCCATCCTGTAGTAAAGGCGACGTCGGTCCATCGTCGGCCTAAAATATTGTGTTGGCTTGTGGTTGGTGGTTGATTAACTGTTGGGCCAAAATTTTATGCTGTTGGATTTTAATGGTATTTCAGTTGGCCAAGGTCGGCCAATTATCTTTGGTTGGATTGTGGTCGTATTTCAATTTATCTTGGTCGGACAAGAGTATTGTTGGCTTCCCAATGCCAAGATCTTAAGAGGGATATCGGACATCATCTGGGAACGCTATCTTGACTTTTGAATCATCTTAGGAATTCTTTCAACATCAGAATTTTCTGCAGTGCTGAATCCTCGAATACTCTAGGTTTCATAGCGAATCATGCATTAATTTATAATGCATATATCATTCATTTATTTATAATGCATATATCATGCATAAATTTATAATTATAGTGAAAAAGACACAATTGCAGTTTTACATGGGCAGAAGCTGGATTTCCAAAGTAAACCCACAATGTGCAGGAAAAGACGACCATGTTGTCAATCGATTTCGAGTTTATTAAAAACTCATCTTCAGGACAATACAATCAGAGGAAACAAAAGGTTATATACAAACTGCATGGTCACAACACAACTCACTTAAAACAGTTGGAAAAAAAACTAAAATTAGAACATGTGCAGCGGAATTGATGAACAGTTCTCATTAATTAGGTGGCCATTGGTTGATTTGATGCACAGTGTTTCAGCGATGCGAGTGTGAGCTGTTTTAAAGATGACCTTGAAGTCCATTAAGCTTGCCTCATGCGGGTGGTGGGTGATTTCAGTTGGCGTAGGCTTGCCTTTCAAATGTTCTGTCACTCTCGTAGACAGATGTCTCCGTGTCTCACCTATATAACAGTTTGAGCACTGTCGACATTTAAACTCATAGACTATGTTCGATGATAAACACGGAGAGACTTTGTCTTTGTTGGGAAAAATACTAGCGGTCTTAAATGTTTTAAATGCAACCTGCAATTTATAATCAGTTTTATCTAACATAGAATTAATAACTTGAACAGATTTTAAAGTCTCGCGCTCTTTCTCTTTGACGTACGGTAATGACCAAAAAATAGCCGTTTTACTTTCATCAGTAGTGGTATTATTTTCAACTTCACGTTTGATAGACTCGATCAACTTAAGAGGGTAATTATTACTGAGAAAAATGCTGGTGATTTCTTCACAAGCTTTCTCATAATTATTATGCGAACTACTAAGGCGTTTAGCTCTGATAAACAAGGAACGAACCGCAGACTTTTTGTATTTCATTGGAGTGTAAGAAGCAAAAGGAGCGTAAGTTCCAGTATTCGTAGGTCGGACTCTCCACGCAGTCGCAAAAGAGGAATTATGAAAACTGACCATCACATCCAAGAATGGTAAATTATGATTATCTTCCTTTTCGATGGTAAAGGAAGTTGGTGAGTTTTTAATAAACTCGAAATCGATTGACAACATGGTCGTCTTTTCCTGCACAAAAAGTTTGGGCTCCTTATCTAGACCCACATTATAATCATTGTGTGTCTCCGATTTAAAACATGTTATTGATGATGTTTATTCTTTTTTAAATCATTGGTAGTCTTGAAATTGGCGTTCGAGGATTCAGCACTGCAGAAAATTCTGATGTTGAAAGAATTCCTAAGATGATTCAAAAGTCAAGATAGCGTTCCCAGATGATGTCCGATATCCCTCTTAAGATCTTGGCATTGGGAAGCCAACAATACTCTTGTCCGACCAAGATAAATTGAAATACGACCACAATCCAACCAAAGATAATTGGCCGACCTTGGCCAACTGAAATACCACTAAAATCCAACAGCATAAAATTTTGGCCCAACAGTTAATCAACCACCAACGACAAGCCAACACAATATTTTTGGCCGACGATGGACCGACGTCGCCTTTACCACAGGGCATTGATGAATCTTTACGCATACTCAAATCACGTGAGAACTGATTGCCATTGAATATTGACTAGAGTTTTCTTCCTCTGATTTAATTCCCTTCCTGAATTATAAGAGGAGGGTTGAAGTTCCCTGATAGGATCTGAGTTGATATGTGCTGAACATAAGTTTGTGCTGGGTATACTAGTTGGTCACATCAATGTCCTTTGGTTACAGAGTTAATATTAGATGTCTTCATATGTTGTTTGTATAAGCAGGTCTCATGATTTGTCGCGGCAAATTTTGTGAGCTTCAGTGGTATTATCAATTCTCCGGCTTTGGCTGTGGCGTTGGAATATTATTGCTAATATTTCATTAGGCCTACTACCAACATGTCGCGTATTGAAAAAGTCGATGCTCAAGTCATCTCATTAACAATTAAATGTATTGTTCTCGATCTCTAATCAAAAGCTGTAGATAATTACGATGAATAGGTATTTTACCCTTGCATTTAAAATGAGACAGTCAAACACCATGCATAAAATATTTACAAAAAAGCACCAACCAAATTTTCTCGTGTGATCCTGTGTAATTTGGCGTGTTTGCATGTTCCACGAATTACTTGTTGCAATCATCAGTCCGTGTAACCGAAATCAATTTGCGGTCAATTATATATTCGGATCTTTATTATTATCTTCATGACTACCATTATCTGGCAGGTTCATATCGATCTTGATGGCCGAGCGATCTTAGATACCTTCGATTTGTAGAGAAACTCCGATAGAGATCTTGCGAACTTGGCAAAATACAGCGGAGGATTTCATGCAAGTTTCTCTGATGTTAAAGCTTAGGTCTTAGGTGATACTTGAGCTTGCTGAAGCAGCGCAGCTTCACAGACAAATGGAATAAGCATGTATTCAAGGCAGGGATGCGGAGTCGGAGTCCTATCAAATGACAGGACTCCGGACTCCGGCCTATAACTAGACTCGAAATAATGTAATACAAACAAATTATTTATCCTCGTGCATAGCTGTCACTGTCTTGATGTCAACTTTCTCCGTCAAACAAAAGTACAGAGACAGCAGTGTATGCAAAGCTTGAAATAGTTGAGGGAATGAACCGTGATAGTGAAAAAGGGATCGTCTTTCCACTCGATGATTTAGTAGAGAAGACAAGCCCTCCTAGCCTCGATCACACCTACGCGCCGAAGGTCACCAGAGACAAAAATGAAATACTAGTTTGTTTGAGAACATCACCTCTCACCCTCACGTTAATCGTGTATGTGATGGTTCCTCTAAAGCGCATATTAAAATCGAAAGTGTACTCATATTTTTTGGAGAAAGATGTGGGACTTTCCTGCCTGGTAGAGACTGGAGAAAACCATGTGAAGCACACATCAAAAAGATTGGAGGAGCCGAGTCGTATGCATCCAACTGAAAGCGACATTTTATAAACTTTCATCGATAATAATTGATAATTGATACAGCAATGATCACTAAAAATAGGTTCAGATAATATCATACTGATCTATGATATAAGTTACCGGTTTGTTTTTCAAAAAACTGGTCTTTATATACTTGCCACCTGGAGTCGTAGTCGGAGTCGGAGTCCTATCAAACCCCGGAGTTGGAGTCGGAATCCTATCAAAATGATAGGACTCCGCATCCCTGATTCAAGGAACAGGCAAAGCAAGTCAAAAACAGACTTTGCGCGTTTTTATTACATAGTCTTTTTTGCTAGTGTTGTCTTCGTCGCCGGGCATTTGGCCTCTGTGAGTCTCCATATCAGACGATAGCGTCGACTCACATCCGGTGACACCAAGGTTCGTCCAATGCTACAATTGCACTATTGACCACTCGCTTTAAGCCTAATGATGCTGGCTTTAATCGCAACCCTAAAAATTCACTTCCTGATCGACTGAGCAGATAGAGTGCATTTTAAATTTAAAATTTAACTTAATTCACATTATCACACCACTGCTATCCTGAGTTTCTAACAATGTTGTCATGTGACATTTTAATCTAATTCATAGCTTAGATAGACTTAGTTATGAATTAGATTAAGTCTGAGGACTAACAGACAAATTTTGCAGAAAATTTCATAAAAAATTTGGGATGGTCATTTGAAGAAATTTGGAACTTTTTAGTTACTCATTTTTGGAACAAAGCTAGATGACCCAAGTAACTATTTTTATCTAATTTTGAAAGGCTAGAATTTTAGAGACAAAGCATATCGTTCCTTACTTCTGGAGCAATCTGCGCTTTCAAACTATTATCAAACTTTTAATAAATGAAGTAAAAATAGACTGTTAAAATATTTGTTTGTTATTATATTTATAACAACCAACTCGCGTTTTGCGCTTTTAACTTAAATCATTTGTAACCGTTAATATCTACAAATGTCTCGCAAAATGCGTTCAATGTACAAATTAAAAATCCTTTTATACTGAGCTGGAATAAACTAATGTCGTTGGAAAGAGGCAATGACTGATATTTCTCAATATGTCTATAGGCCTACCATTAAAAGATCAAAAGCTTCTTTCTATTTGCATTTTTTCGAATCTTAGCATTACCCAAAACTAGTTCATGAATAAGTCATATTTATTAGCTGATACAGCATGAGCGATACGTGTACATCTCATTTGACAATATGAGTAGGTGTGTATACAATTTATATTCCTCTTCTTGATCCCAAATTTGAGCTTGAAATTCCATCTAGCACTTCTATCTACTCTACTTAGTGTATATAGCATACGAATCAATTGTAAAAACGCTTCACAGAGAATAATTCAGAAAGGAATGGCAAATTGTGGCCGAGACACAAAATTTGATTGTTTCAGTCGTCACAATAGACCCCAAGTAATTAGCCTAACAACAATGAGATTAAATACACGATAGATCAGATTGCCATGCAAAAGATGTGCGGCTGGTAGGATTCGAACCTACGACCAAGGTTAACTAGACCTGTGCTCTAACCAACTGAGCTACGAGCCACTTACGCGACTCCGTCAATTGGCAGGATCAAACCCTCACCACCACACATCAGTTGTCAAGGCAATAATTATCAATGAATAAATAACACGTCACAATTGTGACCGCCGACATTAAGGCAAGTAGCGGGGATCGATTGTCCACCAAAGCATCTTAAACCATGTCGTGAAAGCAATTAACAACAATGAGATTAAATGCACGATAGATCAGATTGCCATGCAAAAGATGTGCGGCTGGTAGTGACATACGTCATGAATCTTAACATGAGCAGTATGACCATTCGAAAACAACCTAGTTTTATAGCGTAAAGTATTTTTCTTTTATTTAAGGTCTAGTTGACCTCATGTTAAAATCTAATTTCGATTAATTCTCTTTTGTTTCTCTCCCCGTGTTGCTGTCCTGCTGATGTAAATAATATCTTTTGTTTCTTTTTTTCATTCAACTACCCATGATGATGATGTTTTTAATTTTGAACGATAGCAGCTTGTTGTCCATAAATATGGTCTCATTACTTTACAGGAGGAATTTATATAATTGTTATGAGAGTCACGTATGCAAAGCGTTGCTGCATATCGAGGAAACCTGGAACCGCATCTGCGAGAGCTAGAATCTTCAAGACAATGCGCAATATTACTCCGTGAAACCAGAAATAAATGTTCTCACTGATTTTGCAAAGACTGCTATTTGTACATTTCCATTAGATAAATAGCACCGTAAAACAGGGGATCTTGTACCGGTTTGATTTTTTCAATCAATAAAAGGCACTCTTTCAAAATCCATAAGTACTTTTTGATTTTATGGGGCAACTTGCAGAAGATTTATTCAAATATTCTAATGCGACGAAAAAGTAGCATAAGCAGCTTTTTATAATTATTTGGAACTCAATTTGTCATTTGAGATGATGCTTACACCGAAAACGAACATCGGTCGATCGTTTCGTCACTTATTCTGTGGTGGCAGCGAAACTTCTGATGCACTGATTTGCCTTTCCCACACGGAAACCAGTGTGAATTGCTCACATTAAGAAAACTCAAAATAATACCTGTATGGGCAAAGGGCAACAGCTTCAACAAATCTGTATTTTCGATGGATAATTAGCAGGAAAATCAACAGCAAGTCAATCCTTTATTGCATGTCATTCGACAATACGACCCAAGCCACAGGCATTCGTTGCAAGAGGAAATGCGCTCGTAAAATCCAAGTTGAAATTATTCAGTAAACAAGTATCACCAACAAAACCTGCAACACACCCACATGTTGATCTAAAAAGCAATCTGAGGTGCTGCAGTCCTACAAGTATTTGAAGTCCGTTGACTTTCTTTGAGAACATCCCACCTAGGTTCGTCTGCACGCGAAAAGTAGATACGTATTTTGCAAAAGTGCAAAAACGATATGCAGTAGTATGCTTTATATCCCTTAATCAGTAGCTCAAGCAAGGGTCGAAGCATTGTATTTCATCATTGTACATGAAGACAAATGAAGAAATGTTGAATTCCTTGAAGTATTCTAGGCGCATTAAGAAACCTGCGATAACTAATGGATTCAAGTGAAGAAATAGTATTTTCAATGTTTAGGCTTAGTCATAGTGTGTAGTATTAGTTAGTTATGACCTTTGGCACGTAGGTGTGATCGAGGCTAGGAAGGCTTTTGTCTTCTCTATTACATCACCGAGTGAAAAGGCAATCCTTTTTCACTATCACGGTTCGTTCACTCAACTATTACAAGCTTTGCATCCAGCAGTGTCACTGTACTTTTGTTTGACGGAGAAAGTTGACATCAAGACAGTGACAGCCATCCACGAGGATAAATAATTTGATTGTATCATATTTCGGGTCTAGTTATAAGCCGGAGTCCTATCCGACTCCAGCAAAAATGATGGGACTCCGGGACTCCGCATCCCTGGCTGTGGGACATAGCATTTTGATCAGGTTAGCTTTGTGTATTTGCTGCAATGTTTGCTGCATCTTTATAAATAGGAGAAATTCATTAGACAAAATAGTGATGATATTGAGCTAATTTGAATAATATTCTCATACTATTCTATTAAGAGTGGGCCTACTGATGTTAGTCAATTCACCCAACTAGATGCGAAAAAGAGTGATAAGCCTATGTGTAGCATGAATTACATAAATCCCTACGTATTTATGCAATTCATGCTATATAAGCTTATTTTTCTTCTGACATGGTGTAAGTGCAATTCTTGCTATCTAATTATGGCTTTTGTAACAAAATTTCATCATGCATTTAAATTGGCGTGGTTAAAGATCAATTTGCTTGAATTAATAGTCACTAGTTGGCTATAATCATGAGCTTAAAACACGAAAGTTATGATAAGAGAATTAAGTAAATCCTATGCATATATTGTCTAGGCTTTCAATCAGTCTAAATTCATGAAGACATGTGGGAAAAGTCGTGAATTCGACATATAATGGGTGTTGATTTAATGCCAACTACCGTGACTCGATGCAAAATAGGCTCGGATAACAAAGAAATGAAGAATTCAAATGGCTGCTAGAAAACAAACAGGAAAATAAGTCAGTTTTCTCCGGGGGGATAATTCTGTTTTCGGGGGTTTCCCCCGAAGATACCCCGAAGATCTAAAGATTTCCATTCTGGCAGTTATTGGGTCAAAACTGATCGATTTTAATTAGTTGCCACGAGAAGGCTCCATTCAGATGTTTTAAGAACAGCTTGATACAATTGTTACAACAGCATTGCATTTCTAGTTTCTACACCTACGAATTGTAGAACGCTATCAGTCCTCATCAATACTACTTTAATTAATTATTTAAGTAGGCACTGTATTATATTATAAATGACTGCTGGGATGGTTTTCATCATCGTATTAAGAATAAATGTGAAACTTTCAAAAATGCTTGAATGAATAGTCAAAATCGAGGTAGCTCATAATATTGTCTGGAGAAAGTTACGCAATGCTTTCAGAATTGCTTCGAATCCAGAGTAATTAAATCGCTAAGTAATTATTTAATTTTAATTATTATTTAAAATCTGCAGCTGCTCGGACCACATTCTGTATGATCAAGTAGCCTAACATCAGCTCCTACATTTAAAAATTCTGATTTTATTGCCACACCTAGCCTGTACTCGCACCACTAGTGGACAGAATTGCGGAAACATTGCAATTTATATATGATTTTATGCGTTAATTGTAATTTATTGTCATTTTACACGATAATTGCAATAAAATGATGCAATATCTAAATTGCAATTTTTGTATTTTTCGTTTGCGAAATTTTCATCGTACATTTATCATCATCGATTCATCTCAGTGTTGCTTCCTTTACAAAGATTTTTGCTCTCTTCAGGATAAAAAATGAAAACATTCATATCATTGCTACTTTTTGTTGATTATAATTGATATCACTGTAGTACACGAAAATTGTAATAAAAATACCCTAATGACCATATTGCAATATGGTCATTATAATACATATATATATATATATATATATATATATATATATATATATATATATATATATATATGAGACATGTATTGCACAAAAGCAAATCGCAATCAATTTCAGATAACTTAAGGTAATAGTTTTCAAATGATCGATAAATTGATTTCACTTCGGAACTAGAAAACTTAAAAACGACTTTAAAAAATCATTTCACTGCAAAAATATTTATACCGGCGCTAAAATATTATCATAATCACCTAAATGTTCATATCTGAAACATTTTACAAATATTTATAAATTAATTTGTCGATGTAACAAAAATGTTTCTGCATACTTATGTAATTGTTACCATTAAACAGTGCAGTAAGCGGAGTTCTGAACTCATCTGTTTAGCTACATGATAACAATGTTTACGTCAAATGATTGAAAAATCACAACTTTTTATCACTAGCCAGCAGCTGGTGTCAAAACGGAACCGAATCTCCAAGACAAATACGTGAACAATGGAATTGAACTTGAACAGTGTAACTTGCAAAGGAGCAGTGTCTGTGTTAATCTTCACATCACATTGAAGTCGATAAACATGCAGTTTGATTTCACAGACAAGCACAATAGCAGCACCCATATTCACCATACTTCATTAATAATTGCAGCTCTACATTAATATTGTGCCGATGGCTATTAAAGCCATTCTGATTTAATTACATAACTATGTCTCATGTGTTTGAGTGTGTCTATTTACTTGTACTCTTCCATGTTTGTTTGAGCTTGTGAATTTCCTGAAATAAAATCAACTATGTTTTCGCAATGCTAAAAAAGCGTATTCTCCATTAAACGCATGTATCATACTTGTTAGTTATTACCGGTGGTAAGACCGGCACATTTATGGTGTCAGAATAAAATACCCAGAATATATTAACCTTATTGTCTTGAAGATATTTATCAGTGACTCTTTATACTCTTAGTGAAAATGGCTAAAGTTGTTAGACAGCCGGATTTGCCTGCTAATCCCAGCGCGGAGGACTGGCGTTTCTTCAAAAGGTTATTTGATAATTTCTGTTCTATCAATTCTGTAGACGATAAGGACAAGCCGGCGTTGCTTGAAATGTGTGTGGGGAGAGACGGACTTAGCATCTTAGATGGGTTACCGGAACCCAAGAATACTTATACTGAAATTGTTGATCGTATGGATAGCCATTTTAAAATTAGCTCCTCGTTGCTCATCCGTAGAAGAGAATTTATCCATGCCTCGCAGAGCGAAGGTGAGAGCGCCGGACAGTTTTCGTGTAGACTCCGGAGAATGGTACAGGACTGTGAATATACTAGTGATAAAGCTAGTTTGCTCAGGGATGTTTTTGTTATTGGGGTGCGGGACTCCAGGTTAGGAGAAAGGCTTTTGGCAGAGGATCCTAGTACTTTGGATTTTGAGTTAGCCTTACGTAAGGCGGAAGCCTGGGAAACTGCTCGCGCTGATCGGACAAAGGTTGATTTTCCTGTTAAGGCTGATGTTCATGCCGTTGAGTCCAATAGAAACCCAAAACATAACGCGTCCAAAAGTCACGGTAAATCGAAGGAGACTAAGGCAAATAAGGAAAAAGTTAAGGACCAGTCAGGTGCCAATCGGGCCTGTTACCGTTGTGGTTCATCAGAGCATTTAGCCAACAGTCCCAACTGTGCTGCCCGAAGCAGAATGTGTTCAAAATGTAATCGGAAAGGCCACTATGCCAAATGTTGTACCGAACGTTCGGTTTCTCATGTTGAAAGTTATGCCGAGGAGGTCGATATTTTCCATGTATCCAACAGCGGTTGAGATATGGTTCGCGAAGTTGCAATTGATGGGACTCCAATTCAGGCGTTGGTAGACACAGGTGCTTTCGTTAACGTTATCAGTTCGAAGGATCTCTCACGTGGTTATACTCTTACCCCGGTTTCCAAAAGCTTGAAGGCTTACGGCAAAAAGCAGTTGAATTGCTTAGGTACCGTTCATTTGAAGGTCACCTACAAGACTAAGAGCATGTCATCTGAGTTTTATGTTTGTGAAGAGGACGGTCCAGCATTTCTGAGTTTCGCTTTATGCCAGGGTCTGGGTATTATCCGTACTGAAAACGAGGTCAAGGTGGTATCTTCCGTTTTCGAGGGTCCAAGTTAGTAATGAGCAAAAGACCGTTCCAGGACACCTAAAATTCAAAAAAATAGTATCTTTAAAAATGACATAAATTCATGAATTTGAACCCTTTTTCAGGTTTTTAAGACCTAAATACATGAATTTAGTCCATTCAAAAAGTACCATTTTTTCAAAAATGGTACTTTTTAAAAACGACATAAATTCATGAATTTGAACCCTTTTTTAGGTTATGAAGACCTAAATTCACAAATTTGGGCGTTTTTAAAAATACCCAATTTTCAAATTTTTCAAAATCTCAAATTTGAGAATTACAATTTTCACCGCTTAAATCATGACCGTTCCAGGACACCGAAAATCATAAAAGTTAAGAATCTCAAATTTGAGAATTACAATTTTCACCCCCAAAATCATGACCGTTCCAGGACACCGAAAATCATAAAAGTTAAGAATCTCAAATTTGAGAATTTTATCCATCTTTCAGGTTTTTAAAATATATCATGTGACTAAAAATATTTCTTTAAAAATGGAAGAAACAAAAGTGGATGAAACAAAAGTGGAAGGAACTTCAGAAATGGAAGAAACCGCAAGAATATATCCTTCGTTATCTCAATTAAACTTTTACGGAGCAGCGTGACTTCTTTCTTTCTTTCTCTCTCTCTCTCTCTCGATCCTGTCTGTTACAGGAATATTGTATTCACAATGACATGCATTCTTTAAAACAATTGCTTGTCTTCAATGAGAATAATTCCCATATGCTTTTAATAGAATGACCTTGAACGCTAATGGAAAAATACACCAACTATCGAACCATGTCGACAGCCATGTCGACAAACTTTCTGACATCGGTTCGACAGTTGGTGTATTTTTCCATTCAAAGCAATGTCGCATGAATGATTGTTATGGAAACCAAAATGAAGAGAAATGCTCATTCATTTCTCTTCTCTCTCATATGTCTATTGTGTTTAGATTGTATTTTGTTCTTTTGTTCTCATAGTGTGAATGAGATTTCACAACCCGTATCATGAGCTATTGTCTGTGATTTCCTTCACTCGTATCAGCTGACACAATTTTAGCAGCTGCTACACGGCAATTCTTTTGAGAAAGTTCTGAAATAGATTTTATTCCATTTAAAATGAGAAACATTAGAGACTTCCAAAAAATATACGGTAAACAAACTACGAATTTCGATTTAAATGAGATTGCTAAGCAATTGGGAATAAAGAATTTTCACATATTGATGAGTAATGAATTACTATTGATAAAAGATGTGCTAAACACTAACTCTACTAATACAATGCAACAATGTAACGTTTTAATTTAATCTAAATTAAATAATTTCAAAATCGAATAAGTAGTAAGGAAAGACATCATTAGAGAACAGTTTTAAATCAATACCCCCCCCCAAGTAGTAAGGAAAGTCATCATTATGAAACAGTTTTAAATCAATACCCCCCCAAGTAGTAAGGAAAGACATCATTAGAGAACAGTTTTAAATCAATACCCCCTCCCTTCTGACTTCTAGGGGCTCCCTTAAGAAATTTTTTTATTATAAAATGAGCAACATAAATGAGTTTTTGAAATTATATGGAACACAAACGACAACGAATTTCGACCTAAAGAAAATCGCTAATCGATTAGGAATAAAGAATTTTTATGTTCTAATGAGAAACGAATTACAATTCCTAAAAAATAGGCCATCAATAACTGTAAATTTCATAACAAATCTTCATACGTCAAATGAAAAAGGTGTACATTGGTCAGCAGGCGTTAAAAATCATCAGCAGAACTATTATTTTGATTCATACGGTTTGCCCCCTACAAACGAAGTAAAAGAATTACTTGGAACGGGAACATACAATACGTTTCAAATTCAAACACCAGGCACTACCTATTGTGGACAATTATGTTTATACGTTTTGTACAAATTACAAAAAGGAGTATCATTTCTAGATATTATGTTAGAGTTAAACAATCTATAACTCAAGCGAAGCTAGCTAAAGCTCTGTTTTCTGTAATTCATTTTGATAAAAACGACCTCTGATATCCTCATTATCTAAATCTTTAATTTCATAAGTAATCGGATAACTTTGATTTATTTTAGAAACTTCAAATATTTCTTTAGTCCAATAGCCAACAAAGCCTTTTTCAAATTTATTCTTATATTTAAATATTCTAACTCTATCTCCAATTTTAAATTTCGGCTTAAGTTTCTGCAAATTCGGATTACTCTCATTCAAATTATTATTCTCGAATATTTTCTTTCGTACTAGATCAGGGTCGTCAGAAGCATTCTTTGGAGTTTCTTCAATACCAGAATGAACTTTATTATTGTACTCTTCCACAATTCCTGGTAATATCTTCAACCATTTCTGATTTCTTTGCTCGGTAAATTTCTTGAATAATTTATTTTTTAACGTCCGATTGAATCTTTCTATCACTACAGCTTTTCCTGCATTTTCAGTTGAATAAACTGAGCCTTGGCGATGACTTTCGTCTGTTTCAAATAGTGGCTGAACGTTTCTGTTATAAAATTCCGATCCTTTATCAACAAACAATTTCCTTGGCTTTCTCTTACTTTCTTTAAAGATTTCTTCAAACGCATATTTAACTGATAGACCACTTTTATTTTTTAAAGGTTTTACCCAAGCGTATCGTGTATATAAATCTATAACGGTCAATGCGTATTTGTAGTCCCTTTCATTCGGCATATGAATAAGATCAGCACTCCAAATATCATCTTTATTAAATACTTTTACTTTCAATAAATATTTAGGCCTTCTATATTCCTTATGAATTTCAGACGCGTAGGTTCGAGCGTTGCTCTCAGAGTTATTAGTTCGAGCGTTGCTCTCAGAGTTATTAGTTCGAGCGTTGCTCTCAGACAGCTTAGCTGTCGTTTCATTTAAACCCTGGCCGAATAATATTTTAGCTTGTAAAGCTTTCTTAACAAACATTCTTTCAATTTTTTCTCTAAATGTAGGATTTTGAATACTATCTAATTCTTGAATCATCTTCTTATCAGCTGCATGTCGAGAACTTAGATCATGATTTCGATAAGCTAAATCATGCCTGTAAGCTGCGGCATCTACTCTATTTATTGGTTCTTCACCTGGTTTCGGATTATTATTCTCATCTAGTCTTATATCTAATCGAGTTCCTGGACCGGTATATGAATGACCAGGAAGATGTTTTTCTTTCGAATATTTACTCCAAATAAATCCAGGAAAGTTTTCTAATGTTTTTTGTATGTCGTTACGTTAATAAATTTTACAATTTGAGTTTTTATTTTTGTTTAATAGATAATTCAATAAATTTAAATTAGAAATTTTTAATTTAATTAAATTTTCGGAATTTTTAGAATTCATTTTAAAAGATAAAAAAAATTTAAAAGATAAAATAAAATGAATGTTTTACCGAATCATACTAGGACTTAGATATATTCCAGAACCATCTTTTGTTTCTTTAATTTCAATTAAATCATCAACATTGTGGAGAATATTTTTAAGAACTCGTTTTCCTTCATCAACTAATTTTAATTTACTAATAAAATTATCTACTATTCCTTCTCCCCTAGCAACTTTCTCTAACTCTCTGTTATGACGTTTTTGTTCTTCTAATGCTGCCTTCTCTGATTTATTTTTATTTACTGCTTGGACAATACCAGCTGTCCCACCTGCAACACTTCCTGCTGCAGCTATGCCACCTATTATTAGTGGAATTAATGGGAGAATCCCGCCATTCTTTTCTTCTTGTAATTGAATATTCTCTATCATTGGTTTACTTATGTAATACTTTTTTTTGTTAATCGTAATAGTTTTAGGGGTATTTTTGTCAACAATATTACGTAATTTTAATTCAACAGTTTTATTATTATTACCTTTCGCTTGCGACATTTTTAATAAAAAATTTTAAGTTACCAAAAAATTTTAATCTATTCTAGTTATTAAAAAATTTCAAGTTACCAAAAAATTTTAATCTATTCTAGTTATGAAAAATTTTAAGTTAAGAATTTTTAATCTATTCTAGTTATGAAAAAATTTTAATTAACTTATCCTTACCATCTTTCCATTAAGAATTTCAATAGAATATTTTACATCTTCTAGCAATAAACCATAAGCCATCAATGAAGTTGTGGAATCTTTTTTTCAATATTAATTGTTACATCACAGCCAGTCTTGATAATATCTTCAGATTGTGCACTTAAATCGAAACAGAAAACAGGATATAAATGTCTCCAATCTCCAGGAGTTAATTGTGGTTCAACTCCAAATTCTATACAAAGATTTCGATAAGAATCATATCCTTCCATAAATTGATTATTGCTATCGTCAAATCTTAATGGATCAATTGGATAACGGGTTTGATTTAATGAAACTTGTAAACTTCGAATTGTATTAATATGGAAGAGATTATTGTTCTTATCAAAACTTGGAGAATTATTTCTTTGAAAAGTTAGTAATAAATATCTTGGAGTATTCGAAGTTCTAGTAAAATGTCAGTTAAATCTTTGTTCGGAAAAGGTTACTGAACTAGCAGTACGCTTTAGAAAATTTACTGGAATTGGTTTGTTAGTATTTAATCTTTTTGCAATAGCTGTTTCAATCTCTAAACTAGGAGTAATATGCTTAATCCACCATTCAAGTCTATCAATTTTTAAATATGCTTTTTTTCCAGTCTTACCAAAAAAGATTAATTCATTATTTGCTGTACGATGAATTATTAATTTAAATTTTAATTGATATGATATTTTGTCATAATCTAAATATCCGAATAATGGAGACAATGACCAATTTACTGTCTGTTTACTTTTTTTGTTAAATTCACGTCTTTCTTTATATGCATCATTATTTGTTTTATTTAAATGTTTTGCAATATTTTCTACATCTTTCGCAATTCCTGCTGCATCTGTTCCAGCGTGAGTTAAATCATCAACAATTATACCATCATTAGTATCAGGAAACCAACCTTCGATTTCATACTTTTTATTATTTTCACCAATTGTTACAAATCTAAGCATTGTATCAATTACACCTGGAGAATCACTTATTGTTTCTATATTTTGAGTTGCAACATCTAAACGCATTTGTGTAAATAATCTTGGAAAGAAATTATTCTCTAGTGCAATATTATCGGTTTCTGGTAATGGTGTTGTAAAATTGGCATCACTATACAAAGAATATTCACAGTGTAAAAATGAATCAGGTAGATATAAATAACTCTGCTGATTATCAACTTCAAAAATTAAATCACCTCCAGTATTTACTCTACTGGAAGATCCGGGATTCATAGCAATTCTTATATAGTCATTCTTTTTTTGATTGTAACTGACGAACGGAGGATCGTCTAATCTAAATTTATTTTCGATAAGCGAAGACATTTTTATAAAAAATAATTTGACTTTTTGTTTTTTCTCACAGACAGAAAAAATTTTACTAAAAAAAAATTTTACTAAAAAAAATTTTACTAAAAAAATTTTGCTAAAAAATTTTACTAAAAAACATAACTTTAGAATTTTGCTAGACCAGCTCCGCTACAGCTTTGCTGGTTAGACCGAAGGTTGCTATTAATACCATTACCTCTTATTTCTTCAATTGAACGAACCGTAGGTTCAATTGAACGTTTTATGGCTACGCCTGATTTCTTCTTATGTTTACTATCAGACGGAGCTCCGCTCCTCAAGGTTTCCCCAACAGCTATGTTAGCAATTTTATTTTTTGTTTCCTCTGAAAGTTTTTTTAAATTTTTTAGTTCTTCAGAATCATTCCTAAGTTTACGAATAGCTTCTAGTTGTTTTAATTCGTTTTGAGACTTAACAGCATTTGATATTGTACTAGCTGTACTACCTATAGCAGCTGCTCCTTTTGCAGCAGATGTAATCAAATCTTTATTATTTTTAATTAAGTTAACGATACTTCCAATACCAGAAAAGATGCCAGCCCCTTCTTTTTGGACGGCACCTGCGGTGCCTAGGAACTTTTGTGTTCCGACAGTTTCTACACTATCATAATGGTACACAGGTTTCTGAGATGGTTCATGAGCAATTTTATTATTTGATGCAAAATGTTTAAGATTGTGTTTATAAATTATAGGCATTTTTTAGGATTAAATTTGACTTTTGGGAAAAATATCTACGTTCGGCTAAAGCCTCGAGGAGCTTCGCTCCGATTGGTTAGTAGCCACAGGACCTTTGGTCCGTTTAATATTTACGCTAAGATTTACGTTTGTGAATGGACAACAACTTCGAGATAACTTTATTAATTGACTGTTGCACTTTATCTATTGCGTCAAGCAGCGTGTGATGTACTTTAATTTCTTTTCTATTAACTTGCATTTTCTCCTGATTCATCTTCAACGCCGTTTTAAGTGCATTTAACTTAATTTTAAGAACATCTAATTGTCTTTTAACAGCATCTAACTGTTCTTTATTTTCTTTAGAGTTTTCTTGTAAATTTTTCTTTAATTCATTTTCTAAATTCATTTTAAGAGTTTTCATTTTATCAACTTTTTGATTAAGTGAGTTTACTTCATTTATTATTCTATTCATCTTTTTCATTTGTTGAGTAATTTTAGAACTTAATTCATCAACACTTTTTTGCAATGTAGTTTGTAACTGCTTTAAATTTTTTTTAATTCTTTCAGGAAGTTTTTCTATTTCATCTTCTAATTGTTCTTTTAACATTTTTATCTGATGTTTATTTTTAATGACTGCAGATTTTAACTTTACAGAAAGTAATATTAAAATTTTTGATTGTTCTGAAATCTTTTTAAAAAGTTTTGCTATATCTGCTTCTAGCTCTCTATCCTTTTTATCAAGTTTTAATAATTTTTCGTTTAATGATTTGTCATTAAGTTTTAGCAACTTTAATTCATTCATCAGTGGAACCAAAACATCGTTTATATATTTTTCTTTTAAGTCATTGATTTGTGTATCAACATATTGTTTATTTGTCAACTCTGTATTTTGTTGCGGAAGAATAGAAAGATGCAATGGACCAGATAAAACGTCTCCAGTTTTCATGATATAATTTTCTATCTCTATTTCTAATTCACGATTATTCGGGATATATGCACCTCCACCAACATTTGGTAACATCATTTTTTAACAATAAAAAAATAAAATTTTTTCTAATAAAAATAAAAAAATAAAATTGTTTCTAATAAAAATAAAAAAATAAATTTTTTTCTAATAAAAATAAAAAAATGGAAAATCCAAATTTAAAAAAATTATATTCGCCCGCATCATCCTGTTCTTCTTATTCGACGAGATCAACGGGATTTGAAAATAAATGTTTTGATAATAATAATAATAATAATCCATGTATAGATGTTAATATTTTATTTCAATTACAAGCCGAAATATTTAGAGAACAGACTAAAGGTTTACCTTCTATAGAAACTAATTATTGTTTATTTCCGGGGGATCCATTTATTAAATTTATGGATATTGTTGGTAAATATAATGATGTAGCTTATGTGGAATTAAATAAAGAAAATATGGTTATAATAGGTCATAATAATGTTTATGGATTTATTAGAGCAGTGTTACCAATTAGTAATACTGATTGGATAGAAACTAAAATTATTAATTATATCAATATTAAAGAATTAGTTAAAAAATTAAAATCTTTTTCGAAAGAAAAAATTAGATTATTTGTTGACGATCAAAATCAATATAACATTCATATAGAGAGTAAAAAACATAATGAAGAATTATTATGTCAAGTTTATTATAGAGACACAATTTATAAACAAGAAACATTAGAAATGCCGCAAAGATATGATGATGATACGTATATAGGATTATATTCAAACTTAAATATTAATTTGTTAAAATCTTACATAAATGGCTTAGCTCAACAAGAAAAAATTTATATGTGGACTACACCTTATACTATTAACAATGTCCATAATCATAATCATAATAAACGAACCGAAGGTTCTAGGGCTTTGCCCGATCTTAAAGAATCTTATGATAATAATGATGATTCTGTAACATCTGAAAAAGGTGTAAATGGTAAAAAAGATTATAAAAATATTAGTAATTATAAAAATTTATCTAAATTTCATTTTCTTACAATTGAAAATAATAATGATGGTATAGTTGAAGATACTGTTAGACAACTATGTGTCGGGTCTACAAAATTTAAATTAGGATTTACATCTAATCAATTTAAAATTTTATCATCTTTAATAAAAACTAAAAGTGACTCAGATTATGGTGGTGTTATTAAATTTTCCAAAAGAGATCAAAGACCAATATTTTTCTCTATTATATTATTATCAGATAAAAAATGTAATTAAGAGTTAGATATTCCAATAAGAGAATGGTATCCTATCATGGAAGGGCATCCTATACCAAAAAGTGTAATTTATGATGATGAAGAAACAATTTATGATGATGATGAAGAATCAATTGATGATGATGATGAAGAATCAATAGTTAGTGAAAAAAATTTAAATTATCTTTTGATAAAACATTATATGATGAAACTTAATATGATAAAACTTAATATGATAAAACTTAATGTCATAAAGAAAAAAATAACTAAAGAACGTGAAATATATAATAATATAAAATAACACTCAAGTCCTAGATATCAGAATGTTTATATCTAAAATTAAAACACAAATTTTTCCTTAAAAAATAAAAAAATGGAAAATACCAAGTTTTATTGTGTCTTATGTAAAAAAAAGTTGCAAACAAAAAGAAGTTATCAATCTCATTTAAATAGTAAATTGCATTTACAAAATGTAGAACGAGTTGATGAAGGAAATATATTAAAATTAGATAGTTATAAAAACTATCTAGAAACATTGCCTACTGATATAAAAGTTAAAAAAATGTTTGATGATTATTCACATTCGGAATATAAAAAAGTTTTTAATAGTGAAGATGAGACCATACAAACCGAAGGTTCTAGGGCTTCGCCCGTACCAGATGGCAGATATTTATTTAGCGATACTGATGAATTTGATGAAGCTGAACGAAACGATGAAGCCTTAGCAAATATAAAATATTTATTTAATCAGTCTTTTGAATATAATGAAACCGATAAAACTTTTTCTGATATTCTAACCAACTTTTATAATATATTTAAGAAATCTTTCAAATGTTATATGAATGTAGAAGTACTTTATACAAAAAATGGACCTGATGGAATTCCTGAAGAAATAATACAAGGACATTTTACAAATTCACAAGAAATTCATAATGTAAATGATATACAACCCATATTTGAATCGATGATACTTAAATTAGAAAACTGTATAATTGAAGCCCAGTTACGTGAATCTGGTTGGAGATTTGTTAAAATACTATCTAAGAAAATAGTAATTGATAAATATAAAAATAATACTGGTGGTAGTTATGTTCCTTTACCTTTCAGTTCACCACAAATAATCAACATAAAAAATGAAGATGATTATTGTTTTCTGTGGAGTATTATAGCACATTTACATCCTGCAGAATATCATAAAGAAAGACTAAGTCATTATAATAAAGAAGAATACATAAATGAATTTGATCTTTCTGATGGCTTACATGAATTTCCATATGATTATAATAGATTAATAAAGTTTCATAAAAAGAATAAAAATTTAATAGAAGTAAATGTTTTTGAATTAAATGTGAATTATGTTTCTATTGGTAAAATTACTCCACTTTACTCAGATTCAAAAAAATTTTATTTAAATAATAAAAATTTATGTCAATCAGAAATAGTATATAATGATAGAGGAAATTACATGCATCATAATATTTTTTACCAAGGAAATATAATATGTACTGAAAAATTTGAACTTGTTAAAACACTATCACCAATAATGATTAGTCATAATAATTATAAAGGACGTAATTATAATTATGATTATGATTCCGATTATTCATCTTTATCTTTAGAATATCAACAAAAATTACGAAATTTAAATGAAAGTTTACAAAAATGTAAAACAGATTATCAACAACAAACAAAAATATTAGTACAAGAAAATGGCCATAAATATGAAAATAAGATAGAAATGATTCAAAAATTAAATGATGACAATAAAGAATTAAATAATGAAGAAAATGAAACCAATCAAAAAATAAATGAATCTTTAAAAAAATGTCTACAACAATATAAAGAACAATATGATAAAGAATATAGTTATCAGCTACAAATATTAAATCAAAATTTTCATCGAAATACATTTAATCTTGCAAAAGAAATTAATGAAACACATGAAATATATCAAGATAAATTTGAAAAACTAGAACAGTCAAAACAACCAGCACAAGCGAATATATTATATTATCAGGGTCATTTTATATTGTGTAAAGATGTTTCTATATTCACAAAAACTTCAGATAATACAAATTTTCCTTGTCTTCAATGTATGACAAGTTTTAGAACTAAAGAAGAAATGAATAGACATTTGGAGAATTGTCAACAAAATGAAGCAGTCAGAAACACATTTCCAAAAGATGATTATTTAGAATATAATAAATGGTATTTTAAAAATAAAGTACCCTTTACTATTTATTGTGATTTTGAAGCTTATAATGTTAATATGACACAAAATCGAACGGAAAGTTCCAGGGCTTCACCCGATTCTGAAAATTATAATTCTGAAAATGGTACGGGCCAAGCCCTAGAACCTTCGGTTTGTAATTATGAAAAAAGTGCATCTGAACAGTAATGGGCAAAAGACCGTTCCAGGACACCTAAAATTCAAAAAAATAGTATCTTTAAAAACGACATAAATTCATGAATTTGAACCCTTTTTCAGGTTTTTAAGACCTAAATACATGAATTTAGTCCATTCAAAAAGTACCATTTTTTCAAAAATGGTACTTTTTAAAAACGACATAAATTCATGAATTTGAACCCTTTTTCAGGTTATGAAGACCTAAATTCACAAATTTGAGCGTTTTTAAAAATACCCAATTTTCAAATTTTTCAAAATCTCAAATTTGAGAATTACAATTTTCACCGCTTAAATCATGACCGTTCCAGGACACCGAAAATCATAAAAGTTAAGAATCTCAAATTTGAGAATTACAATTTTCACCCCCAAAATCATGACCGTTCCAGGACACCGAAAATCATAAAAGTTAAGAATCTCAAATTTGAGAATTTTATCCATCTTTCAGGTTTTTAAAATATATCATGCGACTAATAATATTTCTTTAAAAATGGAAGAAACAAAAGTGGATGAAACAAAAGTGGAAGGAACTTCAGAAATGGAAGAAACCGCAAGAATATATCCTTCGTTATCTCAATTAAACTTTTACGGAGCAGCGTGACTTCTTTCTTTCTTTCTCTCTCTCTCTCGATCCTGTCTGTTACAGGAATATTGTATTCACAATGACATGCATTCTTTAAAACAATTGCTTGTCTTCAATGAGAATAATTCCCATATGCTTTTAATAGAATGACCTTGAACGCTAATGGAAAAATACACCAACTATCGAACCATGTCGACAGCCATGTCGACAAACTTTCTGACATCGGTTCGACAGTTGGTGTATTTTTCCATTCAAAGCAATGTCGCATGAATGATTGTTATGGAAACCAAAATGAAGAGAAATGCTCATTCATTTCTCTTCTCTCTCATATGTCTATTGTGTTTAGATTGTATTTTGTTCTTTTGTTCTCATAGTGTGAATGAGATTTCACAACCCGTATCATGAGCTATTGTCTGTGATTTCCTTCACCCCTATCAGCTGACACAATTTTAGCAGCTGCTACACGGCAATTCTTTTGAGAAAGTTCTGAAATAGATTTTATTCCATTTAAAATGAGAAACATTAGAGACTTCCAAAAAATATACGGTAAACAAACTACGAATTTCGATTTAAATGAGATTGCTAAGCAATTGGGAATAAAGAATTTTCACATATTGATGAGTAATGAATTACTATTGATAAAAGATGTGCTAAACACTAACTCTACTAATACAATGCAACAATGTAACGTTTTAATTTAATCTAAATTAAATAATTTCAAAATCGAATAAGTAGTAAGGAAAGACATCATTAGAGAACAGTTTTAAATCAATACCCCCCCAAGTAGTAAGGAAAGTCATCATTATGAAACAGTTTTAAATCAATACCCCCCCCCCAAGTAGTAAGGAAAGACATCATTAGAGAACAGTTTTAAATCAATACCCCCTCCCTTCTGACTTCTAGGGGCTCCCTTAAGAAATTTTTTTATTATAAAATGAGCAACATAAATGAGTTTTTGAAATTATATGGAACACAAACGACAACGAATTTCGACCTAAAGAAAATCGCTAATCGATTAGGAATAAAGAATTTTCATGTTCTAATGAGAAACGAATTACAATTCCTAAAAAATAGGCCAACAGGAACCTTCAGTTCCCGGAACAAAGTTCCATCAATAACTGTAAATTTCATAACAAATCTTCATACGTCAGATGAAAAAGGTGTACATTGGTCAGCAGGCGTTAAAAATCATCAGCAGAACTATTATTTTGACCGCCCGGAGGCTGAGAACTATTGGTTCGACTCATACGGTTTGCCCCCTACAAATGAAGTAAAAGAATTACTTGGAACGGGAACATACAATACGTTTCAAATTCAAACACCAGGCACTACCTATTGTGGACAATTATGTTTATACGTTTTGTACAAATTACAAAAAGGAGTACCATTTCTAGAAATTATGTTAGAGTTAAACAATCTATAACTCAAGCGAAGCTAGCTAAAGCGCCACCTAAAGGTTAAAGCTCTGTTTTCTGTAATTCATTTTGATAAAAACGGCCTCTGATATCCTCATTATCTAAATCTTTAATTTCATAAGTAATCGGATAACTTTGATTTATTTTACAAACTTCAAATATTTCTTTAGTCCAATAGCCAACAAAGCCTTTTTCAAATTTATTCTTATATTTAAATATTCTAACTCTATCTCCAATTTTAAATTTCGGCTTAAGTTTCTGCAAATTCGGATTACTCTCATTCGAATTATTATTCTCGAATATTTTCTTTCTTATCAAATCAGGGTCGTCAGAAGCATTCTTTGGAGTTTCTTCAATACCAGAATGAACTTTATTATTGTACTCTTCCACAATTCCTGGTAATATCTTCAACCATTTCTGATTTCTTTGCTCAGTAAATTTCTTGAATAATTTATTTTTTAACGTCCGATTGAATCTTTCTATCACTACAGCTTTTCCAGCGTTTTCAGTTGAATAAACTGAGCCTTGGCGATGACTTTCGTCTGTTTCAAATAGTGGCTGAACGTTTCGGTTATAAAATTCCGATCCTTTATCAACAAACAATTTTTTTGGCTTTCTCCTACTTTCTTTAAAGATTTCTTCAAACGCATATTTAACTGATAGACCACTTTTATTTTTTAAAGGCTTTACCCAAGCGTATCGTGTATATAAATCTATAACGGTCAATGCGTATTTGTAGTCCCTTTCATTCGGCATATGAATAAGATCAGCACTCCAAATATCATCTTTATTAAATACTTTTACTTTCAATAAATATTTAGGCCTTCTATATTCCTTATGAATTTCAGACGCGTAGGTTCGAGCGTTGCTCTCAGAGTTATTAGTTCGAGCGTTGCTCTCAGACAGCTTTGCTGTCGTTTCATTTAAACCCTGACCGAATAATATTTTAGCTTGTAAAGCTTTCTTAACAGACATTCTTTCAATTTTTTCTCTAAATGTAGGATTTTGAATACTATCTAATTCTTGAATCATCTTCTTATCAGCTGCATGTCGAGAACTTAGATCATGATTTCGATATGCTAAATCATGCCTGTAAGCTGCGGCATCTACTCTATTTATTGGTTCTTCACCTGGTTTCGGATTATTATTCTCATCTAGTCTTATATCTAATCGAGTTCCTTGACCGGTATATGAATGACCAGGAAGATGTTTTTCTTTCGAATATTTACTCCAAATAAATCCAGGAAAGTTTTCTAATGTTTTTTGTATGTCACCACCGTAGGTAGTAGCCAAACTTTGTTTGTCGTCGTTACCTTCATAAATTTTACAATTTAAGTTTTTATTTTTGTTTAATAGATAATTCAATAAATCTAAATTAGAAATTTTTAATTTAATTAAATTTTCGGAATTTTTAGAATTCATTTTAAAAGATAAAAAAAATTTAAAAGATAAAATAAAATAATTGTTTTACCGAATCATACTAGGACTTAGATATATTCCAGAACCATCTTCAGTTTCTTTAATTTCAATTAAATCATCAACATTGTGGAGAATATTTTTAAGAACTCGTTTTCGTTCATCAACTAATTTTAATTTACTAATAAAATTATCTACTATTCCTTCTCCCCTAGCAACTTTCTCTACCTCTCTGTTATGACGTTTTTGTTCTTCTAATGCTGCCTTCTCTGATTTATTTTTATTTACTGCTTGGACAATACCAGCTGTCCCACCTGCAACACTTCCTGCAGCTGCTATGCCACCTATTATTAGTGGAATTAATGGGAGAATCCCGCCATTCTTTTCTTCTTGTAATTGAATATTCTCTATCATTGGTTTACTTATGTAATACTTTTTTTTGTTAATCGTAATAGTTTTAGGGGTATTTTTGTCAACAATATTACGTAATTTTAATTCAACAGTTTTATTATTATTACCTTTCGCTTGCGACATTTTTAATAAAAAAATTTTAAGTAACCAAAAAATTTTAATCTATTCTAGTTATTAAAAAATTTCAAGTTACCAAAAAATTTTAATCTATTCTAGTTATTAAAAAATTTCAAGTTACCAAAAAATTTTAAGTTACCAAAAAATTTTAATCTATTCTAGTTATGAAAAATTTTAAGTTAAGAATTTTTAATCTATTCTAGTTATGAAAAAATTTTAATTAACTTATCGGAGCGAAGCTCCTCTGGCTTTAGCCTATCCTTACCATCTTTCCATTAAGAATTTCAATAGAATATTTTACATCTTCTAGCAATAAACCATAAGCCATCAATGAAGTTGTGGAATCTTTTTTTTCAATATTAATTGTTACATCACAGCCAGTCTTGATAATATCTTCAGATTGTGCACTTAAATCGAAACAGAAAACAGGATATAAATGTCTCCAATCTCCAGGAGTTAATTGTGGTTCAACTCCAAATTCTATACAAAGATTTCGATAAGAATCATATCCTTCCATAAATTGATTATTGCTATCGTCAAATCTTAATGGATCAATTGGATAACGGGTTTGATTTAATGAAACTTGTAAACTTCGAATTGTATTAATATGGAAGATATTATTGTTCTTATCAAAACTTGGAGAATTATTTCTTTGAAAAGTTAGCAATAAATATCTTGGAGTATTCGCAGTTCTAGTAAAATGCCAGTTAAATCTTTGTTCGGAAAAAGTTACTGAACTAGCAGTACGCTTTAGAAAATTTACTGGAATTGGTTTGTTAGTATTTAATCTTTTTGCAATAGCTGTTTCAATCTCTAAACTAGGAGTAATATGCTTAATCCACCATTCAAGTCTATCAATTTTTAAATATGCTTTTTTTCCAGTCTTACCAAAAAAGATTAATTCATTATTTGCTGTACGATGAATTATTAATTTAAATTTTAATTGATATGATATTTTATCATAATCTAAATATCCGAATAATGGAGACAATGACCAATTTACTGTCTGTTTACTTTTTTTGTTAAATTCACGTCTTTCTTTATATGCATCATTATTTGTTTTATTTAAATGTTTTGCAATATTTTCTACATCTTTCGCAATTCCTGCTGCATCTGTTCCAGCGTGAGTTAAATCATCAACAATTATACCATCATTAGTATCAGGAAACCAACCTTCGATTTCATACTTTTTATTATTTTCACCAATTGTTACAAATCTAAGCATTGTATCAATTACACCTGGAGAATCACTTATTGTTTCTATATTTTGAGTTGCAACATCTAAACGCATTTGTGTAAATAATCTTGGAAAGAAATTATTCTCTAGTGCAATATTATCGGTTTCTGGTAATGGTGTTGTAAAATTGGCATCACTATACAAAGAATATTCACAGTGTAAAAATGAATCAGGTAGATATAAATAACTCTGCTGATTATCAACTTCAAAAATTAAATCACCTCCAGTATTTACTCTACTGGAAGATCCGGGATTCATAGCAATTCTTATATAGTCATTCTTTTTTTGATTGTAACTGACGAACGGAGGATCGTCTAATCTAAATTTATTTTCGATAAGCGAAGACATTTTTATAAAAAATAATTTGACTTTTTGTTTTTTCTCACAGACAGAAAAAATTTTACTAAAAAAAATTTTACTAAAAAAAATTTTACTAAAAAAATTTTGCTAAAATATAATTTTACTAAAAAAATTTTGCTAAAATATAATTTTACAATTTTACTAAAAAAATTTTACTAAAAAAATTTTACTAAAAAAAACATAACTTTAGAATTTTGCTAGACCAGCTCCGCTACAGCTTTGCTGGTTAGACCGAAGGTTGCTATTAATACCATTACCTCTTATTTCTTCAATTGAACGAACCGTAGGTTCAATTGAACGTTTTATGGCTACGCCTGATTTCTTCTTATGTTTACTATCAGACGGAGCTCCGCTCCTCAAGGTTTCCCCAACAGCTATGTTAGCAATTTTATTTTTTGTTTCCTCTGAAAGTTTTTTTAAATTTTTTAGTTCTTCAGAATCATTCCTAAGTTTACGAATAGCTTCTAGTTGTTTTAATTCGTTTTGAGACTTAACAGCATTTGATATTGCACTAGCTGTACTACCTATAGCAGCTGCTCCTTTTGCAGCAGATGTAATCAAATCTTTATTATTTTTAATTAAGTTAACGATACTTCCAATACCAGAAAAGATGCCAGCCCCTTCTTTTTGGACGCCACCTGCGGTGCCTAGGAACTTTTGTGTTCCGACAGTTTCTACACTATCATAATGGTACACAGGTTTCTGAGATGGTTCATGAGCAATTTTATTATTTGATGCAAAATGTTTAAGATTGTGTTTATAAATTATAGGCATTTTTTAGGATTAAATTTGACTTTTGGGAAAAATATCTACGTATTAAGATTTACGTTTGTGAATGGACAACAACTTCGAGATAACTTTATTAATTGACTGTTGCACTTTATCTATTGCGTCAAGCAGCGTGTGATGTACTTTAATTTCTTTTCTATTAACTTGCATTTTCTCCTGATTCATCTTCAACGCCGTTTTAAGTGCATTTAACTTAATTTTAAGAACATCTAATTGTCTTTTAACAGCATCTAACTGTTCTTTATTTTCTTTAGAGTTTTCTTGTAAATTTTTCTTTAATTCATTTTCTAAATTGATTTTAAGAGTTTTCATTTTATCAACTTTTTCATTAAGTGAGTTTACTTCATTTATTATTCTATTCATCTTTTTCATTTGTTGAGTAATTTTAGAACTTAATTCATCAACACTTTTTTGGAATGTAGTTTGTAACTGCTTTAAATTTTTTTTAATTCTTTCAGGAAGTTTTTCTATTTCATCTTCTAATTGTTCTTTTAACATTTTTATCTGATGTTTATTTTTAATGACTGCAGATTTTAACTTTATAGAAAGTAATATTAAAATTTTTGATTGTTCTGAAATCTTTTTAAAAAGTTTTGCTATATCTGCTTCTAGCTCTCTATCCTTTTTATCAAGTTTTAATAATTTTTCGTTTAATGATTTGTCATTAAGTTTTAGCAACTTTAATTCATTCATCAGTGGAACCAAAACATCGTTTATATATTTTTCCTTTAAATCATTGATTTGTGTATCAACATATTGTTTATTTGTTAACTCTGTATTTTGTTGCGGAAGAATAGAAAGATGCAATGGACCAGATAAAACGTCTCCAGTTTTCATGATATAATTTTCTATCTCTATTTCTAATTCACGATTATTCGGGATATATGCACCTCCACCAACATTTGGTAACATCATTTTTTAACAATAAAAAAATAAAATTTTTTCTAATAAAAATAAAAAATAAAATTTTTTCTAATAAAATTTTTTCTAATAAAAATAAAAAATAAAATTTTTTCTAATAAAAATAAAAAAATGGATAAAGCAAATTTAAAAAAATTATATTCGCCCGCATCATCCTGTTCTTCTTATTCGACGAGATCAACGGGATTTGAAAATAAATGTTTTGATAATAATAATAATAATAATAATCCATGTATAGATGTTAATATTTTATTTCAATTACAAGCCGAAATATTTAGAGAACAGACTAAAGGTTTACCTTCTATAGAAACTAATTATTGTTTATTTCCAGGTGATCCATTTATTAAATTTATGGAGATTGTTAGTAAATATAATGATGTAGCTTATGTGGAATTCAATAAAGAAAATATGGTTATAATAGGTCATAATAATGTTTATGGTTTTATTAGAGCAGTTTTGCCGATTAGTAATACTGATTGGATAGAAACTAAAATTATTAATTATATCAATATTAAAGAATTAGTTAAAAAATTAAAATCTTTTTCGAAAGAAAAAATTAGATTATTTGTTGACGATCAAAATCAATATAACATTCACATAGAGAGTAAAAAACATAATGAAGAATTATTATGTCAAGTTTATTATAGAGACACAATTTATAAACAAGAAACATTAGAAATGCCGCAAAGATATGATGATGATACGTATATAGGATTATATTCAAACTTAAATATTAATTTATTAAAATCTTATATAAATGGTTTAGCTCAACAAGAGAAAATTTATATGTGGACTACACCTTATACTATTAACAATGACCATAATCATATTCATAATAAACGAACCGAAGGTTCTAGGGCTTTGCCCGATCTTAAAGAATCTTATGATAATAATGATGATTCTGTAACATCTGAAAAAGGTGTAAATGGTAAAAAAGATTATAAAAATATTAGTAATTATAAAAATTTATCTAAATTTCATTTTCTTACAATTGAAAATAATAATGATGGTATAGTTGAAGATACTGTTAGACAACTATGTGTCGGGTCTACAAAATTTAAATTAGGATTTACATCTAATCAATTTAAAATTTTATCATCTTTAATAAAAACTAAAAGTGATTCAGATGATGGTGGTGTTATTAAATTTTCCAAAAGAGATCAAACACCAATATTTTTCTCTATTATATTATTATCAGATAAAAGATGTAATTTAGAGTTAGATATTCCAATAAGAGAATGGTATCCTATCATGGAAGGGCATCCTATACCAAAAAGTGTAATTTATGATGATGAAGAAACAATTTATGATGATGATGAAGAATCAATTGATGATGATGATGATGAATCAATAGTTAGTGAAAAAAAATTTAAATTATCTTTTGATAAAACATTATATGATAAAACTTAATATGATTAAACTTAATATGATTAAACTTAATATGATAAAGAAAAAAAATAACTAAAGAACGTGTAATATATAATAATATAAAATAACACTCAAGTCCTTGATATTAGAATGTTTATATCTAAAATTAAAACACAAATTTTTCCTTAAAAAAATAAAAAAATGGAAAATACCAAGTTTTATTGTGTCTTATGTAAAAAAAAGTTGCAAACAAAAAGAAGTTATCAATCTCATTTAAATAGTAAATTGCATTTACAAAATGTAGATCGAGTTGATGAAGGAAATATATTAAAATTAAATAGTTATAAAAAAACTATCTAGAAACATTGCCTACTGATATAAAAGTTAAAAAAATGTTTGATGATTATTCACATTCGGAATATAAAAAAGTTTTTAATAGTGAAGATGAGACCATACAAACCGAAGGTTCTAGGGCTTCGCCCGTACCAGATGGAAGATATTTATTTAGCGATACTGATGAATTTGATGAAGCTGAACGAAACGATGAAGCCTTAGCAAATATAAAATATTTATTTAATCAGTCTTTTGAATATAATGAAACCGATAAAACTTTTTCTGATATTCTAACCAACTTTTATAATATATTTAAGAAATCTTTCAAATGTTATATGAATGTAGAAGTACTTTATACAAAAAATGGACCTGATGGAATTCCTGAAGAAATAATACAAGGACATTTTACAAATTCACAAGAAATTCATAATGTAAATGATATACAACCCATATTTGAATCGATGATACTTAAATTAGAAAATTGTATAATTGAAGCCCAGTTACGTGAATCTGGTTGGAGATTTGTTAAAATACTATCTAAGAAAATAGTAATTGATAAATATAAAAATAATACTGGTGGTAGTTATGTTCCTTTACCTTTCAGTTCACCACAAATAATCAACATAAAAAATGAAGATGATTATTGTTTTCTGTGGAGTATTATAGCACATTTACATCCTGCAGAATATCATAAAGAAAGACTAAGTCATTATAATAAAGAAGAATACATAAATGAATTTGATCTTTCTGATGGCTTACATGAATTTCCATATGATTATAATAGATTAAAAAAGTTTCATAAAAAGAATAAAAATTTAATAGAAGTAAATGTTTTTGAATTAAATGTGAATTATGTTTCTATTGGTAAAATTACTCCACTTTACTCAGATTCAAAAAAATTTTATTTGAATAATAAAAATTTATGTCAATCAGAAATAGTATATAATGATAGAGGAAATTACATGCATCATAATATTTTTTACCAAGGAAATATAATATGTACTGAAAAATTTGAACTTGTTAAAACACTATCACCAATAATGATTAGTCATAATAATTATAAAGGACGTAATTATAATTATGATTATGATTCCGATTATTCATCTTTATCTTTAGAATATCAACAAAAATTACAAAATTTAAATGAAAGTTTACAAAAATGTAAAACAGATTATCAACAACAAACAAAAATATTAGTACAAGAAAATGGCCATAAATATGAAAATAAGATAGAAACGATTCAAAAATTAAATGAAGACAATAAAGAATTAAATAATGAAGAAAATGAAACCAATCAAAAAATAAATGAATCTTTAAAAAAATGTCTACAACAATATAAAGAACAATATGATAAAGAATATAGTTATCAGCTACAAATATTAAATCAAAATTTTCATCGAAATACATTTAATCTTGCAAAAGAAATTAATGAAACACATGAAATATATCAAGATAAATTTGAAAAACTAGAACAGTCAAAACAACCAGCACAAGCGAATATATTATATTATCAGGGTCATTTTATATTGTGTAAAGATGTTTCTATATTCACAAAAACTTCAGATAATACAAATTTTCCTTGTCTTAAATATATGACAAGTTTTAGAACTAAAGAAGAAATGAATAGACATTTGGAGAATTGTCAACAAAATGAAGCAGTCAGAAACACATTTCCAAAAGATGATTATTTAGAATATAATAAATGGTATTTTAAAAATAAAGTACCCTTTACTATTTATTGTGATTTTGAAGCTTATAATGTTAATATGACACAAAATCGAACGGAAAGTTCCAGGGCTTCACCCGATTCTGAAAATTATAATTCTGAAAATGGTACGGGCCAAGCCCTAGAAACTTCGGTTTGTAATTATGAAAAAAGTGCATCTGAACAAAGTAAAGAAAAATATTTATTTGAACAAAAACCATTATGTTGGGGAATGTACATTCATTCAAATTATCCTGAATTATTTAAATCAGAATATTTTCAATACTATGGTGAAGATAGTTCAGAAATGTTTACAAAGAAAGTAGAAGAATTACAAAATTATTTTTCACAATTGCTTGAAACAAATATACCGATGATGCCATTAACAGAAAAAGAAAAATTAAATTTTATTAATGAAACAAAATGTTATTACTGTGGTAGAGAATTTACAAAAAATTATAAAAATGGCAAAGGTAGATATCTTGATAAGGTAAAAGATCATGATCATCTAAATGGATTATATAGAGGTGCAGCACATAATTCTTGTAATCTTAATGCTAATAAATTTAAATATAACTTTGTTCCTTTATATTTCTATAATGGTTCTAAATATGATTTCCATCTAGTAATGAAAGATTTATTTTCATCTGAAAAATTACAACAACAACAAATAAATGTACTATGTAAAACAGAGGAAGAATATTTTTCAATGCAATTAGGTTGTATTAGAATTTTAGATGCATTTAGATTTTTTACTCCTTATTCATTAGATGTTATGGGAAAAACTTTGAAATCTGAACAATGTAAAATATTAAATAAATATAATTTAAAACCTTTAAAAGGAATATTTCCGTATGAATATTTAACCTGTGGCTCACAGTCGAAGACTGATATAACTGGAGATAAAACCTGTGGTTCACAGTCGAAGACTGATTTTAATTCTGTGAATAAAATTATGGAAGAAAAACAACTTCCTCCAATAAATAAATTTAAATCAACATTAAAACAATCAAAATTATCTGACGAAGACTATGCAGAAGCTGAAAAAAATTGGAGAGAGTTAAATTGTAAAACAATGTATGATTATACAATGAAATATCTACAGATAGATGTATTAATACTAGCTGATCTTTTTGAAAACTTTCGTGATATGTGTTTAGAATATTACGGAATAGATCCATGTTATTGTTATTCTACACCAGGTTTAACATGGCTATCAGGATTAAAACATACAAATGTTAAACTTAAACATTATAAAGAAAATACATATGATAAATTATTATTTTTTGAATCTGGAATTAGAGGTGGAGTTTCATCAGTTTTAGGTAATAGATATGTTAAATGTTATAATAAGAAAGTAAATCCACAAGAATATGGAATAATGAAACCTTTATCTCCAGAAGAAAAAGAAAAAAATATTAGAAATTTTTCGAACGAAACGAGAAGGAGTAGAACGTGAAAAAGCAATTGATGAATTCATGAGAGAAAACTATTTGTTATATTATGATTTTAATAGCTTATATTCTTCTTGCATGATACAAGAATTACCAACAGGTGAAATGTCATGGTGTAATATTCTAGATTATCAAAAAACATATGATGGAAATTATAATCATGGTTATATATATGAAGTTGATTTAGTATACCCTGATGAAATAAAAGATAAAACAAAATATTTTCCTTTCTGTCCCGAAAACAAAATTCCTAATATAGAAGTTTTTTCAGATTATCAAAAATCTTTAATTCCTAAGAAATACAGACCAACAAAAAAACTTATGTTAACACAAAGCAATAAAGGAAAGTATGTTGTTGAAGGAAGAATGCTAGATTGGTATTTAGATCATGGAATGATTCTCACCAAAATACATCGAAAACTATTTTATCAAAAATCTAGGTGGTTAAAAAATTATATAGAGTTCAATATTGAAAAACGCAAAATAGCTAAAAGAAATAAAGATGATTTTGGAAACGTGTTCTTCAAATTAATGAATAATGCATTTTATGGTAAGACTTTAGAAAATGTGCGTAATAGACAAAATATTGAAATAGTTTATGATAAAGATAGGTTTCAAAATTTAACAAGGAAACCTACATATAAAAGAACTACTAGATTTAGTGATGAACTATGTGCTGTACATTTACGTCGAATCAGCGTAAAACATGATAAGTTTAATTTCATTGGTTTCACTATATTAGAATTAGCTAAACTATTTATGTATAGATTTATATATGATTATTTAGCACCTGCTTATGGCAAAAAACTATAAATTACACTTTACAGATACCGATTCTGTTTTCTTAGAATTAACAATACCGTATAATTCTACACTTGATGAAGAAATTAATAAAATAAAAGATATCATTCATCCTTCTGATTTATGTAAAGTAAAAGATGAATTAGAAGGAAATGAAGATTTCATAACAGAAGCTATATTTTTAAAATCTAAATGTTACTGTTATGATACAACTAATAATATTAAAACACATAAAACATTAAAAGGAATTTCAAAGGCATCAGTGGCTAATCAAATAACATTTCAAGATTATAAAAATGCATTATTTAATAATGAAATAAAAACAGCATGTAATTATAGACTTAATTCAAAAAAACATAACATGTATTTAAAAGAAGAACATAAATTAGCATTAGATCCATTTGATGATAAAAGAAAAATTTTACCTGATGGAATAACTACTGAACCTTTTTAATTTTCTAATTTCTAAGATAGACAAATTTCATATATACATAACATAAAAAAATATTATAACACTATATTTGTATATTTTTATCACTCCGCGAAAATATTTTCTATCGACTTTCAGTCAGAGAACAATTGTTCGATAACTCTTTCATGAATTTTTTTATCAATATTAATTGTAATGAAGCCATAATCTTTTGACCAAGCATTATTACACGATTGTTTAAATTCATCTTTATTTCTTACGCATAAATCTCTTAACAAATCACTTAAGTTTCTTGCATTTATTTCAAATAGTATAAATATATTTGCATTCTTTCTAATAACACTTCCGTCTAATGAATACATACTTTGTGTTAAATAAAAAACACTACAGTTATTATGTCTACCTCTTGTGAAATAATTTCTCTGAACTGACTGATTTCTATCATTAACGCAATCATCAAAAATTACACAATGTTTCATTGTTTTATCTAGTTTACTAGGATCTTGCATATTACCACTATCATCTATTAATTGTATTTTTATATGGTTATTTTTATTGGATTCTACTAACTGATTATTTTTTGCTGCTTCTTCACACCACGAACTTATTTCTTCTTCATCTTCAGATTTTTCATATTCTTTGAATAATGAAGCAATTGCTGTTTTTTTTAAGATTATTTTCAAATCCATATTTTAAAAATTGATAGACGGGTTGTTCTGCCGTTGTTGTATAAATTATAAGATTGTTATAATCCAAAAAATTTGGAGTCGTTAAAATTTTAAATAATAGATATGTTTTTCCACATCCTGATCTTCCACAAATAACTGACAAAACTTTATTAGATAAATTTGGATGATGATTAAATTTAAGTTTTTTTTATTTAATGGAGGTAGTTCACTCATTTTTTAATAAAAAAATTTATTTTTATTATTTTTATTTTTTGTTTCTAAAGAAGAAGAAAATTAAACTTCTCTAGCTTCGCGTGGGAGTTTATACCTCCCGAACCAAAAGATCTATCATAATCTCTTCACCTCCAAAATTTATTTCTTGTCCTTTTTCATCAGTGATTCTAATGCCAATGTTGTTAATAGTTTTTCTTGTAATAGGAAAATATATTAATGTTTGTGGAATTACATTTAATCTATAACCAATGGGTACAGTAAAAGCTGGAAAACTGAATATTAAATTTGATAATTTACCATTTATATATCCTCCTTCAATAATGTCACAATGTACAACAATTGAATTTATTTCAGTTATTTTTGGAATCTTCTCACCTAAATGATAACCTTGACTATAGGTTTGTTTATTAAATCCTAATAGCTTTGACAATGATCTATCATGATTAAAATCAACTTGATGATTTTCGTCTAAAGTAAGAGAAAATTTATTAACTGCCGGTTCAACTGCAAAATGTAATTGTTTCTTATCTTTAAATGATATACCTAAATGTCTCTTAATTTCATTTGATATTGTTTCAACTTCGTAAGAACCAGGAAGAAAAGTTAGTATTTTCCATGTTTTGCCTTTATCAGTAGAATATCTAAATTGATCATTCACATCTTTGATAACGTTTTGAATAGTGTTAAATGTAGAGAAACTAGTCAATGCAATTTGATAATTTTTATTTTGTTCCAAATGTAGAATGGGTTCTAAATTACAAGTGTGTGATGAAGTAGTTGTTATAATTTTTAACGTCGTACTAAATTTTGATGAACCCAAAATCTCTGTTAGATTTTCTAAATGATTATTAATTTTGTCTAAATCTGCTGAACACATTTTTAAACTTAAAATTTTAAATAAATATTTTTTTATGAAATATTTTTTTTATAAAAAATTAAAAACAACAACATATTTCAGCTACGGGCGAAGCCCTTAAAGACATCAGAGATGTCCGGTTATACTTTTGTAATCCTCTTCATTTAGAATCTTCTTTTCTAACAGTCTTTTCAATATAGCATGAATTTCATTGAAACTAGAATTATGTCCTTCTTTTATTGCAGATATTAAAATATTTAATCTATTTAGTAATTCTTGTGGATCATCTGGTAAAAATACAGTTGTTTCTGTTTTCTGTTTTTCAGATAAACCTTTCCCTACTTTAACTCCCGTTGATAATAAATTTTCTAATTGTTTATAACGTCTAAGAGATTTTACTGCACCAACTCTGTCTAACATAGCTTTATATTTTATGAGATCTTCTACAGCATAATTATTTAAATCTGCTCCTCTTAAAAGATTAACAAAATTTTCTATCTAAATTAAAAGGAGATTTATCTGGTGAAAAAATTAAACCTCGAAAAGGTTGTGGAAATATTTCTTTTTGTCCGAGATAAAATCTAGGTATTGTTTTTCCATCTATAAATGAAATAGAATGTTCAAATTGCATAGATTTTGGTAATTTCTTATTAATGTTTGATTCTAGTAATCCATAGTCATCTAATATAGTTTTGTGCTCTGGATCTGTTATATCAATTTGTTTATCATTATTTGTACTTTCTTTTTCAAGAGTTTTAAATGGTTTCATAGTTTTTCAAAATCAGTTTTTACTTGCTCGGTTTGCTGCATTTTTTCAAACATATCAGATTGAATACCAGCTTTTATCATTCTATGTTGAAGATGATTTCTTTCATAATATTTCTTTGTTTTATTAACTCTTCTAATTGTTTTATTCTTTTAAAATTATCAGCTCTAATTTTATCCATTTTAAAATATAATATTTGAATTTTGTGGTAACATTGGAATACAGCAAAAACATTTTACTGAACAAATTATTTTTTTATTGCTTTGTTGTTTGACATCTTTTCGTTTAAAGTTTTCTCTTTTTAAGTTTTGTTTAATAAAGTTTTGCTTAAATTTTCGCTTAAAGTTTTTAGCTCTTCTAAAAAAAATTTGTCATTTTCTTCATTAGAAATTTTAGCATCACTAGAAATTTTGCCATCCTGTTTATTCTTATCATCAACTTTTTCTGTCTGTGATTGAAATGATATTTGATTTACTTCATTAGCTATTTGATCAAATTTTTCAATCTCATCTAACGTAATAACATTATCATCACATACTCTCTGAAAGTAGTAATGTAGTTTATCATAGACTTCTTTAATATGTAAATGCTTAGTTTTTAATGATTTTCGTTTCTTAGTTATTAAAGATTTATCTAACATTGTAACAAGTGAAGTTGCAAAAACACCCGTACCTGTTAAAGCTGTAGCAACTACTGGAATTACTGAAACACCTGAAGATATAACAATTGTTAAAGCACCTAAACTTATTGTTAAGAATATGCCAATTCCTTGTGTTACATTCTTAACTTTAGTCCATCTCTTTCTTAATTTTTTATAATGCTCTAATCTTAATAATAATTGAGATTCCTTATCTTTCATATAGCGTACTCTATCTTTGTGTTTTTCTTTGTTCATTTTTTCAATCTTTTCAATGTCCATTAAAGTAGAACTACGTTCATATGATAACGAAGGATATATTCTTGAGGTTTCTTCCATTTTTGTTTCTTCCACTTTTGTTTCTTCCATTTTTAAAGAAATATTATTAGTCACCTGATATATTTTAAAAACCTGAAACACGGATTTAAAAGACGTTTTTAAAAAAACGAACTTTTATGATTTTCGGTGTCCTGGAACGGTCATGATTTTGGGGGTGAAAATTGTAATTCTCAAATTTGAGATTCTTAACTTTTATGATTTTCGGTGTCCTGGAACGGTCATGATTTTGGGGGTGAAAATTGTAATTCTCAAATTTGAGATTCTTAACTTTTATGATTTTCGGTGTCCTGGAACGGTCATGATTTTGGGGGGTGAAAATTGTAATTCTCAAATTTGAGATTTTGAAAAATTTGAAAATTGGGTATTTTTAAAAACGCCCAAATTTGTGAATTTAGGTCTTCATAACCTGAAATAGGGTTCAAATTCATGAATTTATGTCGTTTTTAAAAAGTACCATTTTTTCAAAAATGGTACTTTTTGAATGGACTAAATTCATGTATTTAGGTCTTAAAAACCTGAAAAAGGGTTCAAATTCGTGAATTTATGTCGTTTTTAAAGATACTATTTTTTTGAATTTTAGGTGTCCTGGAACGGTCTTTTGCCCATTACTCTGAACAAAGTAATGAAAAATATTTATTTGAACAAAAACCATTATGTTGGGAATGTACATTCATTCAAATTATCCTGAATTATTTAAATCAGAATATTTTCAATACTATGGTGAAGATAGTTCAGAAATGTTTACAAAGAAAGTAGAAGAATTACAAAATTATTTTTCACAATTGCTTGAAACAATTATACCGATGATGCCATTAACAGAAAAAGAAAAATTAAATTTTATTAGTGAAACAAAATGTTATTACTGTGGAAGAGAATTTACAAAAAAATTATAAAAATGGCAAAGGTAGATATCTTGATAAGGTAAAGATCATGATCATCTAAATGGATTATATAGAGGTGCAGCACATAATTCTTGTAATCTAAATGCTAATAAATTTAAATATAACTTTGTTCCTTATATTTCTATAATGGTTCTAAATATGATTTCCATCTAGTAATGAAAGATTTATTTTCATCTGAAAAATTACAACAACAACAAATAAATGTACTATGTAAAACAGAGGAAGAATATTTTTCAATGCAATTAGGTTGTATTAGAATTTTAGATGCATTTAGATTTTTTTACTCCTTATTCATTAGATGTTATGGGAAAAACTTTGAAACCTGAACAATGTAAAATATTAAATAAATATAATTTAAAACCTTTAAAAGGAATATTTCCGTATGAATATTTAACCTGTGGTTCACAGTCGAAGACTGATATAACTGGAGTTAAAAAACCTGTGGTTCACAGTCGAAGACTGATTTTAATTCTGTGAATAAAATTATGGAAGAAAAACAACTTCCTCCAATAAATAAATTTAAATCAACATTAAAACAATCAAAATTATCTGACGAAGACTATGCATAGAAGCTGACAAAAATTGGAGAGAGTTAAATTGTAAAACAATGTATGATTATACAATGAAATATCTTACAAGATAGATGTATTAATACTAGCAGATCTTTTTGAAAACTTTCGTGATATGTGTTTAGAATATTACGGAATAGATCCATGTTATTGTTATTTCTAACACCAGGTTTAAACATGGTTATCAGGATTAAAACATTACAAATGTTAAACTTAAACATTATAAAGAAAATACATATGATAAATTTTTATTTTTTGAATCTGGAATTAGAGGTGGAGTTTCATCAGTTTTAGGTAATAGATATGTTAAATGTTATAATAAGAAAGTAAATCACAAGAATATGGAATAATGAAACCTTTATCTCCAGAAGAAAAAAGAAAAAATATTAGAAATTTTTCGAACGAAACGAGAAGGAGTAGAACGTGAAAAAGCAATTGATGAATTCATGAGAGAAAACTATTTGTTATATTATGATTTTAATAGCTTATATTCTTCTTGCATGATACAAGAATTACCAACAGGTGAAATGTCATGGTGTAATATTCTAGATTATCAAAAAACATATGATGGAAATTATAATCATGGTTATATATATGATGTTGATTTAGTATACCCTGATGAAATAAAAGAAAAAACAAAATATTTTCCTTTCTGTCCCGAAAACAAAATCTAATATAGAAGATTTTTCAGATTATCAAAAATCTTTAATTCCTAAGAAATACAGACCAACAAAAAAACTTATGTTAACACAAAGCAATAAAGGAAAGTATGTTGTTGAAGGAAGAATGCTAGATTGGTATTTAGATCATGGAATGATTCTCACCAAAATACATCGAAAACTATTTTATCAAAAATCTAGGTGGTTAAAAAATTATATAGGAGTTTCAATATTGAAAAACGCAAAATAGCTAAAAGAAATAAAGATGATTTTGGAAACGTGTTCTTCAAATTAATGAATAATGCATTTTATGGTAAGACTTTAGAAAATGTGCGTAATAGACAAAATATTGAAATAGTTTATGATAAAGATAGGTTTCAAAATTTAACAAGGAAACCTACATATAAAGAACTACTAGATTTAGTGATGAACTATGTGCTGTACATTTACGTCGAATCAGCGTAAAACATGATAAGTTTAATTTCATTGGTTTCACTATATTAGAATTAGCTAAACTATTTATGTATAGATTTATATATGATTATTTAGCACCTGCTTATGGCAAAAACTATAAATTACACTGTACAGATACCGATTCTGTTTTCTTAGAATTAACAATACCGTATAATGCTTCACTTGATGAAGAAATTAATAAAATTAAAAGATATCATTCATCCTTCTGATTTATGTAAAGTAAAGATGAATTAGAAGGAAATGGAGATTTCATAACAGAAGCTATATTTTTAAAATCTAAATGTTACTGTTATGATACAACTAATAATATTAAAACACATAAAACATTAAAAGGAATTTCAAAGGCATCAGTGGCTAATCAAAATAACATTTCAAGATTATAAAAATGCATTATTTAATAATGAAATAAAAACAGCGTGTAATTATAGACTTGATATATATTCAAAAAAACATAACATGGATATTTAAAAGAAGAACATAAATAGCATTAGATCCATTTGATGATAAAAGAAAAATTTTTACTGATGGAATAAACTACTGAACCTTTTTAATTTTCTAATTTCTAAGATAGAACAAATTTCATATATGCATAAAATAAAAAATATTTATAACACTATATTTGTATATTTTTATCACTCCGCGAAAATATTTTCTATCGACTTTCAGTCAGAGAACAATTTGTTCGATAACTCTTTCATGAATTTTTTTTATCAATATTAATTGTAAATGAAGCCATAATCTTTTGACCAAGATTGTTACACGATTGTTTAAATTCATCTTTTATTCTTACACATAAATCTCTTAACAAATCACTTAAGTTTCTTGCATTTATTTCAAATAGGATAAATATATTTGCATTCTTTCTAATAACACTTCGTCTAATGAATACATACTTTGTGTTAAATAAAATACACTACAGTTATTATGTCTACCTCATTGTGAAATGAATTTCTCTGTAAAACTGACTGATTTCTATCATTAACACAATCATCAAAAATTACACAATGTTTCATTGTTTTATCTAGTTTTTTACTAGGATCTTGCATATTACCACTATCATCTATTAATTGTATTTGTATTATGATGCTTATTTTTATTAGATTCTACTAACTGATTATTTTTTGCTGCTTCTTCACACCACGAACTTATTTCTTCTTCATCTTCAGATTTTTCATATTCTTTGAATAATGAAGCAATTGCTGTTTTTTTAAGATTATTTTCAAATCCATATTTTAAAAATTGATAGACGGGTTGTTCTGCCGTTGTTGTATAAATTATAAGATTGTTATAATCCAAAAAATTTGGAGTCGTTAAAAATTTAAATAAAAGATATGTTTTTACACAAACAGATATTACACAAATAACTGACAAAACTTTATTATATAAATTTGGATGATGATTAAATTTAAGTTTTTTTTTATTTAATGGAGGTAGTTCACTAATTTTTTAATAAAAAAATTTATTTTTATTTTTTTTTTTTTTTTAAATAAGAAGACTAAAATTAAACTTCTCTAGCTTCGCGTGGGAGTTTATACCTCCCGAACCAAAAGATCTATCATAATCTCTTCACCTCCAAAATTTATTTCTTGTCCTTTTTCATCAGTGATTCTAATGTTAATGTTGTTAATAGTTTTTCTTGTAATAGGAAAATATATATAATTGTTTGTGGAATTACATTTAATCTATAACCAATGGGTACAGTAAAAGCTGGAAAACTGAATATTAAATTTGATAATTTACCATTTATATATCCTCCTTCAATAATGTCACAATGTACAACAATTGAATTTATTTCAGTTATTTTTGGAATCTTCTCACCTAAATGATAACCTTGACTTTAGGTTTGTTTATTAAATCCTAATAGCTTTGACAATGATCTATCATGATTAAAATCAACTTGATGATTTTCGTCTAAAGTAAGAGAAAATTTATTAACTGCCGGTTCAACTGCAAAATGTAATTGTTTCTTATCTTTAAATGATATACCTAAATGTCTCTTAATTTCATTTGATATTGTTTCAACTTCGTAAGAACCAGGAAGAAAAGTTAGTATTTTTCCATGTCTTTGCCTTTATCAGTAGAATATCTAAATTGATCATTCACAATATCTTTGATAACGTTTTGAATAGTGTTAAAATGTAGAGAAACTAGTCAATGCAATTTGATAATTTTTATTTTTGTTCCAAATGGTAGAATGG
>CAJQUW010007693.1:0-135088 GCA_907163375.1 Prostheceraeus crozeri
TGGCAGGAGGGGGGGTCAGAACTTTTTCTCTCCGATAGAGTTGGGAAGAAGTTCCTAGACCCAACATGGACCAAAACGTCCGAATCTGGCCTCCGTTTTCCCATCCGAGGGCTCCTTCTGCCCGAAAAACGACTTTTCCTCATCCCAAAACCTCCAACACCTGCCTTTCCAACTCTGACGGTTTCCTGCCATTTTCCTCCCTAAACCCAAAGAAAATTAGTCCAAACTGAGCTTTCCACTACTGAAATTTGTCTCACTCTTAGCTTCAAATGAGCTATTGCACGACTTTCTCTACGATCTCTCACACCAAAGTTGGAATGTTTGGCAGAGGGGGGGGGGACGTCATCAAAACTTTTTCTCATCCTACTGTCGCTGGGGAAACATCCGTGTCCTAAAAAAAAAAAAAAAAAAAAAAAAAAAAACCTCGCCCTAAATTTCACGTAGAGGTCCCGAATCTGCACTCCGTTTTCCCATCCGAGCACTCCTTTCTGCCCGAAAAACGACTTTTTTCTCACTCCCAAAACCAACCATACACCTGAAGTCTTTTCCAACTCTGACTGGGTTTCCTGCCATTTTCCACTCCCTAAAACCACCGCTGATACAATTAGTCTCCAAGGCTGCGCTTTTCGCTTGCATTTTCCTCACTCGTTAGCTTTCAAATGAGCTAGTGGAACGACTTTCTTCGACCATCTCCTCACACCAAAGTTGGAAGATCGTTTGCCGAGGGGGGGGGGGCGACGTCCTCAGTAAATCTTTTTCTCTCCAATGTCGCTGGGAGAACATCCTTTCCTAACCCAACCTTTCTGCGTAAGAGTTCCGAAATCTGGCCTCCGGTTTTTCCTCCTTCCGAGGTCTCCTTCATGCCGAAACAAAAATTGGACTTTTCTCCATCCCAAACCCACTCATCAACCACCCGCCCTTTTCCTCACTACTAGCCCTCACACATCACCTTCCTTTCCCACCCCCTTGCTACTCAGCACTCCTCCTTGCAATCCTTCCTTCCTTCCTAGAGAGTGTGGGGACTGAGTTCTGCATGATGAGCTCATCGATGGACCCATCACCGCAACCGCACCCGCACGTGCAATCTGCACTGGGGTTACTACTTTTATTGTTGCCATTTTTAGTACTTTAAATTCAAGTTATTTTTGTCTGGTCAAATTTGATGGGTAAGCGCTAAATGCGCAGTTGACGATCTTGATTGTGACGATGGGAAAATGTGAATAACGTCGATGGCAAGTATTGGCAAACCACTACACAGTTTTCCTGCTTTGAACGAAAACAAAAGTATATGATATTTTTTTATAGTCAATTGCTAATACCCGTTTATCGCTTATTACATGCTTAATGGACACAGTTCGTAAAAATAGCAGTTTCAAATTCCATCGAAGTAAATTTTCAGAACAGAACGTGGCTTTTCCTTAAGTTTTTTTGGAAAGAGGCCTAAAATTTCAGATGTGAGAAGCTAAAAATCGCTTATTCAAAATAAGCGCATATGTTCTTCATGAATGGGTGAAAATTCATTGATTCTTTGGGGAAATTTTTGAAAATGCACTAAAAGTTAAAGTTGAATGATTTTGAAGCTATACCTCGGATCAAAATTGCGATAGTTCCACAATCCGCCAATCATCCGATGGTTTAGTGATTGTGTCTGTTGTCGTCAATATGTTGTGAAACTACATCGCCAATCTGAATGATCGAAAAGATGAGGGGAAGCTCATTTACTTGAATATTAAGCGGCAGATAATTTTTTTATCCTTCCTATCAAGCAGACTTTTTCCATGCTGTAGACATCGTTTTATGTTGAAAATGTTCAATGATAAAATGAAAATGTAAGAAAAAATACGAATTCTGGCTTAAGATCACTATTCCTATCAATTCACAAAAATGCATTTTCATATGAGCCTACACTCAAAGTTGAGTCGAAAGATGTTTCTGAAACGTATTAACCAAACACTTAAGAAATTTCCCAAGATTCTTGCCTGTCAATGTTCATTTCATATTGCTTTGACCAGAAATCCTTTAATAATTTGTCTGTGCTTTTTGAAGAAAGCTGAAGATGTGCCTGTTTCCATTCAATAAAATCTGAAAAGCCATCAATAGTTGTCAGGATTACTGATTTTGATTGAATATATTGGACCTATAGTTGTGCTTCAAATTGTTGAAAATGTGTATTGAAGGAAGAAAATTGGCAAAAAAACAACAATAAACAAAAAAACCAAAACAAAAAATAACAAAATAAAAAAAAAACAAAAAAAAAAAAAAACAACCCAAAAAAAAAAAACATAAAAAAAAAAAAAAAAAAAAAAAAACAAAAAAAAAAAAAAAAAAAACAAAAAAAAAAAAAAAAAAAAAAAAAAAAAAAAAAAAAAAAAAAAAAAAAAAAAAAAAAAAAAAAAAAAAAAAAAAAAAAAACAAAAAAAAAAAAAAAAAAAAAAAAAAATAAAAAAAAAAAAAAAAAAAAAAAAACATGCCGAAACATGGACTTTCTCATCCCAAAACCATCAACACCCGCCCTTTCCTCACTCTATCCCTCACACATCACCTTCCTTCCCACCCCTTGCCTCAGCACTCCTCCTTCCTTCCTTCCTTCCAGAGAGGGGGGCTGAGTCAGCATGATGACTCATCGATGACTCATCACTGCACCGCACCGCACTTGCATCTGCCACGGGGTTACTACTTTTATTTTCCATTTTATTCTTTAAATCAAGTTATTTTGTCTGTAAAATTGTGGGTAACGCTAATGCGCAGTTGACGATCTTGATGTGACATGGAAAATGTGAATAACTCGATGAAAGTAAGCAAACACTACACAGTTTTCCTGCTTTGAAACGAAACAAAAGTATATGAAATTTTTTTATAGCAATTGCTAAACCCGTTTATCGCTTATACATGCTTAATGACACAGTTCGTAAAAATAGCAGTTCAAATTCCATCGAAGTAATTCAACAGAACTGGCTTTCCTTAATTTTTAAGAAAAGAGGCAAAATTCAGATTGAGAACGAAAAATGCTTATCAAAATAAGCCATGTTCTTCATGAATGGGTGAAATTCATTGATCTTTGGGGAAATTTTGAAAATGCACTAAAAGTTAAAGTTGATGAATTTGAGCATACCTCGTCAAAAATGCGATAGTTCCACAATCCGCCAATCATCCGATGGTTTATGATATCTGTTGCGCATATTTTGTGAAACATCGCCAATCTGAATGTCGAAAAGATGAGGGGAACTCATTACTTGAAATAAAGCGCAGATAATTTATTATCCATCCTATCAGCAGAATTTTCCAAGCTGTAGACATCGTTTATGATGAAAATGTTCAATGATAAAAAATGTAAGAAAAAATAGTAATTCTGCTAAAGATCACTATTCCTATCAATCACAAAAATGCATTTCATATGAGCCTACACTAAATTGACAAGATTTCTGAAACGAATTAACCAACACTTAAAAATTTCCAGATTCTTGCCTTCATGTTCATCATTTGTTTGACAGAATCCTTTAATAAATTGTCTGTGCTTTGAAGAAAGCTGAAGAAGTGCTGTATCCATTCAATAAATCTGAAAGCCATCAATAGTTGCAGGATTAACTGATTTGATTGAAATATTTAGGGACCTATAGTTGCTTCAAATTGTTGAAAAATGTGTATTGAAGGAAGAAAATTGCAAATTCGTATTCCCTGTCATGCGCATGCACAGACGCCAGTAAGAATACAGCGCAAAAATGCTCATATTTGATTGTTAAATAAGGAATATTCATGAGACTATAAATGAAATGATTATATTTGTATAGCATGCATTTGCAACATGTGCTTTGTTATAAGCAAAGTCGCTTTTTATTGATGGTTCGTTGATGGTACTTCCTGAGTGACATTGTAAGAAAGAGCATATGACAGATTTTGTGCATTATAAAGCCATCGACCAAGTTAATCGAATTATAAAAAATCAATGATGTCAAAAGACAGACTAGCAAGACAAAATCGATAATATTTTTCCCGTGGTATCACGTTTTTTTAAATTCGATCATCTTAAATAAAATAAATGAAGGAAAGCAAATTGAAGAGTCGAATTAGTCTGGGTGATTCAAGAGGCCAGTCGCGGTTTCGATTTTCTATAAGCTTCGGTTTCGGTTCGGATTCTAGCTGTCAGCTTAAATTATGTATCCCTACTGCAAGCCCTACATCCAAAGCGTAAAGACAAGGAAATGCACTCTCGGAATACCAAAACATTTCACCTAATCCTGGAAGATTTTCGAAAAAATCGCTCTGCGGTGTATTTACATGTATGAAGAGGTATGCTTTTTAATGGTACTCTTTATGTCGAATTTTCTACGTCACACGTCATGTACCGTCATAGTGATGACTTAGAGTGAGTGATTTCAGCATCGAGCCACTTACTCGGATAGTGAGCCTATATAAGTAACAGAATAATTCTACATTCACAATGCATTTACGGCTTTTTTGTATTAGTTTGGTTATCGGAAAACATTGAATTGCATTCCCACTCATATCAAAATTACTAAGCCTCATTTTTCAAGCAGTCAGGCTACTACCACAGTGAAGCATCATTACTTCCTGTGAAATCTGTAAAAATTGATATGATATAGCATTATTAGAGTGGGCCTGTTTCAAGCAATTACATAAATGTCGATTATTAAGCCATCTGCGATGCGAAAAATTGAAAAATTAGTTGAAGTCGTCTGTTTAGTTGTGATCCCTCTCGAAAATGGAAACAGAGGATATTAGCGGATATAGAGAACACTGTTGGTCAACATGCGACTTCCACATACTAGCCAACATAGCGACACCGCACACATCGCAGCTATGACAAACTCACGGATGCAATTGTTATCTAATGTTGAAACGGTTTGAGGAGACTTCAATTATAGGATTGAAAGAAACATTTCTGCAATTCTTGACATCAAAACCGTCTTAATCCATGTATCTGCATATGTATGAGTATTGCATGCAGGAGCAGGCCTACTGTAGCAGCTGCTGTAAACAGCATCAAATCAGTAAAATCAAAATATCAAAGTCTATCCAGTTTCCTCTGGCAACGACAGTCAATAACTGTTAGGACGGGAGCTACTGACACTTTATTCACGCACAAAAGGCTTAATAGCATGGATTTGTAGATCCTGAAACGCTGAATACGAAAATCAAATTCTTGAGTGTCACAGCCAGTCGCTTTCGGCTACAGGTAGGGTTAAAGGATTCCCATTGGAATCCAATGGTAAAATTCAAGAAATATCTATGGATTGTGAAACACTTGGCAATTTTCGTACATTTTCTTTCGCAGAAAATAAACTTTTTATCAGAACACCATGAAATTTGAAACATGATTAAGTTCAGAACATCAACTTCGATGTAATAGTTGAAGTGAGTCACATGATTCAGTATTTGATGTTTGAGAGCCTCTACAAAATGAGTAAAATCGCCAAAATTAAGTCAAAACATGAAATTTACCCATTTTGTGGAGACTCTCAAACATCAAATACTGAATCATGTGACTCACTTCAACTTTTATATCGAAGTTGATGTTCTGAACTTAATCATGTTTCAAATTTCATGGCATTCTGATGTATAGTTTTCTTTTCTGCGGAAGAAAATGTACGAAAATTGCCAAGTGTTTCACAATCCATAGATATTTCTTGAATTTTACCATTGGATTCCAATGGGAATCCTTTAACCCTACCTGTAGCCGAAAGCGACTGGCTGTGACAATCAAGAATTTGATTTTCGTATTCAGCGTTTCAGGATCTACAAAGCCATGCTATTAAGCCTGATGATTTCTTTTATTATTGCAAGTATTTCGATTTTAGCCGATTAATTAACCCATGATTCAGTCAAAAACAAATGGATTTCCAGTTTTTGTATATTTACGAATGAAGCACACTAAAGAACATATCACTTGAAAACGATATTTACAAAGCTGGCAGCTTGCACAGTTTTATCATTTGTCTGTTTCCATTTCATTTGTGAGGTGACAGTTGTCGGGTTGGATATCAGTTTGAGAATCAGTTAGATATCAGTCCATAAATCCTCGGGTAAAAAATTTCAACTAGGATAGGTGCCCATTCTTCAAATACCAAAACAATATTAGCACCTGTTCCTTAGATACCTGCAACCACTTTGATCTGTTATACTCTTTGAAGCATTAGCGACATCACATTCGCGAATTGCAAACCTTTCTTTCCATATCTAACAATACCACAAGTAGGAAAAGCTATTTCAGTGCCAGCATCAAGAAATTGGTGAAGATTGGCTTTTTACAATGATTTTTGGTCAATATCTTGAATATTTTTATAAAATTTCTCTCAAGAAATCTGAGGGAGCTACAAGTACGCCAAGCAAGTCGAGAAACAGAGAAATCGTGGAGTGTAGTTCAGAATATCAAATTTGATGTGGATTTAATGTTTTGTAGCTGTCTAGACATGAAAGATATCTGTCTTATGATTACAATTTCTAATATTCTAAATATCAAATCGAACATGTTTCCCATGTGTGGAATTCTATTCAATTCCTTTAATGATTAATGGCTTTGAATATTCATATTTTAATAAAAATGCTTCTTCAACGTGTGAACGCAGGATCAGTGGAATCTTCAATAGTAGTCTTCGGCTATAAAATTGAGACCCATTGAAAGTTTCTCTTTCGATTTCGGAAGCTATCTACGTAATCTTTACTAAAATTGGTGACTTCAAAAGCACAATAAAGTCTATGAATTTGAAGAGTGAATGTTCCTCATCGATAGATGGTCTGAATCGCTTACAGCATCAAGATAGTCAATCCCGTACGAGGTTCAATTCTTATAGTAAAGAAAATCTGATGAGGTTGAGATGCGCGTTGTGTTCAATTTAGCGTCTTCAAAATTGCGCTGTATTGAATTTAGTCTAATTGCAGTTTTGGTAGTGTGTGCACACCTATACGTCTTTATTACTGCTTGAACTTTCAGATATGGAACATAAGCCTTTTTGATTAATAGTTTTCTATAGACTTTGTAGCAAAGTCATCACAATAACTTCAACTTATGGACTACACGAGCGCTTCTTCGTCTGGCCTACAACTTTTGTCGATAAACTTGTGGTATTATGCGTTCGTACTCTATTATACAAAAATCAAATATTTGTAGGGATGGTAACTTGGATAAATGGCTCTTGCATAGTCTCTAATTTGAATTTTTAGCCAATAGTTTATTGAAAAGCTTGCAGTCAATGCTCTGAAACATCCTTAAAGTCAATCTATCGCATAACTTTGAAATCGAAGTAATAGCACCGTGATTTCACAATCTCCTATCAGTCTAATGAATTCCACAATGAGGAAGCTCTGAAATAGACGGCTCTCATACTAGATATCTTTCATGTTTATGACTTTACTATGGATTTCATATAAGCCTTAATAGTCCACAGTAAAAAAATCTGTTACAATCTTCTGTCTTTCGATCTCAAGCTACAGTGATTTCTTTTTGATTGCAAGATACCACTGATCACGTTTGTGAATTTTCTTCTCTAAACAAAGATACATACGTTGAATCAATGATAGAATCCCTAAACCGATTTACTTCGCCGCCACCTGAGTATGCATATTGTGGATCAAGGCACATGACCAGAGAGAAAATTCACCGACTATACGTGCAAGACTATCAGCCGTTACCATTACATCAGAAAGTCAATTTTCACATTTCGTCAACGTTGGATACACGATGAAGTCGTTGGACGCAATTCAATGGCATTTAGTATTGGCTGCAGCATTTCCGTGCAGCATGGGATCCTCTCGTCATTTGGCGTTGCTAGAAGTCTATCTTTAACAAATCTTCATTAAAGTGTCACATTAGGATGGATGCATCAAATCCCGTGGATAAAGCGGCATGTTCTCGAGCTTTCAGACGAAGAACGGCAATGCTGGAACTTCGGCGCGTATCATCAACAGGTCCATTGGCCATTCCTGGGGTCCCACTGACCCCGCCGCCGAGTTCGCTTCCAGATATGGCTGCAGAGTTCGCATTAGCGCCCATCATGTAGCCGCTGGTCGCGAATGGATCCATCTGTGGGGTATGAGTGGGTGGTGAGGTGTGGGATAAAGGATGCGCGTGATGATGCTGATGATGATGATGGGTATGGCTTTGAGACGCGACGACAGATGCCGCGGGAGGATAGGAGACACCAGAGACACAGCTGCTGACAGATACACCGGCAGCACTGGACATGAAGGCATTTTGAGACGCCATATTGCTCATGTAGGGTCCTGCAGGTGACGAGTGACACACGTTGGCGGGCCAGGCGAGTGGGAACTGGAAAGAGAGAAAAGCTTGGTGAGAACAGAGACTGCAGGTACTCATGTCATCTAAGTTTTCACATTTTCAGTGATTTCGCAAATCTGATAGGATAGATTTTGAGCGGTAGGTTAATGTAGTTCTATTAGCCGATGGTATACAAATATTGCATCGATGTGCGATGCACTTCGTATCACATGTTATGAATGTTGATGCAATTAAAGATTTATGTATAGAAAATAATTCGTATTTTTCATTTTGCAATTGCTCCAAAAATGCCATATGCCATAATACTAAACCGGTCATCTAAGGATCAACCAGGTACCCGGGCACGGCCATTACCCGGCTTTTATCCAGGCACGGCCACGGTCACGAGCCAGGGTACGGTTACAGAGCATGCATGGATACTGGCACGGGCACGGCATTCGAATTCGAATTCGAAACCAATTTAACCGTGCTATGGTTGCCGTGTGTGTATGGTTTAACTATGCAAATTTATTGTTCAGTAACTGACTCAAATTGATGATGGGAGCTTCATTGGGTCAATTTGATCTTGAGAAATTTGTATTAGAGGCTAAAAAAGGGAACACACCCGAAAATTTGATAATCACCAGAAAAATCACTCACATGACTGATTAGAGCATTAGTCAAAACTGATAACGAACGGCCAAGCACCGGGTTTATGGTCATGAACCATTCGCTTACATGGTTAACAGGAAGTGGATGCGGATTGGGTCTAGTGTTAAACGAGTACCCGCGCACGGCATGGGCACGGGTACAGGCCGTGCCTAGCGTTCACACGGGTACCCGATCAAGGGCACGATCCGGCTGGAAATTCAAACAACTACTCGGGCACGGGTACGGGCAACACTACAAAATCAAGCGCAGTCGATCCCTACGTATCATCGGACACCGGGCACCGTTGTGGAAAGTCATCCAGTCTATGATAACGCAAAATGCAAATGATAGCACGGCCCATCTACCTACAAGTCTGTACATACAAGACAAACCAATGCACACACGCTGGAAAGATAACCATACTTTTGAGAAACGGAATTTCCTTGCGCTTCAAACTATCACTTATAATTCAAAAGCACTCAGATTGCATGAAATTAAGCATGTGGCACCCTCATTTTCATGTACCTAAAATTATGTGGTAAATGGTTGACTTTATTTAATACTGTACATATAAGATGCAATTTGTGTCATAGCAATTTCTTCGAAATTGGAGCATGCCTACGCATCGCAAAGGAACGAATAGTCTATTTGAAAACAGAAAATAGACGGTGTGTTTTCTATGTGCAATCTGCTATTTCAAATAATGTCCAAGTAAATGTTTCAATAATAATTTAGTTAAAATATATATGATATATCAGATAAAATTAGTTTGCTGGAGTCCCAGCCACACGATACCAAATGTTGAAAATTAAATGACTAGGACAGACCTACGCAACGATGAAATCATTACTTGTAACTGTGGTCACAAGGTGTTTTCTAAAGAAAAGTGACTTTCAACGGCTTGCAAAATGCTGCTAATTACAACACTTTAATCAACGGGATGGGCTCCGGTAACTGTAGGCTACTTTGTGAAACAGGGATTTACGATTGTTCTGACTTTTCTTTCGATATGTATAAAATTATTTTAAAAAGTAATTAATAATGAATCACATTAAACAAGAATCTACATCTGCAGTAGGTTACACTGCACAGAATTAAATATTTTGTTTATCTGCTTCGGTTTACTAGAAGTGTGATTTATTCGAAATCGACGGCACATTGCGGAACTTACTAAGTGGGTAAAAAAATTCCTAATATCTTACAGAGGTAGGAAAAAAGTCGCGCCCTGCCCCGCGCAAAAAATGTCGCTTGCAAAGTGCTTCGATTGCCACAATTCCCTCGGATTCGAAGAAATCAGATCATTGCGCACAAGTTTTCTCCATGATATTGATCGATCCGATCATTATCAAAGAAAAAAGCACGCGCACGACAATTAGTTCACCTGATGATTTCACCATCCTGAGCTTCTCAGCATTCCTCAGTGCATAATGGATGCACTGAAATGTAGCCAGACCACAGAATTAGATAGGTCGTCTCTTCTTCCGTTTGACTAGAAGGGAAGCATTGGAACATGTAACGTAAATGAAACGGCACAATATCCTGACTAAATACCATAGCAATCGAACAATGAGCAGCCAGTTCAACATCAAACACGCCAAATTGTGCAAAGTTTCAGTGACTATTATCAACCGGATCACACAGCGAAGAGACGCAGTCGATGTCAAGTTCTACAGAGAAGTTTGTGAACGTTTTTTCATGCGCCTGGTAACTTTTTTGAAATGATCGGGGCCCAACATTATCGAGAAAACTTTTGCGCAATGATCTGAATTCTTCGAATCTGAAGGAGTCGTGGCGATCGGAGCATTTTGAAGGAATTCAGAGCAATCCGCAAGCGATGCACGACTATTTTTCCTATCTCTGTAAGGTATTAAAAATTTCTTTTTGCCCACTTATTAAATTCCGGTATGTGCCATCTGCTTGCATCAGTTTGCACTTCTAGCAAAGTGATACGATTAAACAATCTAATTCTGTGTTTCACTGGCTTGATTCTTTCACTTCAAATCTACCAAACATTGACCTGGATCGGTGAATAAACGAGCTGCTGAAATGACCATTAACAAACAGCTGTTGTCCATTCTAAATCATAGAAATTTACAATAATAAAAAGCTCTATGGAATGGAAGTTAAGCTTCATGCAATACAACAGTGGCACAGAAATCGTACGCATTTTCACTGAGATGCAACTGTCAACGACTGCATCATTGGGTTAGAGTCGGTCACATGTGTAAATCTAAGCTTTTCGTTATTACAAGCTAGAAGCCGTAAAGATTTTGCATGGTTGCGATTTATTGCCATTTTAAACCATCACGGTTTCAAATACCGTGGTATCCATCATCAGTCGTGATAATACAACAAGCTTTTCATTGGTCATTCACGCACCAACTTAGTTCCCCCGGATGTGCCGCGACCTTGAGTCAATTTCTTTTAGTCAACTTCAGATAAACAATGTATTTCTATGTTCTAAATCAACTTAAACAAAAACGGAAACTCGGATTTCTATGGTCTGATCAATGAATGACAGGCATGTCTATTTGGCCTTGCTTGGCTGTGGCAATGACATCACTGTCGATTCTTGTGACTTCATCTATACTTTTTAAGCTTCAATTTAAAACAGCATTCCTATTCAACTTTGAGATTGAACGTTCATGTATCTGGAGGCATCATAATTTTTCATTCATATTACTAAAATTTGTTGAAAATCAAGTAAAGATTCTATTTTATGTGTAAGCTGAGTGCTACACATCATTTGAGAGAATAAGTTTGAAAGAGATTCAGGCTGACGTGAAAGTAAAATATAATTTTAATCAATTCTAATATCCTACAATTATCATAAATCTTGCATGTCTGATGCCATATGCGAATTTCATCGAATGAATACCGACAGCGTAATTGAAGCAATGAATTCTGGTTTCACATACAAAACAAATAGGGCCTAATACGCATTGCCTTCTTAAATTACAAGGCTAATTTGCTTGCAGACTGCACATTTACTGTAGTGCTGTAGTCGTAGGGCAACGCGGAATAGGCCTAACGTCGTTATGGCACTGATTTTTTTCATTTGCAGCGGTACCCCGCTGCTTGCACAGAAAGGAATAATGAAGTTTTTATTAGTTTACAGTGTTTTACGAAATTCCAGGCAGCTTTACCCCACTGATAAATCTAGGACGCAGAACTGATCTACTATTTTTCATGATTTTTCTGATTAGCTTGATGTTTGGACCCTAATCCAAATTCAACCGATCTTAGTCTACATCTACCAGAAATAATGCTCAATAGTCATTTCAACACTTGAAATCTCACAATTTGTCATATACAGCAAAAAAACAATGAATCCCAATTTCGACGATGGCGGTTCATCTGAAAATCCTGACATTACAAATTTTCTTTGATTTTTTTTTCTTTTCTTTCTCGGTGCAGTGGCGTAGGGTGCCGCTTTGAAACAGGTATTCAAGGAAGACCTGAATACAGGGCAACCAAGATAGTACATTGCTTCAATTTATTCACATGGAAATGTTTACTTGCATGACAAACAACTGCATGCACGCATATACTGTAGGGACTTGTACAAAACTTCGCCTTAAATCAAATAATACTCCATATACGTTTTGTTGGCCCGCTATACAACTTTGTATACTGAGTTGCATATATCAAAAAACTACACATCAACAAATTGAAAAATGAAATACTAGTGCTTATGAAGAATTCCATTACTATAATTCAAACTTTGAATGTGTAATTAACGAGTCTTGCGAATTGCGATAACTTACCTGATAGGTGTTGTTACAGCAGTCGTCCGCGAAACAACACGTAATCAAAATCAACTGATTGATGTCGTTATGAACTTATCTTAATCAAAGTTACTTTGAAATCAAGTGGAATTCAATATTTAAGTTTTTGGTTGAAGCATGAAAATATCCATTGTTTACTAATTATCATAAAGCTCAATAGAATTAATTCACAACTATTCACAGAAAATAAATAGGTATTCAGTGAATATTGTGAATACTATACACGTTGCGCCACTGACTCGGTGTTAAAAAATCATTAGCTAGTTAACCAATTTGTACGCCTGAAGAATCATTCTCATTTGTTAATTGGTGCAGGACTATCAAGTGCAGCGTCACCTTGGCCGCGAGTGTCATCTTCCACAACAAGTCCTAATTATCACCTTTAATCCAATTACGACGACTGCCAATCTTCCTCCAATTAGCTCCAACGGCTGAGCACAGAAGTAGAGATAGTGACACAACGCTGATCTACACGAATTCCATCCTCGCCAAGCGGCATGCACCCTGCCCCTCCGCATAGACTCTCCCTGCCCTCTCGCTTCAAACTGGCGCCATCGAGTCGAGTTGCGACGAGGCGAAACGCTGAAGAGTCAGTGGCGAGTGTTTATCGCGAGCGCTTATCGGAGAGCGCGTATGTTGGTCTGTCGACAGCAAGCGAGTGAACACGACCCAACTAATTAATGCGCCGGCAGGCGAGCCTGTCGCAGACGGTGGATCACCAATAACGTGGGAATTGGGCGTCGGGGAGCGAGTGACAAGGGGCGAAACAGTTCCGACACTTGATACGAAAAGGACCTAGTTAGGACAGTGTGGGGCAATTGGATTTACATCATATTTGCGCATGGCAGAGGGCAGGGGTCAAAGGACAATGTCAAAAGTAAGGAGAATTATGCCATCTTCGTGTTCACTTGTTTTGTGATGAAATTCTCTAAAGTAAATTATTTAATAGAATTATCTCTCAATATCACACAAATTAATTACTTGTGTAGTCAGTCTTGGTGACATTGAACCTGAAAGGTGCAACTTGAGAGACTTCTTCAAACCCTTTCAATGATTTATGTCAATGGAATAATTACACTCATAATTCGATGGAAAGGTGCACTATAAACAAACAAGGAAATTCAGAATGATCAAAATATACGTAGAGAGAAAGAGTCGGATAACTGTCTGAGTAAGATCAATTAGCATCAGAAATTCTTAGAAAAGTGCGACGAAATCGCATCCTTCCACAGATAGTTCAGTGTCAGACTTAATAATTTTTCCTCGGCCTTCGCTATTCCACGAGGATCTGACACAAATGGAGGTGGTCATGCGGCCCCTGAGGCAAAGCGTTTTAACTTCAAAATTGCTGATTAATGAGATGTTATTGAAAAAAAGTCATCTCAATTTTTAAATATTGTAAAATGGTGAATGCGCCGCACTTTGAAAGTTGCTCATCACATTTTCTTCGCAATAGCGCAGAGGCGTCTGCATGATGCCACCGTTTAATTGACTACAATAGCAAAACCATCAAAGCTAGGCTTACCATCAATTTTTTGTTGTAATATTTGATATCATATAACTATAATAAGCTTATTAGTTATTAGTATCCGCTCGACAAATTTTAAGTTAAGTAATTGGTGATTCATCCCTTTGCTGATCAAAACTTGATAGTTGATTCTATCAAAAATATTTTTGAGTGTAATCTCTTCAGATGAAATTGATATTGAATTAGTGCATCAATAAGGAGGTGTAGAAGATCTACCATAGTCAGATGACATAGCTTGATTTGTTATACTGAAAAAGTTAAGCTCGTTTTTCAATGAAATGGAAACTTTGGAGTTCTCTTTGTATTTGAATACAGATTATGCTTTACAAAGCATACATGTAAACATTGTAAAGGTTACATGTATACATGTAAAATTTAGACACCTGGAATTTCTTTTGTCTCCGCAGACTGCCTCGTCTGCTTGGTTGGGTCAATATTGGAAAGAATATGTCTACGATAATCATTTTGTTATTGAAGATGACTATCTCTAAGCTCAGATGCCATTTGCTACCCTAAAATAATGAAAATTCCTGTTCGTTTCAGCACAATTTTAAATGACAATCGAATAGAAAACCGCAAATCGGATAGGAAGAATAGGAAAATCACACCAACTCTGTCATTCGAAGACAGAACCTATTCAGTAAAGGAGAGTGCTTATCCGTGGGCGGTGTTAATCCGATGATGATGATTGAAGCTCTAAGGTCACCTCTCCACCTACTGTGGACTGGGACGACGCTAACATTGTCACACTTATCCAGAGCGTTGGCTCTTTTAGTCCGGATGCCTTTCAATGACACTTCCGGGGCTCGACTTCTAGACCAAAAACTCGCTATGAACCACTGCACCTCTGAGACCATGAAATGCTGGGTTTATTCGAGTACGGAGAATATCTAAGAGTGGCGCCTTCACTACAATAGTCCTACGTCTAGTACGATGAAATTCACGACCATACCAGTGATTCATTTTAAGCCAAAGGAAATACGACAGCTCATAATGCATTTGACTGCTTCAAAGAATTTAAAAATTCAAATTCACAATCTCAATATAGCTTGTAGGCACCGCAGATTTCCGAATGGATGGATAGGGGCTGAAGTGGGCTGGCATCACAATCAAAACCAAAATTGGTGTGAGACAAAAATATCTCCTGAATATCTACTTTTTTGAAAAAATCCATGTTCCATTGTGGGGAGATTTAGACCCTTCCGGCTCTGATTACGTGCCTGGTTTGTAGTTACAAGGTAGGTTTTTCGGTATGACTCCTTTATCTCTTCAACGGAAAAATCAAGATCGTTTTCAGAAAGTTGAAATCGCTTGAGCGAGTTTCATCTACGAACTTGATCATTCAATCTACTCAAAACAAGCCCAAACATGCAATGTTTCACAATATATTTTCAAAGAGGTGCATCATTCATCTTTCAGGAGATCAGGGTCAACTGTGTCCATTCATTTCCTTATGTGAACAAATTTCATGAGGCCTCATGTTCACCACTCTCAATAAAAGACTTTAATCAAGTTCAATTTGTTTGTTTCCTCAAAATTCAGCCGCAGCGAGAAATTGACCGAAGCACCGGTCATCAGAGACGATCTCAAGTAATAGAGTTCATTGATAGATAATCCAGCGTTTTCAATATTCTTACCCTGTGGTTCCAGTTGCGCTAAAATGATCGGACTGCAATGCCAACTCATGTCACTAGAGTCCCATTTCGGACTGCATTTGTCTGTTTACCAAATGCCCTGTGAAAAAACACAGGTACATTGCTATTTGATAAGATGTCACCGAGAAGTCCGATCACGCTCGAAGTGACAAAACCATAGAGTAGGTACTACATATAGTAGATAGAGTGTCGACTCAAAAAGTATCTGTATTCAGTGAAAGATTTTTATATCAAAAGATTCAGATTTTTGCGGAGATTGCGATCCTGCGATCTAAAAAAATATTTGATAACTTTTTAAGAAGCCAAATTTTTATCGTTAGAAGCATTATAAGCCAATACAAATTATTCCTGTGTTTACATACTATTGACTTGAATCGAATATATAAGTAGTAGGCCTATGGAACATGTTGGATGTGAAAACGTCGAGATCCGATTGTGCTTTCTTAGCTGAAATTCCAAGTTTTTAATTCAATTTTCATCGGCATTATTTTATATGATAATTTATGCTTCATTCCTTGAATCCGAATAGTAATGTTGACCCATTTACATCTTTTAAAGTTAGTTATGATCATTGTCTTTGATTATGATATTTTGCTCTTTTAGTGACAGGTAGTCGGTGATATGATCACGCTTAAGAAAATGCTCTTGAGGTTTAGAATTAAAGTAACAGTAGCCCATCGAATTGTTAATTCAACAGACATATTACCTCTACGAGGTTGTCATGATACGGAGGATTTGTAAAATACTGTTGTTCCTTCTGTATTGCTATCATGATCAGTCAAATCCGTGGTGGCTCTTTCAAAACCGCAAGAATTTGCATATCTCACATGTGGTGCTGGGTCTCAACTCGAGTTCATTTAATAAGATCGAAACTGTATATACATTGGGGATTTGATTAATGCTGAGTTGCTACTCTGTCTAATATACGTACTCTATGGACAAAACTCCTCCGTCTGCGCTTAGCAATGACTTCTGATCATTTCATTGACATCTCAAACCATGTCTCGACCTCGCCAACTTTATCGTCAAATAAACCCTCAACAAACATTTGTCTCTGCTTCAAATCACAACTTGAAGACAAAAGTGAAGAAATATTCGCAGAGATCTTCGTTAACCTTTCCCGGATGTCGTGGGACCGCGGGCTCGGCGGTGTGATGGATGGAATCTCCTTCTGTATCTCCTGTACGCCCACATTCGGAAGGAACAAGCGATCATCCCTCCACCACTTGTGTTATCTCCAAATCTCAAACTGCAACAGCGTCCTTATGCGCGCATCAAAGTTCCTCCTGCACCGATAATGGGTGAAGTGGGAGAATTATGAGTGTTGCCCGGAGGCAACTTTCTTCTCATCAAGTGCCTCCCAGCGGGTCCATAAGTGCAGTGACCGGAAACTCAGCGGAACCACAACACACTTTCAGGAAGCTCAGCAATCTCAAATGCAGTGACACAAAAAACAGCAATCTCAAGTGTAGTGACAGGAAACTAAGCAATCTCAAATGCAGTGACAGGGACAGGAAAAAACAGCAATCTCAAGAGCAGTGACAAGAAACTCAGCGGAACCACAACACACTTCCAGGAAGCTCAGCAATCTCAAATGCAGTGACAGGAAACTCAGCAATCTCAAGTGTAGTGACAGGAAACTAAGCAATCTCAAATGCAGTGACACAAAAAACAGCAATCTCAAGTGTAGTGACAGGAAACTAAGCAATCTCAAATGCAGTGACAGGGACAGGAAAAAACAGCAATCTCAAGAGCAGTGACAAGAAACTCAGCGGAACCACAACACACTTTCAGGAAGCTCAGCAATCTCAAATGCAGTGACACAAAAAACAGCAATCTCAAGTGTAGTGACAGGAAACTAAGCAATCTCAAATGCAGTGACAGGGACAGGAAAAAACAGCAATCTCAAGAGCAGTGACAAGAAACTCAGCGGAACCACAACACACTTTCAGGAAGCTCAGCAATCTCAAATGCAGTGACACAAAAAACAGCAATCTCAAGTGTAGTGACAGGAAACTAAGCAATCTCAAATGCAGTGACAGGGACAGGAAAAAACAGCAATCTCAAGAGCAGTGACCGGAAACTCAGCGGAACCACAACACACTTTCAGGAAGCTCAGCAATCTCAAATGCAGTGACACAAAAAACAGCAATCTCAAGTGTAGTGACAGGAAACTAAGCAATCTCAAATGCAGTGACAGGGACAGGAAAAAACAGCAATCTCAAGAGCAGTGACAAGAAACTCAGCGGAACCACAACACACTTCCAGGAAGCTCAGCAATCTCAAATGCAGTGACAGGAAACTCAGCAATCTCAAGTGCAGTGACCGAAGCAATTCAGAATAACAACTCAGAAGGACAATCAGCCATCAGCTTGCTTAGCCTTGCTAGACATTTTAAACTACATGGTTCGGACCAGTGTTGGCGAACTGTTGCAGGCGTCTACGGTTGTCAGGAAATTTTGGGCCTAAATTGCTCAAGTCTGAGGATATCTTTCTAACGTGTTTCTTTAATGTGTCGCATAAAACTGCGATGCATCTGAAAACTCGAAAAGTGCGCTGTTGCTAAGCAATCAAGCTGGAAGCAAGGCCGCAACCGAGAAGAGGGTACTTCCGGTGGTGTGTTCACGGGTGGAACGGGGTTGAAATATCTAAATCGTATTGAGATCTTGAAATAATGACAGCTCAGGAATGAGAAATACATTACCTCAAAATGATTTTGATTGGTAGAGAATTGTCATTTCACTTCTATGATTAATGCATTTTATCTAGTAACAAGATGTACATGCATGCAATGAAGATGAATCGGTAATTATTGACTGCCAATTTAAGTTAACTAAAATCGAATTTAGTAAAATGCTCGGGGAGTTTTCGCATTGAAGCTATGTATATATTATCCAAGTAGATGTAGGCTATCTTATGTGCATGTACATACTTACAAGTGAACCTGATTTTTTTGGCCCACATGATTGCACTGTAAACTCCAGGGCACGAAATTTCGCTTGAATTAGGCACGACTAGGCATCAATTCTAACCAACACAAGGCACGAGTAGGCACGAAGTTCATAGTACCGAGTTCGTGCACATTGATTTTTCCTTCGATTTCATTGGATAAACAAATATTTTTGGTTTGGTGCCTATTAGTGCCTAGTGGCTATTGGCTCCTGCTGGTGCCTCGAAGCACTAGAAAGGCACTAACTAGGCGTTAACTGGCACGAAATTTTGGCTTCGTGCCTAAATTAGTGCCCTACAGTTTACAGTGTTGACCCACTTGTTCCGTAGTAGATAGATTGGCGATGAAGGATATACCGCAATACGCAATTTACACACATTCTCAATCTCTTCTCAATCTATCTTTCTCAATATCTTATATTTGGCAATACAAACCTGTTGAATGCAACTAAGATTTTCTTCCTGTGCTCCGACTGGTATACAACATAAATCCGTACACTGTAAACTCCAGGGCACGAAATTTCTCTTGAATTAGGCACGAAATTTAGGCATCAATTCTAATCAACACAAGGTACGAGTAAGCACGAAGTTCATAGTACCGAGTTCGTGCTCATTGGTTTTTCCTTCGATTTCATTGGATAAAAAATATTTAGTTTGGTGCCTATTAGTGCCTAGTGGCGCCTACTCGTGCCTCGAGGCACTAGAAAGGCACTAACGTGGAGCTAGCTGGCACGAAATTTTGACTTCGTGCCTATATTAGTGCCCTACAGTTTACAGTGTAGAATAAAGTCTGGAATATTAGCCGTAGATACTCAAGCGATAGGTACATTCAACTTTGAAATAAAACGGAATTGACTTATTTCAAATTATGAAAGTGCACTGTACGCTGTACAGCAGTAAAGCAAGTCCAGTCAATGCTGTCGACATATCTTTCAAAAAATACGCGTAGTTACCTGCAGGGATTTTCAATAATTGATTGCAATTTGATTGAACAAAGAAATTAATTAATTGATTAAAAAAATTGTCAATCAATTAATTGGAATTGTGAATAATGCAATTGATTGAAATTGGAATTCAAAATTTGAAGTTTCTGTAACTTGATGGCATTAACCATTAATTTTCTAAAAGACTAGTTTTAACTATACATGTAGCACAGTAATAAGCAACCCATGAACTTAGAAATTTCCTGGGTATGAAAGTAGGCTATAGGCCTACCGCTAACATAGAAACTAGGCCTACCATTTTTTATGTTTCAATATTGCGAATAATCAGGCCAATCAGATAAGCGGATAATTTCCTCAGATTTCTCTCTCACAAACGCCTGCATGAGATCTCTTGGCATGTATAATTCATACAGGCGTTCGTGATTCTCTCCATTTTTTCATTAGTGATTGAATTGATTGGAATTGAAAAAAATATCAATCAATTAATTGAAGTTGTATATTCTGATCAATTATTTCATTGAAATTGGTTTATCAACCAATCAAAGAATTGCTTCCAATTGAAAATCAATTGAGGTCAATTAATTTTTGACTATTCCTGGTTACCGATAGCTACAATTTTGAGACGCCTAGCTTTTCTGCATGTAAGCTTATTCTAATACGAATTTCATAATTTACACATCTATGGCTGTAATATTATGTCGGATTATTTCTAGGTCACGATGAGTGCTGCTTTTGATTCGCGCAGATCTGTGATGGAACAATATGATCTGCGCATTCACAGTGACCTAATCTGATTAATTGATTGGAAATGAAATGCAAATGAAAATGAATTTACAGGCCCCGCCCGCTTCTGTCTGAGAATATCAGGACCTAGTTCAGCTCGGCCCGTGGGCACTTACACAAATCACCTCATGCAGCTACAGTGTTATTCGTTATTCTTAACAATAATAAGGAAATAGGAATTCTTTAATGGTCAATACAACATGCAGTATATTCATATAGCAACTTGATGGAATGCACAATGAACAGAATTCTATTACGATGAAATAAAATAATTCCACGAAAGCATGCATGCTCCCATGTATATAATAGTAGGCCTGTATCGGCATAATTGTGTGCTTTAAGCATATAGCATTCACACATGGGCATGCGAGCTCCCAAATCGATGTTCTGGTTACGTCCCTGCTCCCTAATCATCCTTAGAAAGCGGAGATAGAGCATGAAAGAACACCCATTCCTACAGTAGCCATTACTAGATGAGTTAGAGAAAATTCAATTGAGTTCATAAGTTGTATTCATCTATATTTTGCTGTTCACAAAATTTCGTAATTTAATTTTGCGCCGATTATTTGAGTCAAATAGTGGATGGCTGCAAGAGGAGGTAACATACAGCATGCTTTCCCAAAGAACACCTCAAAGCTGAGAATTTTGCGGTGCTTCCTTCAATTCAATAGCAACGATTTTCCAAAGCACTACATTATTGCCAATTAATTCAATTTCGTTTCCCAGTCAATAATTCGTCGAAATGTCCCTTTTTGGTCAAATCAAAGCAGCAGACATGATTACTCAGAACAAGTGCATGCGGCGTCCCCCTCCAACTTGGTCGTCGTCGAAAGAAAAACGCTAGGCATGTCCTCAGTGCACGGTCCGTCCCACATTGTCTTTTCCATGTCTTTGTGAAACGTCTTTTCGTTAACACCGCGGGGAAGGCAGGGATAGTTCCTGGGAGATGAAGAGGATCCTTGACAGCTTGGAAGAGGGGCAGAAAATGCTCGTTTCCACTCCCATCAGAGGAAGAATGTCCGGGTGGGGCAGCACTGGTATGCGCAGTGGCATCATACCGCGGGAAGTGGCGGACATGTTCATGTGTAGAAGGAAGAGACTAATGGAACCATTAGTTCGTGTTATAAGAAAGAACTCAACTTTTTGTAAAAATCTTGTTACCCAGGCTGCAGAATTTGGGTTTACAAGCTGAAATTTCTCGTTTTCAGACAACTGATATTCACAATGATCGACTGGAAAAATGAATGGAAGTAGGCAACACGAGAGGGGAATGATATATCGAAATGTCCGTCAACTGAATGAATTGAGTTACTTTTCTATCGATTATGATATTTCTAAAAGTGATAAGTGACAGCAATTCAGCAGCTATGAGAATCTTTGACGAATGAGGTTGGCTCAATCAATTTAAAAACACAAGCTATCTCCGTCTTTTTTGATGGAAATTTATTGTTCTGAGAACTTTCGCGACCGCACTCCTCGCGAAGAGAGGCCACGAAAGCGCTCAAATGTCAATAACTTTCCATCAAATTGACGCCGATGTGATGAGAATCTGATATTTCATGTAGAAAATCTGGTTTTAAATTTATGAAAAAATGAAGCTGAAGTGTCACTGCTACCACACCAGGAGCATGAATGGTGCTGACATTATCTGACCTCTGTGAAGTATTATAATAGTAGTAGTCCGCATGCTATTCCTGTCATACCGATGCTCAATCCTATTCGGGGATCGATCACACGACCAAAAGATCAAAAGGCCAAGCACGCAACCATTGTGCCATGGAGACGACGTTGCATTTTCTGATCATTATGGAGATATATCAACATTACATTGCATCAACTCATCCCAGTAGAAAGCAAATGGTGCCATTTGATTGAATTCTAAAGCAGTGGTGACATTTTCCCGAATTAATTTCTTTACTTTTCTAAAACTATGCGCATCTCAAATTGTCATCGATAGCCGTAAAGTGATGAGTCTATTATTTTGTGGAATATGCCTATTAGAAAGGAAATGAAGCTATAAAGAACTTCTGCATGGGCAGAAGGGTAGCCGCATGAAATTTTCTAGCATTTTGTGTGAAATTCACGTTTATTATGTCAGCATCTCATGAAACTGTGTTGACAATGGATGCTAATGAATATATCCTATTAGAAAAGATGATGTTTTGAGCTCTGCCGAGTAAATATGTCTGAATTGTATGATATTCGATTATGGGTTGTAGCAAATGTTTATAATTAAAGACGAAAGCATTACACATAATGTAAAGAGAACTTCCATGCACATTTTCCTACTCCCTTCATCATTGTGAAGCAAGTCACAATCTACACTGGAATTCGTATTTTGATTACTTAGTCGCGTTATGTTCAAGATGTTTTTACTTCTAAGATTCCAAAAGAAATTTTGCTCATGGCGACCTACATACTTTGTTTCTAACAACACAATCAGAAGCATTGCATTGTGCTGTTCGACTTTGCTTAGTGCACTGAGTTTTGAGACTTGCACAAAGAGATAAATTGTGAAAACGTGCACGCAAAGTTTTTTTGTTTATAATTGTAAATGCCCAAAATTGCGTCTCTGACTTTTTATAACATGCACTTGAATGCATAGGCGTACGAGCCGGGGGGGCTGTGGGGCTGCAGCCCCCCACAAGGACTCGGGCAAAAACATTCGGGCAGTTGCCAAATTTTTGGCAGCGGCGAATAAACTTAAAAAATCGCGTTTTATGGTCAAAGCAAACAAAAATACGAATTTATTCCGATTAGGCGAGACGATGTGCCCGAAATGCGGCCAGTCCACCGGTCATAATTGAGGGAGAGAGGGAGTGCCAATGAATTCCAAGAGAATCCGAAATTCGGGCGATAAATGCCACACATGTCGGTTACTAATAATGCTACAGACACTGGCCATTCGCTTATTCGGTCAGGTACGTAGCGATGACAGAGTCGGCAGATTCAGCAGAATCGGTAAAGCAGCCGATTGAAGCAGTCGGTCGGCTGAGCGGTCGTTTAGTGCCCTGAGAAGAATAAAGACTTATCTTCGAAGCACGATGGGACAAGATCGGCTCAGTCACCTGGCACTCATAAATATTGAGCGATCGTATGCAAACGCAGTGATTGAAACCGACATTTCCAGAATCATTGATACATTTGCCAGTCGCAAAAATCGGAGATGTCAGTTCTTTTGATAATATCGCCCGATATTTTTGTTACATTAGAGAACAATCAAAACTTACTTATGTTACATTAGAACTTCTGAAATTTTCCAATTCGTCTACGGATAAGTAGATAGCGTTGTGCTATTTTTGATAAAACATTTGCAAAATTTTATTACATTGATAGTATAAATTGTCGCGATTTTAATTTCGCGGAGTTCTGGGGTAAGTGTAGAAACTAGATCTTCGTGATCATGCCAATTTTTCGGGCGTCAACCTATGTAATTTTCGGGCACAAGGACTCAGCCCCCCCTAGAAAATTTTGCCCGTACGCTTATGCTTGAATGCTCATAATTTTTATTGAAAAATATCAAGATGGGAAGCATTATGGGGTCGTCTCATAATAGCGAAGTGTCAAAATAGCGAATCTCAAAATAGCGAAGTCTCATAATAGCGAAGTGTCAAAATAGCGAAAACTTATTGCATAACGCTAACAAGTTCTCGAGAAACTTTGTTTGCTCTTTTCATTGAAAAGATAATTTGAATTGCCTAATTATCACTACCGTACGTTTTTCAATAAAAGGATCCGTATCAAAAGTAGCCGACAATTCTTCGCAAATGTCGTACGTTATACAAAATTCGTGTACGATACACAAATGTCTAAAGGCAGCAAGTTTGCTAATTTATGCAACTAATTTAAGCACCATTAATGCACTGTAAGTGCTGTTCATCTAGTGTTTTGTAGCTGTCACATGTCGTTAATAAACACTTCGGGTGCGAGTACGTATAGCTGAAATGCAGAATGCCAGGCTTCTTTTAATCTTAACTGTGCAAGTGATCCTTTGATAAGCCCTCAGTAGCTGTTTGATGATAATTATGTTTGCTAATCTAATTGCCTCTTAACAAAGTAATATTTGTTAGCGCTATGCAATGCGTTTTCACGGTTTTGAGATTCGCTATTTTGAGGTTTCGCTATTATGAGATTTCCTATTTTGAGATTCTCTATTATGAGACTGAGCCAGCATTCTTTGTTTGACATTGTTATCATGTCACAAGAGAAGCAACCGAGTATTAAAGTCATACTGTAGTAGGGCAAGGAGAGAAGGTTGTTTTGTTGTATTGTAAACTTCTATCTTTAAACGAACCGATTGATTTCGAGACCAGACTTGTCTACCTTCTTTGTAAAATCATTTGATTTCAATTTTGAAAAGAGATTTGAGTAAAGAGATCTAAGAGATCCAAAAGATTTAAAAAGCAATCTGCAAATGTCTGCCCATTGTTCCCCCGCAATGACGTTGCTGCCGAGAACCGCATAACAAACAACACATTGTGTATAAGGATCACGATGCAAGGTATGATATTGAAAGGCAATAGGGAGAAGCATTCTGATACATCACTTTCATATTTTCCCATTTTTTGATTATCTTTTCTAAACAATAAGTATGCCACAACATATTTAGCTTATAGAAAACCTACATTTTATATTCACCCGCAGTTGAAATAACAAGCACGGTTAAAAGTATTCTTTGTTGTGGAATTGCGTCATATTCAATCAACGATGTTCCTTATTCTTGGCATTATTCAGTCCGCATTAGTAATATTCTTCAGTGAATCCCTTTCTTTCCGAAGAGGGGAGCAATGCAATGCAATGCAATAGCCACATGATGCTTGCGGAGTGATGAATGTCATATTTTGAGCAAACAAATAAACCTGAAGCAAATTTATTGTCCAACTTGTTGAAAAAGACTCCGTCAAGAAAATGTCTCAGACATAGGAATAATCCGTCAATTCATCGTCTGTGGTAAAAGATAATGATTAAGTTGAATTATTTGTTGTAATAATGTGTGCCGTGTGTGTCTGTGGTAAAAGATAATGATTAAGTTGAATTATTTGTTGTGGAGTGTTGCCGTGATAGCTCAGCTGGGAGAGCGTTAGACTGAAGATCTAAAGGTCCCTGGTTCGATCCCGGGTCGCGGCAAGAGTTTTATTTGAATTTTATATAATTTTTTAATGTTGATATTTGAATTTGTGAATAATTATTTGAAAGGATCCGTGGTTAATGGGATTGGAAGCTGTCGGCAATAGGTGTTTTATTACTTCTTCGGTGTTGGCACACTTAGTAGCTCGATCACTTTTAATTGCCACTGACGTGTCATTTGAGAAACGTCATTATAGAGTTGCATGCATCTATTTCTAAAGAAGATGAAGTAAGAAATAAAATATTGAATCTATTAACACCATTCGTGCCCGTTTGCCTATCAAGATCTTTGGAGCTGATGAATGAATTAAAAACATTACTTATAGATCAAATTGATGATAATTATAATTTCATTTCATTAGATGTCGTGAATTTATGTCCGAGTGTCAAACTGACACCGCTTCATTAATTCTGAATTTTCTGAAGCTCAATGTTGAAAAATAGACAGTTTGGGTATCAATGTTGAGCGATTTCTTACAATGTTAAGGTTTGTGTTTTACAGCAGAAATCAAACAAAATAGTAAAGTTCACCTTCAAATTAAAGGATGTCCCATGGGATCACATAAAGCTCCACCAATGTCGAATATTTTCATGTATTTTGTAGAAGAAAGAGCAATGAAATTAAATTTTAATAATACTGTTCATAAGAGACATATGAATGGCACGATCATCGGAATTTTAGACAAGAATAATGATGCTTTAGAAATTATTGCGAGCATTTTTGACGCAATGGACGACAGCCCAAAATTTACACCAGAAGCACCGAGAAGCAAACTCAACTTTTTGGATAAAGCACTTTGGATAGAGAACAAACAGATTATGTATCAGAAGTGCGACAAAGAGGCGCGTCAGGAAATAAATTTAAAAAACAACAGTTTGTTAGCAGTGTTAATTCAAATTTTGCAGAGCAAAGTATTTTGAACGTATTTGATGAATACCCATCGAAATATCACTAACTTGCTAATTGCAAGTCTCATAAAATGACGAGCTATCAATTTGGTAAAATATCATTATAGACCAATCGGACTGAAAATTTTGAATATAATCAATCACGAGTAGATAATACTTGGCATCGCATTGATCTGCATCTACGCAATAATAGAGGAATTCTATAATATGAAGTATAATTAAGCTAACATTGTGGTATGTATTCTACAAACATCATCTCAAACTGATGCTGACAGGATTTTAAGGGCAGCATTCAGTGCTACTACTCGAATATAATTCTATGTATTAATTAGTTTATGTAGCGGTTCCAAAGTCACATGTAAGATTCATGAATATTGCCGCATATCCAGTACACACATTTCGTGTAATCGGTCTGTTTCGAAAGTCGCAAGCGAAATGCTGACATTTACGAATGTAGTTAAATGCAATATTTACTATTAAGTCAATGGAGACATTAATAATTTCAATCAGTTGATTCCGGGAATACCGAAATGCATGATTACATGATAGGGAGCACCGACTCTGACCCACTGACATTTCAAAAACGATCCTCAAAATAGTAAATATAGGAGTCGGCATAAAATTGCGCATTCAGAAATGATTGGCTTGTGAAGATTACATTCAACGTTTTCATCAAATATTATTCCAATTATCAAGACAAATCGATTGTTGTTCAATTTTTAAATAACGTTTGATGTCACTTCCACTATGCAACATTCCATAGATATGAAACTTTAGACGCATTATTTGAAATAGTAGTATGATTTGTTACTATTATCCAGTTGATGTTCAATTTGCTTTATGGTTGTTTCTATGATGATGATGAATACTTCATGGTAGTGAATATGAAACTAGAGCGTTTAATGCATTAGTTGGCTGCTTTTCGAGATTCATTGTATGGATATGGAATTCAAGAATTTGTAGTATGACATGCATTTTCTCATCAGAACGCCGTCTGAAAATAGCTACAATGCAACAAAGACTAGCCATAGTTTTTGTCAACGCTTTGGGTGGGGAAAACATTGTCAAAGCTAGACAAATCATACTATTTCAAACAATATATATCCAAAGTTTCATAAGGAAATGTTGCATAATGGAAGTGACATCTAACGTTATTTGAATATTGATCAACAATCGATTTGTCTTGATAATTGGAATAATATTTGATGAAAACGTTGAATGTAATCTTCAGTAACCAATCGTTTCAGAATGCTCATGTTTTTGTCGACCCTTATATGCATCGTTTAACTCAAGATACGTGCATACTTGATTCTCACATTGTCGTCTGCAGCACCGATACAACATAGAGCTTGCATCCCCCGACGTTATAGTCTTCAGAAATGTTGTCCAGTTTTCAATGTTGGAAACATTCAACGAAATTTATGATTCAAATGACACAATTTTCTCAGCGGGATAATTACAGACAGGAAGAATTTTCACAATGGATGTTGAACACATCCCACGATTGAAAATACAGCAGAAAACTTGCGAAGGGCTATCGATTAGTATCTAGGGGGCGTGGCAAGTTTTAAAACTATCACTCAACAGGTCGCTGCTGCTGCATAAGTAAGGCACGTAATGGAACGTCCCTTCACCAAGCTGTATCATTTCGTCCCCACCAGCCGCACTGTGTCAAATTCCCAATACAACAGAGGTTGCATCCATCAATCCAAATTTCAAATACGAAGACTATCAGTGGCTTGCAAAAAAATGAACAGAGTTTTGAATGGCAACATTTTCTCACAAAATCAGCTAGAATGTTTAGAAAAATTAATGGACACGATTGATAAACTTTAAGATAACTGAATGCGTTAGTCCAGATTGTTTGTCGATTTGCTTATCATTATTTATCCATAACTGCAACTTTCATCGTACCTCTCTGTACTAGCCCTATCAGGCCACCTAGATTTGTTAAACATGAATCTGTGAGGAAAACAGGTTCGGGCGAATTTGAGACACAACACGGTGGGACGGATATGTCGAGTTTGTCACTTTGCTGGTATTTCCAATTGCGATTTATACGCCGGTCATCGCAGGTGGGGAGGTGGTTGCACAGCCCTTGGATATGATTGCTGCCGATTGACAGATGATTTAAAGGTGGATTGCAGAGTCCAGTTTACGGTCCAACTGTGCGATCCTTCGGGCACAACTTATCTGGTAGGGATGAGATGCAGATTATTTGACAAGGAGGGGAGAGAGCGATACACACATCTCTCCCACTTGCATCTCCCTGCGGGGATAGGCAATCTGACGCGCTCTTTACAAACACACAATCTTGTGAAAACACAACTCATACACGGTCTACGATTCTGATGAGAACGGAAGAATTTAAACTGAATTTATTGCTTAGGAAAAATGCGAGGTAAATAAACCTGCCAATTATCGAAACCAACGGATGGCATTAAAGATTACATATTTCACGAAAAATTAAATAACAAAAGATTTAGCAGACAGGCTATTGTTATCAATAAATCAAATGTTTCAAAATTGATAAATGTAAATATATAATCAAAAGCATCGATAAAACAAGTAATTCGCCATAGGAACTGTCCTATAAGGACGTCACGCAAAATTTTGACATTTTTTAAACCTCCCACGCAGAGTCTGACCCCTAACAGTGACGTCACGCCGCACGGCCGGAACGTTCAAAACAAAATTCAACATTCAATATGCTTGATGAAGATTCTACGAAGGTATTAAATAGTGCTCAAAGTGTACTACATGTACTTCTATCTCACCCTTCAGAATAATGTCTACCTAACCAAAAAGTTCCAGCAACAAAAATTGCGAGGCACCAGTACAGAGAGTCAAGAAGTTAAAAAAAAATAAATCAAAGAGCAAGACAAAATTTTAAATTATTTTCTAAACTTCAATTATAAAATCCGTAGCTATGTGGAGCAAGTAAAGAAAAAATTTGACATAAATGCAGTCGCACACGAAGGGAGTGGAAATTGTTGGTCTGTGTGGAAAATGGGAGGTACAGTAGTACAGTGGATGTGTCACATCATTCACAATCGTCAGAAACAGGCTTTTTGATCAAATGTTTCTGCGATAATGGTACAAAGTTTGAGCACCTACACGAATTTGAGTGAAATATTTAACGATGACACTACCTTTGAACGATCTCAACAGCATCGGCTTCATATACCGGTATGTGGACATGTGAGAATAGAGGAGCAAGATTTTCTAAAATGGACTTCACACATCCAAAATGTGTTTGTAACGGAGACCCCAAAGGCAAGAATGGTCGTAAATGGTGGATAACATTTAGGCGTGAGATAGACTGCCTCGTATTAGCCTATTTTTTAAAATGTAATGGATATTAAAACCTGAGAAATACTTTTTTTCTTCTTGTGCTTTTATGTTTCATTAGGTTTAGATTCATCAATGGATATTGTACTTTTGAACCCCCCTCTCGACGCTATGAAACTGATGCCCCTCCGCATCTTCCTTTGTATGTCATTATCGTGCAACCACTCGGCTTAGTCACTGAGATTTTTAAATGCAAGTATTTCAGTGATGGCGGTGAAGTTTGCATGCTTTACTGCGAAAATATATTATCAAAAGGAGTCACTAAGGTTGTCTCATCAGTACAATACAAAATATCAAGTGCAAAATCGGGAAATAAATGCATTACATCTTGGATCACTCCTTTTCTGATAAATTATTGTAAAAATTGTTTGTGGATTTATCAAGGATGCAGTATTTGCTTGAACATAAAATGTGCTTGGTGCTTCGCGCGGTTTCAACAAGAATGAAGCTAATAAGTAGTCAACGTTATGCGAAAACCAAACTTCATTTTTTGCGTCACAAAATGGATATTGCAATTTAGGAAAATGCCATGATGTCTGTGATCTCTTGCATAAATTAACCTTCTCTCGATATATCCCTTGCTTCATTTTTTCTCATTTCTCGATATCTTTTACTGACGGTTGCTCACAACTGGAACTTCCTATGGTGGTGAAAAGACTTTCATAGATGGTTCAGAGAAAGTTATTCTCTGACATTCCCAATTTCCATCAAATACATTTAGTAATTTCCAATGACGGCAATTTCCTTGTTTCTCGAAATTCAATTTCTCTTCGCTGTAATGTTTATGTAGTACTGTAAAGAATAAATTTGATTTTAACATTTAAGATTGATCCAATCTCGTGAAGGAATTTCGAGCTGAAGTTTTTATGTCTTTAACGTTATCGTGTTGTATGCACAAAGTATGTCAGCTTGTCGGGTGAATTTTGCGCACTTTTTGGTTTCTCAATTTCACTCGTTGTTTTTTAAACATGTCTTTATTTTTTATCTTCAATTAAATCCTACAACAGTTGCATTTCATAAAACTTCTGAAGAGCATTTGATGTTAGAGTGGATGGTAAACATATTTTCATTGAAGTTTCAAATATTGAACATGCATAGATATTGAATGACGTATCAACAAGGAGGGGGATACACAGATATCTCTCCCACTTGTGTCTCTCTCTGCGTGAAAAGGCAATCTGACACGCTCTCCACAATCTCATGAAAACAACTCATGCACGACGTGTCGGATGTCAAATTGGACAAGTCAATCAGACAGATACATGTCTTTGATATCACAAATGGACGCGATTTGAGTAACACGAAGCGATGAAGACTACATGTGGGCAAGTGATGTCACATGTTCTGCACAGCATGAATGCTTTCGACACGATATTCGGCTTGGACCGTCCTGTCACCGGATTATCGCTCCGTAACATACCAAACGTCTTTCCACGTCATCTTTCTTGCTTAAAACTCCTTCCTTGTCTTGTCCATAAGGACAAGCATCTGAAGGAAGATGTAGAACAAGAATTTCAACTTTCTTCTACCAACCGATCACTTTAGCGATAACAGAGATGGCTGAGACAACTTCTAAGCGGAAGTTCATGTAGTTGAGAAATTCTCAGATTGTAAATTGAAGCAGCCTAAGCGTTTCTACTGGTTGAAATGGTGCGAAGCAGTGTTTCATTGTCTTCGAACCAATCTTTTGTTTTATTGTCTTATTTCTATTCGGAGGCTGTCATAAACAGAGCGATAGAGGCGCTAAAAGACTCATTGCACTGATTTTCAAATGGAAAGCTCAACTCGAATTTCAGTGATCGAATTTGCATAGTATGCCTACCGTAGAACCTCTACTGGTACTTCTATTCTCCCCCCACATTTTTCAAGGTTTCCAAAATCATCAAATTTCGCCAAAGTTAGTCACATTGGGTTTAGGATGGACTTCATCTGTCACTGAGTGACACTACAACACGACTGAGAAGTCTTACTTGAACCCCAGGGATGAAGGATTGGTCCCTTGGATACTCAGCTAGAATACAAGGTACAGCTGTGATCATGAACTTCGTGTGATTGTTGTCTACAGACAAATGACGAGCAGTTGTCTAATTCTGAGGCTGTAAATGTTCTACAAGTCAGATAAGAGGAGTTTTACACACTCAAAGCTATGCCACGTCAGTGAGAACAGGTAGGACCAAGAGAAGATCGTTGACGATGCAACAATTCCGGGTGTCAACAACAGAAATGTGGAGGAGGGGGGAAAGAACAGAAGTACCCCTCTACTAAGCCGATGTTGGTGCATTTTTTACTCTCCACTTTTGTAGCAGTTCTTCGAGGTGATGTTCTATCTCCTTTTTGAAGCTTAGAAACAGAAATTTGATTGCTTTCCGACGATCTATTACAAAATCATCATGCAATGATGCGATGTTTCACAATCTATCCAAACCACATCCTTAGGGCGATAGATTACGATTGCAAATTGGCCTTCACAAACAGTTTTATCACGAGCGCCAAAACACAAGTGGAAGTGCAATTTTTCAGAAAGTCTAAAATCTAAATTCGGGTGCTAATACTTGAGAAAGTTTTCAATGCATTTCAAACATGCACAAAAACATTCGTTCCAAGCCAGGTTTTTGAAAGAAATGAACAAATTCATTCTTGCTGTAAGTTTCAACTGTCTGATCCTTGCGAGAGCAACAACTTCGAGAATTTGAGTTCCTTCTTTCTGATCGGCTCATGAATCTACTGACTATTGTCAAAAACAAAGAGTAATAACGGAAAGTATTCTTTACTGATCGGAAGAAAGAAGAAAGGCAAACGATAAAGTGACTACCTCTTAAAACATTCTTTCAGTCTTCGTGTTCATTCTTCAAAATGACACTTGCAGAGAGCATCCACAGGTTATTGGTATGAGTGGTCTTTGGTATGAGTGGTCGCTTTTATTTAGAATGTTTCTTCTTCAACTGGTACAACACTAGCATGTGTAATGACTCAACAACATTTTTATAGAAATTTCAAGAAATAAGTGCCATTTCCTTTCCGGTGTCTTTATACCATTGTACTCTGTTCATTTGTCTCGAGCTGTCACTCATGTTAAAGAGCATAACCTGTAGATGCTTTCTATACAAATTACATTGAAAATGTTATCTGCAATCAGTATTGAGTCTCGGATTGGAATCCCGGGCGATACAGAAACCTCAGTCAGGTGACAACTAAATTTATGTTATTCCATCAATTAAATATGGCCAAAATGAGCTGTGTGACACATACAGAACTATGACATCTTGACCAGGTTAATTTTGTGTATTTGTCTCAATGTGCACTGCACTTAGCCTATATTGTATTTTCTCAAAAAATCATAGGACAAAATAAGAAATGAAATTGAGGTAAATCGAATAATGTTCTCATAATTTTCTATTACGAATGGGCCTACAGATATTATTCAATTCACCCAACTGCATATGGAAAAAGTAATAAGCCTATATAGCTTGAATTGCATAAAGTATACAGGGACATATATGTATATACAAATGTTTTATTTAATTCTTTCTAAGTTCTCTTAGAATAACTTTTGCGTTTTAAGCACATGATTATAACCAACTGTGACTATTATCTCAAGCAAATTGATCTTTAACCAAGCCAACTTATATGCATGATAAAAATTTGTTGTAAAAACATAATTAGGTGTTAATTTGGATTTGACTGATAATGCCGGCTACCGTGACTCGATAGAAAATAGGCTGGGATAGGCCTAACAAAGAAATGAAGAATTCAAATGGCTTGCTAGAAAGCACCACACGGGAAAAATAAGTTTGTTTGTCCTGGGGGCAGAATTATGTTTTTAATTGCAGAATAATACCCCGTAGATTCTTTACTGTCTGCAGTCAATAACTCAATTAATTCGTGCTATACCCAATACGCCACAAACTTCCATTGAATTTCCATCCAAGCTACATGTAGTTATGAAATACAAACGATGCGTAGCAGTCAGTTGTGCAAGAATAAAGAGCTGTACAATGTTATGTGAAAATGCACGATATCGTTCCCTACACAACACAACTTGTAGCTCCCGAACTATAAGAGAATTGGATTGACGGTCGGTGCAAATCATCAGATAATGCGAGTCAGTCTGTTGTAACAATAATCTCTAAATTGCAGCCTAGATGATAAAACTTATCGGCTTTTTTCCTTCAAAAACATAATTTTACTTTTAAATTTCCTTATGACTTGTTTATAGTTTGTTATCGTCTCACAGTGTGTGATACACGCAGTCTTTGTACGAAACAGATTCCACAGGTCTGTGCTAATTCACCTTACTTACAATTGCATCAACCCATATTGCGTTTTTGACAAGGATTCAGTGATAACAACGATATCAGTCGCAGAAGTGGCAAAATATGGACTATCACACTACAAATCGTCACACGCACACCCAACTTGATGGCATTAAGACCGTGAGAGTAAACTGATTGGAGAAATGAGTGGAAAAGGGGCGGAAAGGTTAAACTGTTCACAGAAAGATGGACATATCATGGAAGTAGATGATGTGAACAGTGAAAAACTCAATGCTGAGAAAATTTACCACAAGATAGTAAACAATTGATTGCGTTGAAATCTATGTACTTCCTGAACTCAATAATTGGCTGCTGCCTCGACTGCAGTTTCATCAAGTGAAGTTGGAAACAGACAGTGCTCTCACAATATTTGTCTTCTTTTCTGAAAAGTATGTCATTTTCAGGCCAAACAGGGAAGCGTGAGCGTGATTGGATATCTGAAATGGCGCCCTTCAATCTACCGTAATTTTGCAAGATGAAAATCTTCTGGGTGATACTAATGTGAATGTAGAGACACAGGTCTAAATTATCATTTACCAAGTTAATATGTCAGTGATGAGATTTAATCCTCGCATGCTAACGAGCTTGCTAGCCATCATGAATTCTGATGTTGATGTGAAAATACAACGTATAAGAATGTAGAGCCTGAAAAAATCCATGTATTTATGAATTGCTTAAAACACAAGACATCATTTTCTGTATTTCTATTCCAGCATTTCAGTTGAAGCGAAATAAATGCATCGGCTATCTCAAAAGTTGTTTGATGTGAGGAGTAAAGCACCTCTGATATCGATAACATGTCATTCACAAGTCCACTAAGCTAAATGTTTATATCATATTTGCTGACAAATACTCAAATTCTCGTTCAGAAAATCCTCATTCGCCTCTCAGCAAGTCAAGGATAGACGGCAGCAACGCAAAATGACCTGTACTTTTTTATTTGGTAATTACTACCGTAATGGTGCCGGATACAATTGCTCTTTACACGGAGCTGGGCAGGAAATCCAAACATCAAGGGTCCGCGATCGCGGACTATTTCTTGCTGCAAGTCCGCGATCGCGGTCGGGCAGTTACTATATCTGATACTTATTTTTCAAGTAACTGAAGAAATGTGATGATTATAGGGTTACCTTAGGCCTAACGTTCAACAATTTAACGTTTTACAATTGTGTTTAGCTACTTAGTTAGTTTGAGGAGGCATACAATTGACATGTCAAAGGCCTATAGGCCTATTCGTGTTTGCTAAGTTGAAATGAGTGATATGACGGCGGCCCACGTGTGCCTACATAGACCGTGACAATGATTCGTATACAAGCACTATACACGTCACGATGATAGGGACTGGAGAACTTGAGGATGCGTCTTCAACATGTTCCGACGCATATGAAGACGCTCTGTATGAGAATAAATCATTCACATTAAAGAAATTTAAGAAACGCAATAGCAGATAGGCTATACTGTCGCTACCGATCAAATACGAGAAACGATCAAATACTAAAACAGTGCAATTTACTTTTATGATCTTTCAAGAATTATCAGACATCTGGAAGATTATTTTAGCAGGTAATTGAATAAATAAAGATATATTTCTAAACTAATAAGATATGTGGATTGAATTATCTTAAAATTTCTGACATCCAATCAAAATCGCGGAATCGCGGACCTAAGTCTGAATTTAATCCGCGTTCACCGACTAAATGTCAAAATTCATTCCGCGAATGCGATCGAATTTCGTTAGTCTGCGATTGCAGAATCGCGGACTTAACTTCAGCGATGCCCAGCTCTGACTTTACATCACTTATAGACACTAAGATGACTGATTCAATCGGTTCAATCTGCTATTACTCTAGAAGCATCTAGGTGTATTTCAGGTCCTCCATCATACTCATCGATTTCTATGATGTTATTTATGATTTAAAACACAATGAACTTAAAATATGTTTTAAAACAGGTCCACAAAAGGTGTCGAAAGCATGTTTGAAAGCAAGGTTTTAAACCATCTTTGGAAGTACTGTTTTGAAACGATGTACAAAGTACAAACCGCATTTTGAACTCAGATTTTAAAGATAGTCACAAATCATTGCCTTAGATTAGAGACTGTGTTAGAACCCCTCTTTGACAATATAGTACTTCAATTGATATTAGAAGCATGATATCATTCAGTCCCTGCCTTATCTAGTGTTGATAGAAAGCACTTAGGATAATGGTATAAATGCACAATTTATGACTATCAAACCCATCTTAACACTGAAATGAGAACTTATGAAAAACTGGGAATGTCTTATTGAAGCCACTAATTTTTAGTCTTTATAAATAAGTAAATATTATGTCAATTGTCTTTATTTGGAGATTTCTAAAAAAGCAAGTATTCTTTAACACCATGTGCGCTAAAATCATGAGTATTCCGTGTGCCATTAGGATCACACCATCCACAACCTGCAACTTTTCAAATCAATTTCGCCGTCCGCACATGATGCCTTTGTCGGCGGCTAGCGGTTCGATGGGTAAACATTTCTGACCGGTACGTTTGCTTACCGTCACTGCTCTCCCATACTCTTAGCGTCTCAGCGTCACTATTCTCGAGATAGTCAGACATTTATCTGGAGCGTTGTGATCTATTAGTTCTGATGCCCTTCCTGACGACTTCCAATGATACTTTCCGGGCTCGACCACTTGACCGAAAGATCGCTAGGCCAAGCACTTAACCACTGTGCCACGGAGATCATCGGCGAAGATTTCTGACCGAGATACATTCGTGCAATGATAAGAGAATATTTTTCATAGGAAATTCACAAATAAATTATCTCCCAAATATTCGTCTGAAACATGTACTACTTAGCTTATCATTACAAAGCTTCAGAACACTTGGATGAAAGTGTTTTCCATCCACGTTTGCAGTTCGACTTGATGCTTAATTACAGGCGTTAATGTGAAGAGCAAGCAATGTCTTCAGCTGAGAAGTACATTTTGATAGTGCATGGTTGCTTGGCCTTGTCTTGTCTGTCATCTCATTTGCTGTTGATTGAAAATATCTCAGATTTAGATGTATAGTTACCCTTTAACTATATTTGAATAATCCCATTGTTTTTCATTTTTCTAAGGTAATGAAATCATGAAAGTCTATGACTAAAATTTATATATCATTGTTGCCATGTATGATACGCACCCCAGACTTAATACTGAAGTTTTCGAGAAAAATTGCGCATTATGCACGGAAAAATACGGCATTTCCCCATAATGACAATCTACAATGCAATCAAGTTTGCGATAAAGGTTAGATGAAGCGCATCACTCCCGTACACTGCACTTAACTAGATATCGCTTACACTTCTCGGTGCCGCTTGCATTTCTCAAGGTGCTACACCAACATGTGTGTAGATAGAAGCTTCCCTCAGCTATAAGTATCTGAAGCTTTCTGATGATTTATTAAGTTTTGCTGGCTATAGACAAACTTGAAAACCCGACTCAGACATCCTATTTGACTGAGGAGTCATTTTTGAAGATTTTTTTAATGACATCAACAATAGTCAAATACTTACATAGATATATTCGATAGAAGAGAATTTCCGTTTCTCTATGTGATAAAAGTAGATGAAGACTATGAAAAGATGATTTGCACAATAAGAAACACTCCAATCGCAATAAAATCAGATCAAGTTAGTCTGTTCATCCACACTTTCCCATGGTTCATTTCTGTCAGCTTGTTTTCTTAATTGGGAGTCTCTAATTACCCAAAGATCTTCTAATCCTTGCATTGAAAATGCTGACAGCCGATCTAACTTAAATCCCGACCTTAAGAGAGTTGTGTTCACGCCCCACACAGTCTGCATGTTGAACGTTTGGCGCAATTAAAAAAGGCGGCTATACTAGTTGTGTCACTTAGTATCCACGCTGGTAGACAAATCCGTCGACTAAAACTCTGTAGGAATCGCCGGAAACTGCAACATTCCTCAAAGTGGACGGGAGATCAGGTGCCGAGACTGGAACGCTAAATAATTAGCGGCCTCTGAAACTGACATGAGATCCCTGGTTGCCACTCAATGAATATAGGGGAAGAAATTTGTGCGCGAAGAAGATTGTTGCGGTCACTGACGGATGCACAAAATCATTATTTTTAACCACAGGCAGCCCAGAAGCGCAACAGCTGTCAACCGCAAATGACCGCAGACCCGCAGCACTTCTCTGCTCACAGGAACCTGCAGACCCGCAGAATTTCTCCATCTACAAACACACGGACAGCCCCAGCATTTCTTTATCTACAGGCATCCGCAGACCCGCAGCATCAACGGAATCCGAATTCCTTCGATGTTGGAGCAGCGACTTTAGGGATATGGACACGCACACAATATCGTGTTCAGTATTCTTTGCGGTACCTATCCGACTGGTCAGTCTCGACCCTGGCCGTTGTGCACATGCCAACATCGGTGCGTTAGTTTAGCAAACTGAGTTGGCTTGTCCTTCAACCTGTGGCATGCTCTGATGTCTACTTCATTCACCGTTGGGTCATCACTGACAACGTTCTCGCTCTATTCCTACGCGTTATTTGCGAGAAGAAATAGAAGCATAATCCAATTATCTAATAAATATAAGCTAGTAGAATATAGAATTTTAGATCCTAGAATTTTTTAATTTTTAGAATTTAATTTGATTATTAATTAAGTTTTTTATCAATTATTAAATTCAATAAATTTATTAAAATTTATATTCTATAATCTAGAATTCTAAAATATAAGCTAATCCCAGAATCTTCAAAATTTCAAAAAATTTGCAAGAAATTCATGAAGGCCTCCATTTTTTGGCATTGCGCTAATTATCACCGCATCTGATCATCTACACTTAAGGGTCGCTACAGTTTACTTTTCATGCTCTTGTTTGGAAACTATTTTGACTCAATTTCAGGTTTTGAAAATTTACTTGCTAAGCTCATCTTCAAATTTCATAGCAATTATTTCACGGACCAAATTGAGAACTGGGTCGGAATTGAAATTAGTTGATCTCTTACCTGAGAATAGCCGTCGTGTCGAGCCGTCGCGGACATATCGTAGAAGGACGGTACGGACGGGGAATGACCGGGGTTTCCTGGAGCGGAGGGGGCACATGGAGGGATATTTCGAAGATTCTGCACAGATGTGTAATTCCCGAATCTTTCACGCTTCCGCCACTTCGCGCGGCGATTTTGGAACCACACTTGAACTCTTGCTTCTGTCAGTCCAGTTCTTAGGGCCAACTGCTCTCTTGCGTACACGTCGGGATAATGCGTTTTCTGTAGAGAGAAAAAGAAGTCTAAATAAAGCTCCCGGTAAAATGAAATTTCAAATATTAAAAAGAAAGAAACTTTTTTTCGGGGGTTGTATAATGAGATGAAAGAAAATAATTTACTTTACTGCAGCATTGTTCTCTCAGTATTTTTCTTTTACTTTTATCAAGGGATTCATAATTAGAAAATGGAGCTGAATATTTTTGAAAAATTTCAATTCAAAATTCAGTTTAATGGCTTTAAAATTCAAACTTTTGGACTTTCAATTTAAATAGTCACATTTGTTCTGTTTTGCTTCACTTGGTCAAGCCGATAGTATGCTTTAGGTACTATAAACTACGCGATCACAGAAAATAGTTGCTCCTTTTAGCTTTGCTAACTGATCGTGTTGCATTCATCTTATTTGACCTGAAATTGGATAGGCAATTACAAAATGCTAGCACACTTTAGAGATATCCTAAAATAGACAGTTCTTTTCTGCAAATGAACGTGTGAGCGGATGCTTAACTTGAGTATCACTTCAATGTTGAAAAGGGACTATTTTCTATCCACAGGTAGAGTCTAACCTAATAAAAAATTAAGGTTTTCATGATTGGCTAGGTAATGAAAACAACATTTACATAACGAATAAAACCGGGTATTTTTCACATGCAATCCTGCAGATCACATATTAAAGAATTTTAAGCTGTCGCGTCGATTCGATAACGATCGCACAGACCTTCTATCCAATCCGTGTTGCAAATTGTTGGACACAGACTGGGATTGTGCCGTTTATCCGAATGGGCTGATGCGACTCAATTGTCAGAAAATTCCTCTTTGTCCAGTAATTATTACTCAGATACATTTTCTTTGAGTTCAAGTAGTTTTATGAAGCCAAAAATCCCTGAGGCGAAGATGGTGGGCAAAACAAAACTTCTAAATATCTAAATATCAAAATTTAAAATTTAAATTTGCTCTATGTTGAAAGTCGTTTTCGATTAAAAGAATCAATAATTCGAGTCATGAGAACTCGGCCTGATCTTGCAGAAGCCTCAGATATTTCTTGCTAATAAAAAAGGAAGCAAAATGAAGTGGGTGGTTGAATTTCATGAATGAAAACATGAAAACTACTTGAAATGTCGACTTGATCGGAATTATCACCTGATATTGCAGATCCTAAGAAATTAACTGCAATTATGATTCAAATAAAAGTATCTCTTCATCTGTCCCATGAACATTGACGATATGATTCTCGCCTCCTGGGTGGGTCTTGGTTGCCCTGTTGATATGAAGAAGGTCTAAGACGTGGGTCTGATTCTGCACACCGTTCCGAGAGGGACAAGTAGGTTTGTTTATCATGTCAAAGATTGGACATACAAGCGTGCGGCTGGGGTGATAAGGTTTTCACATTTGCAAATGCCCACTAGGTAGGATTCCAAGTGATAACCGTCTGCTGTGTTTTAATATCATGTGTGAATGTCCTCAACAATTTCCCATGAGGAATATATGAAGACAATCGCTTGATAATTGACATTTAATTCAACTGGTGGTCATTCCAATTGTGTAATGGACATGCCATTGAATATAAGGAGAAAGATGATATGGCTCAGCGAATAGCGAATAATGTGCAAATGAGAATAGAATACCATGTCTACGAAATACGATCAGCCGTAAAACAGGCATGTTTCTTATTCGAGTTTCCATGTGCAATATCTTTGCAATATGACAACGTGAGTGAAATTAATGAGCGTTAAATCAAATTACCATGCTAAAGCTGAGTGTCTCGTGAGACTTGAACCCACAATCACTCAGATTATCTAGACCAGCTACTCTACTATTTGAGTTTAAGATATAGTGCTCCAACCGGTCGCTTATGCGAATTGTCAAAGCAATTAATCTGTGCAACTGAGCACAGACGCCGTTCAATTGCAGTAATTATGAGCTAGATAATAATGATTCATATTTAATTTTAAGCAGTATTTTCATTTTTGTAATGAAAGTGATAAGCGAAATAAAGCCTTGTTTCTTATCCAAATTTTTCTTAATTTCGCCGGTATGACGGCCTGCTCACAGAAAAAGGATCATACAAAAATTCTTGTTCTAAATACTATGTCGGCATTACTGTGCGCCATTTACATGTGCGAATAAAACAGCATGTAATGCTGTGTATCTTTTGCATTGAATGCTGCTTATCTTTTGCATGAAATGCTGCTTATCTTTTGCATGAAATGCTGTGTATTTTGCAATCCGTGCAATTTCTTCTGTCAAGAATTGTCATTTGCCTGACGATGACTGGCTGAGCCGGTCGAAGGGCCTCGCTTATTAAAGCATTATAGTCAACAACGGTGTTTTTTGGGCTTCCCTCCCCTGGAAATAAATATGGATAACTCTAGCCCATTATTTGCTGGAATAAAAGAGCATCTTACAGCAAGGAATAATGTATCCACAAACATCTTCAAGCGTACACATCATATAACGTGTTTCCCCTGGAGATTTTCATCATAGTTTCTGACTTCAATAACATCAATTTGCGTTTCAGAGAAGCTATCTACATAAAAGAATTAAGAACTACTCTGAAGATAGAGATAAAAAGCTGTGAGCTCCAAACACTGACACATTGATTTGTCCTCGATTTTTAAAGATTTTTGCATGATCCTTTTTCTGTGAACAGGCCGTCATACCGGCGAAAATTCAGAAAAATTTGGATCAATTTATATTTCAGCAGTAAGGCTATATTTTGATTACTATCTATGACTAGTTAGCGAAAATCATTAACTTAAAATGAGTAGTGTGGTGAGCTCATTAACACTGCGCAGTATATAGAATTCGAGTAAATTCGATCGTGGAAGAATATTTGCCACGTGTTCTTGCAGTTCTATGAAGACTAATTCACTCACATCAATATCAATGTGAATAGAAATCAATCATCAATATACAAAGTAGTTATCTTCTGTCAACATTCCACCGGGTTTATTTTTAATTGCCGTTTTGGACAGAGAGAGAACGGTGTCGATTATACGAGTAAAAGAATCCGTGAACGTGAGCTGAAATCCCTCAGAACTTGATGAACCTGTTACAGTGCACTCCGGATAAGCCGGAATTCCGCTTAAACGGGAGATTTTCGCATTTCTAATAATTTAATATTCTAGCTATATTTTATGGATAACTGGACTTGAGCTTCATCATTAATTGACTTTCGTTTATGTTTCAACCAAACCGTATTTCTGATCTCGCCATTTTGTTTGTTGTTCTTATGCTTATGACAGTGCAGCGTTGCAAAATTCGTTCCTTACTCCAAGACACATGCGCATTGGGTAAGAGGGAAAGGGATTATTTATTTGAACTTTCATTTTTTTGTTGGCCTCTAAGAAGCAGTTTAATGCATTTGTTTTTTACAGGCTATTTTTCCTCATCTCGAGTATTTATACAGAAGTCTCTAGAATCCACTTATACACCAGTTAATTATTTTAAAGAGAAGATTAAACTCATCAGAGCTTGTGAAATCCCCGAGTAGAAAAAGACAAAAAACAGTTGACATTATATTCCTTTCTTCTTGAAGTAGATGTTTGATTTCCTTTAACTGTTAATTAATGACTCTTAAACATTGTTCCGAGTTTTTACAGCTCATGTTGACAAATAGTTGCATGTAATAGATTGCCTTTCATATTCAGAATAGACAAGATACACAGATGCTATTCTATCTTAAACCTCAAAGCGGAATGTTATTGGTAACCAGTAGGCATGTACAAGCACTACCATCAACCGAAGGACGCAAATTTAGCGCACATATTAGTAATTTCGACTTAAATGAGCTCGAAACGTCTAACTCCGCTTAGGCGGGAACTCCGGATGAGCGGGAAAGAAATCTCGCTTCCAAACCGTCCCGCTTATCCGGAGTGCACTATATTGATTTTAGTCTCTAACTTAACGAATGAATTTTGAAGCTCTCAAAGTCGCGAAAACCGTCATTGAGTAGCTGGACAAATTGAATGAAATACATTCAGTTGTCAGAGTGTCGGTCTACGTAGATGGCCAAAAGTCAGCGGTTCAAATCTTCCTAGACACAGTTATGAAGAGATCAAAAGATAATTTTCGGACCTGTCTATGAAAAAATCAAGCAAAATGTTTAGCCCATGATACAAACTTTATACATCTCTAACAATGCGCTCATGGGATCAAAATAGTGACTGCTCCTTTTGACAGAAAATGATGGTGAACGTTATCAGTTTAACAGCTGTCAGTGGTTGCATCGGAACCTGGGATGCTTGGTAAGTGACGTTGGCGCTAGAGTGAAGAGATTTTTTACAGAAATTTAATTTACAATAACAACATGTGATATTTTGTAAACTATTGGGATAAGTTATCCAAACAAATAGAAAGGTTTCAGATCTGTTTAAGTAGACTTGTAATAGTCGCTATGGGGTCAATCAATGCATCCTCTTGTCCTGACCGATTCTCTGACGAAAGCGACAGTATTCACAACGAATTCTCCGATTAAAGCAGAGCGATTAATGACATTATGTGAAGTTTCCACTTTAGGATCAATACCCATGTTTCATTTCTATGAAGTTGATTTTTTTTGGCGAAGTGGCTAAGTGCTTGGCTCAGGAATTTTTCGGTTCAGTGCTCGAGCCCCGAAAGTATCATTGGAAATTGGCAGGAAGGGCATCCGGGCTAAAAAGATCACGACGCTACAGATAAATGACTATGTCAGCACCGTCCGAGCACCCAGTATGGAGGAGTAAGGACGCCTAACCATCACCCGTGTTTCATTTTCCACCTAAACTAAAGCGATGAGGATTATACTATTCATTTACTATAGCGTGAATTTTTGTGACTGATTTTTATAAAATGTCTATGTCAATGTGCTGTATAGCTACTCACAACCATCACAACATCAGCAACAACTGCTTAATGGCGGTTGGTTCAAAGTGCAATAGTTTACTGTTTCCACGGCAATATTCTAACAAAAGCTGAGCAGCACAATGATATAACAAGACTTTCATCAATGCTTATTTGCACTGCTTGTCTGGCCAAGTGGATAGAACACTTGTCTAGCTCCCTAGAGTGACTTGTGTTCGAATCCTGGTGAAACAAATTGAGGTCGGGAAGGTGTTGGCGTCAGATCTGGTAGTGGTCACCAGCCGGGCTCGGGCCTAGAAAAATCTGTTAGCACCCGGGCCGGGCGATGTTTCTTATGTTAGAAATCAGAAATGTTCTTCTCATTTGAACATTTAAATTCTCTGAATCAATTACATATGATAGGCATTATGATGAAATAAACCCAGGTATGGTGGCTTCACCTTTTCAAATAGAATGCATGTCATCAGTGCTTTCGTTTTCCCTGTTTTCATAAACCTAAATACAACTTACAACAATGGCAGCTATCGGCACATCAGATAAGATCCAATTCATTTGTGATAACAAACGCATTGTGCATGAACAACATTCAAAATAAATGAAAATTCCTTATGCATTAAATGTTTGAAAATTCACCCTACAGTTCAACAGTTGTCAATTTACTTACAGATGGTAGATAGACCCTATAGCACGATCGTGTCATCAACAATCACTCGTAGATTTTTAGAATGATTCTTAAGGCAACTAACGTAATTGATATCAATATATACTCATTGACAAAATTTTTCAAGCATTTACTTCTTTAACTTCTTTCATTTTTGACTGGTATATATATGTATGTATGATACCTTGATAACTTAGTCACAATCTCCACCAAGTCGCTAGCACAGAAAACAACGCATGTAGCAGATTCAACTTTAATAGCGCGTGTGCCCCCCCTGTAGCTCCAATACATTCAGTAATCCAGGATGGCATGGATTCACAAAGTTTCTGAATGAAGGATGTTTCAAGGAGAAGCCACTGCTCTGTCAGTCTTTCAGAGAGAATCTTCAGGGACACTGGTGGAAGTGAATAGCGGTCTCTCACTCGCCGCCCAAGCTCGTTCCAGACTTTTTCAATGGATGACATGTCAGGTGAGCGTGCAGGCCAGTCAAGGGTTTGAATGTTCAATCTCCTAACAGTGGCAATGACAGCCGAGGAGCGATGTGGTCTTGCGTTAACGTCTTGGAAGACGAGATCCTCCACCCTGACCACTGGGGCAACAGCAGGAAGCACAATTTCATTGAGATACCTCTCTCCAGTCAACGTGCCTTTGATGATGACTGCTGTCGTTCTTCCTCCATGCCAAATGCCACCCCACAGCATAACACTTGCACCACCATATCTGTCGTGTTCTTTAATGCAGCATGAGGACAAGCATTCACCTGGAAGACGATGCACTCTGACACGACCGTCATTGAAATCCAGAGTGAATCTCGATTCATCGGTCCACAAGACTTTCTGCCAGTGATGGTCATTCCATGAGCGATGGGCATCACACCAGGCAACTCATCTTCTGCGGTGTTCAAAACTCAATGGAATTAGGAAAGCTGGTCGTCGCGATTGAATTCCAGTAGCTTCTCGCAATCTTCGGTAAGCCGTTCGAACGCTACAGTCTATATTTGAGGCACTCTTCCAGTGTACGACTAGCTTTGGGATTGACACAAATCTATTCCTCTTTGCAGCTAAAACTAGACGTGCGTCTGTCCTTCCTGCAGACTTTCTTGGTCGACCAGATACCTTCTTCTTTTTAACATCTCCTTCTGCTTTCCATCGACACCACCACCTCCAAACAACGACTCTCGATAGTTGTAGCTCTTAAGCAACACTTGCACAACTTCTACCACAACGAATCATTCCACTAGTCATACCTCTGGTAAACTGATCGTGTGCCATTTTATTTTACAAAAGCTGGATTTCAGTTCACGTTTATGTTCAATTTGTAAAAGCAATTGTGACAGTTGTATCGATATCAAAATTTGAAATTTGACCACCATAGATCTTTCTCCATTCTCTAATGTGTTGAATGGTAACACATAGAAAGCGAGATGTTGCATCATACCTGAGAAAAAATGAAACAAACTTCAATTCAAGCCAATGATAGTTTGTTTCATTAATTATGTCAATGAGTATATTATTGCTGGTATATTATTTGGAATAATTAAGGATGGTGAAGTGCTCAAAACAACAACATCCCTCACCCGGGCCCAGACACAAAATTCATCCAGGCCGGGGCCGGGCCTAATATTTTGGAGTCGATGAGGGCCGGGGCCGGATCCGGGCCGAAAAAAATGCCTGGTTCCAGCTCTGTTTGGCGTGCATTTAAACTTCATTTGTATGTTAATTAATAATCACAACCCCGTTAACAACTGCTCGCAAATTATTTTAACATTTTTGGATAAGGGAAGTCCAATAATCCCGGTCGATGGGGCTGATGAGCTCTTTTGATTGTTATGAGATAGCTGTAGAAAAGCTTCTCCACTGGCTTGCGAGAAGCGGAGTGTCCTAGTGGATTGAAGATTTCTCAGAGAAACATTCTGGTAGGCCTACATAATCAAGTCGTAGCTATTTTCTGCCTGCTGTCCACGAAACCCTATCTTACTCGTGTCCAGGCTCTCTCCCATGGAAGGATGTCTGAATTTGTCTGACATTTCATACCATCATTTGACTATTGGCTGAAACACCCAATATCTTATCCAAATTTCGTCTAATTATCGACTTCAAATTGGCTGAAGCGGAATTAGAAAGTAAAGATTGACGCGACTAATGCAAAAGGCTCAAAGATAGGAAAAGTTGAGAAGTTGAGTAAGGCAGCACTTTGCAGTCCGACTTTGAGCTCCCTGAGTGGTTCATCAAGTGTGAAGTGAACCACTTGGCGAAGATCGGAGTTGGAGGAAATTGTTAGTCAGACACAGTTGCATTAACAACAACGACAATCATTGTAAAAGCCGGTAATTTCAAACTGATATTGCTTGTAGTTCAATAGGAGCTAAATATAGATTATTTTATTTCAAGCAATACGGCATTCACGAGGTGATGGCTAAGTTTGCAGAATAGAGCTAGGAACAACAATGAAAAAGAAATATGGCAAATCAGCTTATTTCCTGATGAATAGATAATGAATTTCTAAATGTAAGCTATAATGTCCGTCTATTCATAGGTTGCGGACAATTATTTTCACTATAGGACGCTAAATATATATATCTGAAAGAACAATTTTCTCGTCAATTCATTTCACAAGAGAGGCGATCAGTTGCTCGTCCATTTTGTAAACAATACAATTCCTTTAAATCTAACAGGAATGACATCAACTAGTAAGCTAGAGGGAATGAGTTCCAGTCTGACTACAAACGAAAGAGCCGTTGGAGATGAATGAAGGACTTAGAGTCCCATCTCACAAACCGCACAGTTCCAAGATAGCATGCATCCTCCTGCAATGCTTGGTCACAAAATCGAGATATACATTGGACGAAGACGAGTCATGTCAATACTTTCACATATCATAACGTTGGCAAGCATTGTACATATGCAATTTACATGCATATATGGGCACTACTGCAGTTTAGTGCACCCTCTTTTACCCCTACTGCAGTTTAGTGCACCCTAAAATGCATGTGAGAACAACATGATTTAATCAACAGAATGAATGCCGTTCGTTCTTCCCTATAGTTATAAATGAGTGTCTTTGTGCCTTCGTGTGTCTTCGTCTTCGTCTTCGCACATTATAGTCCGGGAGCTAGCGTGAAGTTGTGCAGTGAACGAGGTAGTACATAAAACTTTCACATAGCATAGTACACCTCTAACCTACTGTAAAACTTCGCGTCTGCCGGATCAGATCATTTGCTTTTCAGAAATAGAGAGGATAACGCAATCCTATGTATTTCCAGTGGTAAAATTGTGACATTTAAGGTGTTGACTCAATTTTTTCGAATTTTTGCTCATAGCAGTTACACAAATTGGTATTTTGTTGAACTGGTTATTATAGAAATCATCTACAGATCATGATCTTTCAAATGAGTTATCATTCAGTGACAGAGGATGAAGTAAAGTGTACAAACAGACACTTTTCGTTGGTGTAACTGCAAATTTTAACATAGAAATTTCAGGAAAATTGTTGATATACTTTAACGAAAAGTTAACGAATAGGACAGTCTCAGTCTCATTCTCTGTGTTGAAGATATCACAAGATTCATATTCAGCCGAAATATTGTGCTTCCTGTCAATCTTGTTTAAGGAGCCATATCATCAATGTCTCCTCAAAATTTTCGTGGTTTCCCGCATTTCCCTAGTTTTGTCGTTGTAGGTTTTGTAATTTCACGCTGAGACTGGAACGTGCTTATTGTATTCCACTTGAGGATTGGACTCTCTTGACTGTTGGAGTTTGAATGTGAGGGACGGCCATTGCGACATGTTGAAGACGCTGACATGAAGCTCTGTTTTGAATTTTCAATATGACAATTCCAAAGATAGACAATTCAATCAAAAAATTCTAATTTTTCAGTGCTAGAATTTTATTAGTTGTAAATGCTTCCAGCACTCATTGAGAAAATCTACTACTGTCAGGCAGTGTGTTGAAGTTATTTGTACGTTAAATTTTCAAGGAGTGACATTTGGTTCGTTATATCCAATGTTGGATTTGAGCTTGATAGCAGTAGGAGGAATCAAAAAACGCAAATTTCTATCGGAAGTTTTTGGGTCGTAACCTAAGCCGGGAAAGGTTGTGATCGAAGCGAAGAGGATATCAATTCGATTATTAAAATACCATGCTCGCCAAAAGTTTTGAAAATAGCTGAGGCATGAATAGAATAAGGGGGATATATATTTGATGCTTGGCAAGGACTCTCCAATGCAATAAAGTCAAATAAGGTCCGTATACCCTTGTGAATAGAAATTTATGGTAGGTACTCGCATGCGATGATCCAAATAAACATTCCGTAGAGGATCATAATTTATTATAACTATACCCATAATAAATCCAGAAAATTCGGACTTGTATCAATATTGAAAGAGTGAAAGGTAACTAATGTTCTAAAATTTGATGTTCTGAATCACGAAGAATTTCTTACATTAATATCACACAATTTATTATGACGTTTAAATGACATAATAATATGACAATTATTATGAAAATTAATTATGACGTTGTCATAAAAGACCCTGAGAGAAACAAGATTCGATGCTTTTAATTATTCCATGAGGCATTTTCTGTTACTCGAATCCATTCGTCATCTTCCTTGACAGTAACAAAGAAACTTCATTACTGATACCTATATAATTAAGTTTATGAAGAATCGTGTGGAAATTAGGCCTATACACCTGTTAATGTGGTTGATACTCACAAAAATTAAAAATTGATGCTCAATCAATTTGATTGACGAAATGTAAGGCTCATATACGGAAAATATCCTTCCTCCTCAGGGAAAGAAGGTACATGTACATCTTCAGTGTTGGGGATGAGACGAGGCAGTGCAAGGGAACTTACCCACTTTCCCTCCCGTCAAATCCAACACTGGTTATATCCAATTGCACGCTATACCGCATACGCTCTAGCGAGGCTGTTCCTATTTTGTCGGGAATGTTTGACGTGTCCGTTATAACCGAATGTATTCAATATCCCATGTACATTAGAACGGGATTATACTGTATTTGATAAGTACAACAATACGTGAAGCAGCTCCTAGATTTCAATGCATCAAAATTGTCCGATGTCGTCATCAAGAACAGATGAGATATTTCTGATAGCATGACATGCACAGATAAGAAAGTTTTCTGTCTTTGAATAATTCACAGTTTAGGAATTAATCCATAAACTTATTGAAAAATTTATCTTTCTTCAGATGTGCATTAATTTCGACAGACAGACGGTGAAAAAGTATCTAGAAGGCTGTTCCCTAAACCGTAAATTTCTATATCTATTTTGTTTCCTGAAACGATGGACAACGCGTTTTTATTCTACACGGGATCAACGAAGAGGTAAACAGAGCGCTTGTCAATCAGATGGAGGTAATTATCGTCTTCCCGGGAACTGTTTGAAAGTTGTCTTATTCCAGCTTTGTTTCCAGAATATTTAAACACAGTCATTGATGAAAGCAATGGAATCGGCAATCTGAGTTCCTTATCATGTTTGGCTCTAATGAGCAAATAAGATGCCAACTGTGCGATACTTTTTCTCTCTCCAATCACTAAATGTGTAAAAGATAATCTCAGCGGGTCAAGTACATTAAGTGGATGTCTTCTTGTCAACCAACTTGTGGACAGCTTCTTTCAGAGTAAAAAACGATGTCTCCATTTGCCACAGCGGGGAGGTACATGCAATGGTCAAAATGCAAAGAACTTTGACTATCAAACTAAATAGCATTTTCGTGGCTCGAAAGCAGTGTGTGTTTGAAGAGGTGGAAGCAATGTTTTAGGGACAGATATTCCCATAAATATAAAACCTCTAGGAATCTTGTTTATAAAACAAAACCATTGACCGCTTGAAACATCAATATTTAAAAAGACGGCTTTTAGCAATTCAACTACTTTTCTTTTATTTAAAATTAAAATTTCTCTATTTAGAATTAACACATGGGTGTTCTGGAGACAGCAAAAATGGTAGAGGATTACATCTTTGAATTTGAATCAGAATTCGATGCAACATGCATATTTTATTGATAGAGCAATGCGCAATTAGATAATAGATGGCGGCAGTTTTGACGGAGTGAACCCAGTGGCAAATAATAATGACCAATATTTCCACATATCTAGCCAACTATTTCGCATTTTGCAGTGTTACTTCATTTAATGCGAATTCAAGGGTTAAACGAGGCTGGGTATGATATAAAGAAACATATAACTGACCTCCTACAGGAGCGAGAGACATGGCATGAGATGTGATCCTCAATATTGCGTATTACAGAGATATCAAAACTCGACATCATTCCAACACAGAGTTGAATAGAGGGAGAAGGAGAGAGAGAGAACATCCCGACATCATCCTTCATCAACCTATATGTGATTCTGTGAGACATTAGAACATTGGTGATGATCATTCTTCAATCATGCTTACTTTTCCTCATGTACTTGCATTTACATATTTTGGGGAATTTCATTAATGAAATATAGACCCTTGAATTTTGAGAGAGAGCCAACCAGGTGAGCATGCTTCTATAACTGATTCATTTCCTAATATGCAACCGAGAGCATTCGATCCATCATTTCTTTAATGCACACAGAATAAATCAAATTGCTCAGCTGATAGATCATTAGGCAAACCTCAGAGACCTCAGGGAAGGTCTATGTTTTCTATTCTATTTTCTGACTGATGGCTCTTATATCAATGACTCATGTCCATTGAAAATCGTCACTCTCACAATAATTCTTCATGTGGTATTGCTTTCATTTCAGCTGAATTTATAGATGCTATCTGATCCGTTGGACAGAATGTGTTGAAATTGATTTTCAAAAGTAATTTACGATAATAAGTAGACTGATTTTGGACACATTGATGTAAGTATGATATATGTGAAACACAACTATTTGTTGTTTTTATTACAATTTGGTAAGGAGATCGCGGATGCGAGCTTGTTGCTTTCGCGATTGATTGGCCTACACACCGAATGGTTTCTGTCTAAACTCGGACCTCTGATAGAACCCGGGTAGCCTGCTTTTCCAATATCTCCGCTTAAAGCCTAGGATCTTCTAGGCTGTGATTCCGATTCAGCCATTATCAAATTCAAGTAATTATTGTCTTGCATGTTTTCTTTAGAAGACTCGATAGCCACGGAAAAAAAATCATTAATCATTAGCGAATTTGGCTGATAGAATAGCGAGGTCTGAGAAGTGAAAGTCTATCGATTATTTCAACAACCAATTATCAGTCAAATTGTAACCAACCACTCAAAACAGTTGCAGGAAAGTATTAGTCGTTTGAAAGGGGCGTGAAATTATCATAATCCAATTTGATGCGTTTGTTATGAATTTAAATAAAGTTAGTTAACTTTTGTAGCAAGTTTATGTTCAGTTATCAAGAAGAGAAAATGTTAAAGCTACTCACGTCAAGTGACCTTCAAAAACAGAACATCAAAAATTAGTCGTCACTATTTTCGCAATTTACTTTCTTCACTTAGAAATACAAAGACATTGCGAGAATGTTGCTTGCTGTGATGACTTAATACGACCCTAGGACCGTTCATATTTTTAAATACTTGCTATTTCATTTCATTATAAAGTGACATGTACGATTTTAAGAAGAAAAAGCAACAAAATGAGCATTTCTAAGACAATAACTTTCAAGACAATTTGATCATCGTCAATTTATCTGAAGAGATAATCAAATGATTTTTAATTATAGCTGCTTGGAACTGTTTGATTCTGTTTATTTTCTGCAACTCGAACATTATTGCCAATAGATAATCGGATTCTTCCGTTACATCGTCAACTGTTTCCCTTTTCTATCAGTCTTGTTGGCCGCTCCCAATGGCAATGGGACGGCAAACTGTCCAGCATCACATCTGTCGCGACAGATCGAAAAGTTCCGTGTGCAAGTCGTTAGAGATGAATTATTTCATTCATTTTCCTGTCATATGGCCGACTTCCCGTTGACTCAAGATACTGTTGAAACTCGAATTTTGAATCTTAGCATTTTCATTTCTATGCAACTAAAAAGTGATAATTACCCAGGGAGAAAATGATCTGTGTTAACAATGCCAGTCCCGCACCGCATCAGACGGGAGAAGTGCCGATCTGACGGGGTTCAAATAGAGCCACAGACAGAGTAGGCTAGTTAGTGAGGAGGAAAGACGACGGTGCACTTTTACCTCGTAAAAACACCGAATTCATTACAGCAGAGATGGGCAGCGGCCGATGTCTTCGATCCATGCCCAGCCAAAGTCAATACAAATCGTGAAAAAAACAAAATAAAGACGGCGAGACATGAAATTACATGCAGTGGTAAGAATGTATGCGAATCCAACGTCTTAAGTTATCTGGCTGTATAGATACTTACTTTTTAGTAGGTCTGAAAATAACGAACGGATCCGGAGGCTACTGGGTCTATTTGAGCTACAGCTATGACAAAATTAGTGCCTGCTATGGATGCAATCCTATATGCGCCGTAGAATTATAATAAATATCAAATAATTAAATAGACAACGAGTAATTTCGGAAAATTGCATGGCTTTATAGACTCACATGCGTGTAAAAGGCTTGATGGAATGAAATGATTGCTTTTTGATAAATCTTAGCTTTACATTTTTCCTAGGAGTTTATAATCTATACTGGCACATCTTACGTGACATGCAGTGTTTCTTAGAGAAACATGTTAATTCTTAATCTATGAATCAGTAAATAGCAACATCATGATCAAATAATCAAATAATGATATCTTAACTTTGCCAGACAACCTCTCCTACCGCATTCCTCCACTATTCAATTATTCTCCACGTTTAGCATGACAGCGACAAACCTGTCTCTCCTTCTCCCCTCTATTTCCTCGAATTGTGTCTTTTTAATCGGGGCCTAAGTGTGCGGAGCATAAGGGAACGAGCTTCCTCTTCTCTCTCTCTCTTATTCTCTGAGGCGCTCGACGTCCACTCTCTCTCTCTTTGTCTCCCTCCCTCTTCTCTCTGTCTCTGTCTCCCTCCCTCTTCTCTCTCTCTTCCTTCCTCTTCTCTCGCTTTCTTTTTCTCTCTCTCATTCTCTGAGGCGCTCGACGACTACTTTGGCTGTTGTTTACACCTGCTTATTCGCTGAAATGTAGATCACATGAATCTCCAAAGTCTGCCTCTGCGGCTTATTGCGGGTTTGTTTTGCACTTAGGATGTAGGCGGAGATCATTAGTTTACAATATCTCAAATATCAAGCATTTGGACCAGCGATGATGGGATTGAGCAATAAAGTTCGTGAATGTCAGGATGCTGGCGCTGAGAGATGCCTTTTTGTTGAAGAACTGTCGGCAGCAGTGGATTTAGGATTCTGGGACCACATGACCCTCACATTTTTTTACATGGATCTTTGCACAGAACATTTAATTTATTTTGAACCTTGAACTGCCATTATTCGCTCACTAGCAATGAAGCGCTTGAAATCCACTTTGCAGTTTTTACCTTGCGTCAAGTCGGGCTACATACTTAGAAAGGATGTACCGTTGATGAAAAGAATCTTTAGCTTCCGTATCGCTCCACATACCGCTGTCTGTGCACTTGGACGGTTTCACGAGCCGCTATTAACCGTGGGAATGTGCCGAAATCCTTGTTATGAAGCCATCTCTTTTGCAGAGTTGTCGAGAGGCCACCACACCACTCTCAACTTAGCTGTGGTGTGAAGGCGCAATCAACGGCAACAGAATTGGCGAGTTCGATGGCGCCAATGTGGATACCATGTGCTCTACGCCTCAGCAGCTGTGTTTCCGCCCTTTCACAACACTTACAAGCAGATTGAAACGCACAACCACGCACGGAAGGACGCCTCTGTGAGAGACCAGACACGAGGCTGTACACATGTCGACGTACATGTTGGCCCGTAGCTCTGAGGGGCAAACAAGACGGAGAAGGAAGCTCTTCAATACGCGCTGTGAATTTCTGGGATTCTTTCTCCGAGATGTCCGATGTCCGAGCTCACAGCACGTGTCGCCGATGTATACACAGGCCCGATTGTTTTAATTAATACGAGAAACGCGGTTACCAGCTGTGATTTCCAGATTCTGGCATGAAAAAGGAGGATCGAGAATCAGCGAGAATCCCATCGTTTACTCTTGCGACAATGAGGAATGTCTGCGATAGGTCGAATGAGAGCATCTGAATGACCAGCAACCAAAACAATCCATTGATAAACACCGAAAGACGGAATTCAGCTATCGCAGCCAACAACTACTAGGCATTCACTTCAGGGGAGCATCTCGCTACCAATTTTGTGGATGCGATCTGCTCAAGACCATGAGCAGCCCATCCACGACGGCTCACTCCACGCCACTCCACACCTGCCCATCCGTGTGAGCAGCCACTCCACACCCGCCTATTCCTGTGAGGAGCCACTCCACACCCGCTCTTACGATGTGAGCAGCCACTCCACACCTGCCCATCCCTGTGGGCAGCCACTCCACACCTGCCCATCCGTGTGAGCAGCCACTCCACACCCGCTCTTACTATGTGAGCAGCCACTCCACACCCGCTCTTACTATTTGAGCAGCGTGTCCACAGCTGCCCATCCGTGTGAGCAGCCACTCCACACTCGCTCTTACGATGTGAGCAGCCACTCCACACCTGCCCATCCCTGTGGGCAGCCACTCCACACCTGCCCATCCGTGTGAGCAGCCACTCCACAGCTGCCCATCCGTGTGAGCAGCCACTCCACACCCGCTCTTACTATGTGAGCAGCCACTCCACACCCGCTCTTACTATTTGAGCAGCGTGTCCACAGCTGCCCATCCGTGTGAGCAGCCACTCCACACTCGCTCTTACGATGTGAGCAGCCACTCCACACCTGCCCATCCCTGTGGGCAGCCACTCCACACCTGCCCATCCGTGTGAGCAGCCACTCCACAGCTGCCCATCCGTGTGAGCAGCCACTCCACACCCGCTCTTACTATGTGAGCAGCCACTCCACACCCGCTCTTACTATTTGAGCAGCGTGTCCACAGCTGCCCATCCGTGTGAGCAGCCACTCCACACTCGCTCTTACGATGTGAGCAGCCACTCCACACCTGCCCATCCCTGTGAGCAGCCACTCCACACCTGCCCATCCGTGTGAGCAGCCACTCCACACTCGCTCTTACGATGTGAGCAGCCACTCCACAGCTACCCATCCGTGTGAGCAGCCTATCCACAATCGCCAAATTATATCCAAATCCATATCCAAATCTTTCGGATGGATCGTTGGCCACTGGAATGATAGGATGGCGTACACATATACCTTAGAAAGAGGAACAACATGAGATTACGCAGTATTTACCATGAGATTCGAAAGGTTTGATATCGCGTGAATAATAATAATTACACAGCCGCGATCTTCAAAAGTTTCATTTTCATGATATAGAAGTTAAAAATTTGAATTGAATTGATGATGGAATTGTACAATATTCTCCTAGTCCGAATGATTACGCTGTATGATATTGATTTAAGCCAAGCAATGAAAGTATTTCGGCAATTTTCATTGATTGATGCGATTATTTTCCCCATTTACTACAAAAAGATACAGAAACTTAATAAGAATTAATAAAGAGGCATTCATTGAATAATCTGTTCAGTAAACCGTCTATTCTATGATTGCTCCTTTAACTTTTTGATCTGAGTTATATGATTTTAAAATGAATTCCACTGATTCCTAGTTTACGTTAATGTAACTTGCAATTAGTCTCAGGTATAAATAATAATGAGGATACTTCTGAAGATAAAAGCCAAGCTACTATTCATATGCTGTATTTCATCGCTCTTTCTAAGTTCCTCAATTTTCACTGTGAAGATGTCATGAACTTCAGAAACAATAACAGTACGACCGCCAGAAAGAGTTTCTGCAGGGAGCGAGACAAAATTGATACTTTCACAGAGTGTTAAACACCCTGTGGCTATAATTCAAATCTGCGCGTCTGTCGAGCTCTAACCGGTTCGTGTTCTTATCAGACAGGATAAAAAAACACATGTAGCTCCGATTAGAAGTAAATTGAAGTTTTCGGCGATTTCTCGGCAAACTTCAGGAAACAATAACAGTAGGGCCTACGATCGCCAGAAAGAGCTTCTACAGGGAACGAGGGTAAAATTGAGACTTTCACAGAGTGTTAAACACCCTGTGGCTATAATTCAAATCTGCGCGTCTGTCGAGTTGTAACCGGTTCTTGTTCTTATCAGACAGGATAAAAAAACACATGCAGCTTCAATGAGAAGCAAATTGAAGTTTCCGGTGTTTTTCTATGTTTTCCTGATTAAGCGAGAAGTGCAAAGTCTAAAGGCACAGACATGAAATGTCTTCATGTCATATTTATCATGTTCATGCAGATTTTTCTATGTAACTAAACAAATTCAGAATTAGCAAGTCTCCCAAATGCCAACATAGTCAGAGAAAACATAGAAAATCTCATTATTCCTGAAAGCTTCAATGAACTTGAGTCGATTTCTCATTGGACGTGTTTTCCATGATCTTGACTGACAAGAACAGGAACAGGGTAGAACTCGGTAGACGCACCGATTCAAAGAAGCCAAAGGGTGTGCTTCATTCTGTGAAAGTCTCATTTTCGGTCTCTGCCCGTTGAAACTCGTTCTGACGGCTGGACTATAATGTCTTGTATTATTACACACATACTCGGACACAGAACGTTTTTATTTTTGTCGTTTTTAGGATTCATCGGAACAAAGCCTTTATCTAATTTAGCTTTAAGTTTATCGCACTCTTCTCTTATCTTGAGAGAGTATTGATTAATCAGTTAGCTATACAGCAAGGACGGTCGACTTACTAAGTACGGCTCTCTGTTGTGTTTCATGCATTGTAATAGAAGCAAGGGTCAGATAGGTCAATGAGTTTAACAGAGAGGTCGGCTTTATGAGTGGAAGGGTCTACTTTTCTAGTAGTGTTAACCGAACTTATAAAGAATGATCTAGACAACATTTTAATTAAAGGAAATAAAATTAATTAATCTTTCGACGCACAGATAATTGTTTTTCTTTTACTTCTCAATATATATTTCGGCGAACCGCCCTTCTTGATCAGATTTTTAATTTACAGTGGTCTTATCTAACAAAGACCATGATTTTAAAATCAAATCTGGAAATGTCTGTAAAAATATCATGGATGAATAGGGGAAGATGATGAAGTCAACATAGCACATTTCTGTGTAAAACTTCCACAGTACACTATCATGCACATCCTTCTTATGTTATAGAGTCACATATAAAATGTAAAGCAATACATGTAGGTGAAACGTTGAGAAATGCAAAGGAGGAAATGAGCACATCAAACAAATAAAGGAAAAACAAGAATCATCTGTATTATGGAGACACTGTGAAAACCAGCATGAAGGGATTGAACAAAATTTCATCATGAACGTTACAGGTTTGCATCATAATAACGCAATTGAAAGGCAAATAGCAGAGACCGCAATTATTAGAAATAAATATGAACAAAACATAAAACTGATTAACAACAAAACAGAATGGAACCATTCCAATTTACCAACATTAACTCTACAACATTAGGAGGATGTGCATGATAGTGTACAGTGGAAGTTTTACATAGAAATGTGCTATGTTGACTTCATCATCTTTGACATCACTATCTATCTATATCATTTTATCTACATGTATACAAATCGAATGAAAACCCGATATTTGAGGATGCTTAAACAGAGAAATGAGAAGAAAAATCATTTACAACAAAAGAATGACAGTCTTTGTAAAGTCATATGAATAGGAGACAAAGTAAAAGAACGCTTAGAAAGAAAATGAGAAGTGTGATTTCTGATGAGAATGTTTCTGGTGAAAAATGTTCCTGATGGACTTACATGATTTTCAGGAATGAAAAGAGAGACTTTCTGTGGTGGCCCAACTCGCACCTAAGTTCCGACTGTGAGTATGCGCAACAAACTGTAAATCCAACAGAGGAAAGATAATTCTTGCTATTTGTAATATCCTTTATCTGCAGTTATCAGGCACGAGCAACAAGTCATCGTGTTCATCCCTGTCAAATGGACCACGAGGGAGAAGGCTCACCGCCAGCAAAGGAGCGCTTATTAATTAAAAACTGGGCACTTCTGTTCCTTACTCCCCACATTTTGTTCTTGACACCCGCGAGTGTTGCATCGTCAGCGACCTTCTCTCTTCTCTACTACCGTCGCCAAAACGTTGAGTGTGTAAAATTCCTCTGGTTTGTAGAAAATCTACAACACTTGCTTTGTCGTTCACTGTAGTGCAAAGTAGTAGACAACAATCCCACGAAGTACATGATCACAGGACAGCTGTATAATTGTATTCTAACTGAGTATCCAAGGTACCAATCCATCATCCCATGGGTCAAGCAGAATCTTTTCTAAATCCAATGTGACTAACTTTGACGGAAATCGATGAATTTGGAAACACTGAAAAATGTGGGGGGAAGAATAGAAGCACCAAAAATTGAACTAGTGGAGAAGGTCCTCCCTCAGAGATGCCATTAAGTTTAGATCTAGAGTAGCAGTAAAAGACTGAAACATTTTGGCAAGTTAAGACCATCTAATGTCTTCCGGTGGGATCGCTCAAAAAGTTGTGCTCAAAATGCAGGACTGGTTATAGGAGCGTCCCAGCTTCCGATGTTAGAATAGAAATAAGAGGACAAACATTTTCCAACTAGAGTTTAGCAGTCAAAATAAAGTCATATGAATAGGAGTCAAGAGGAAAAGAACATTGAGAAAATACAACAACTTGAATAATTCATTTGTGAATAAAAGTTTTGACATGAAATAAAGGGTAGATAGAGAATGAGAAAATTGATGCGAATAAAAGGGAAGAACCTTAAAGAGGTGAGATTTAAGTTCGATAACTCCTTTGATGATTATTTATGTCCAAGATTGATGAATAACGCTTCCATTTTCCCATTTTCAACAGAAATCCAATCACCTTAGTCAGAAATATAGGTGAATAGCACGTAATCATTTTCAAATCCACGAGGCAGCTATATTCTCAAAAAGGAATATTTTTCAAAAAGCATTTCAAACTCAATTTGCTAGCACTTTGATAGCACGTCGCTGGGGAGTTGCATCATTAGAATGCAGCTGATCTTTCTTTTGACTGCGAATTCCTCCGTTTTCGGATTATGCGAAGCAACGTTGACTCAAAAACCTCCGGTCGAAATGTTTCAAAAATGGAACATGCGGCTTTAATGGGTCAGGAACAGGAATGATCAGCTCTTACATCACCACAGTAGTTGCCATTTCTAAAAAACTGGTCGTCTTAGTGACTGATGCCAAAGATTTTCATGCCCTACACCTTGATCAAAGTATAAATGGAAGTTGAAAATCCACTTCAGAATTGACGATTTAATATTATCTTCGTTTCATGGTGAATCAATTTTACGAGTTATAAATAAAATATTATTAACATTATTTGCTTGGAAACGTTGCTTTCCTCATGAGTAGTAGGTATCAACACAAGATTGGGTCTTTGGTATATGGTCTCGTACCGAAGATCAAGATGTCAATCTTGAGATGGACCCCAACAGCCTGTGAGAAGTACTCTGGAGACAACTTATGAGCATCCAAAGAATACACACCCAAGGTTGGAATGGAACAAAGACCCAATAATGACCGGTGGTTTAGCAAAATAAATATTTTGATCAGAAATATTTGACAATTTAGGATGGAATTCCTTTGTATTTCGACATGTTGAATTGCAGCAAATGCATGTACGTGCACTTATCTGCATTACAAGCTTATTGAGTTTTTATTATTAATCTTAGTAGAGCGTGTTGGAACCAGATATACGTCTGAATTTTCAGGTCCGGTTTGACCCAGGTGTGTTCAGAGAGGTCAGGCCGGGTGGCTCATTAAGGCCCACTTTCCCCGTAATTAATGTATTTAAGATATATACAGCAGGCAACGCAGTACGTGCACAATATGCAGATATCCATGGTTGATTTTTCGCCATGGGTTTTCACTCCCACGCTTTCAAACTTGTCAAATCCGCATAAATGAATCAAACGTAACAAAACTTCAGATGCACGCATGTTGAGGATATCGTCCACCCACATATGAAGAATTAGCATATCAAATCGAACGGGCACTTATTGAATTCGAGATGATAACTTGAAGTGCAGTGATGACGTCAGCAGGTTGATCTGACTTCGTCTATTCGACGCATTTGTATCACTCGTGGAGGTATTGTTCTCTCTCCGCACTGGTCTCATCAGATGCTTTTTCAAATCTTCCTAAGTCACCTTTTTAAGTTACGCAATGGTGTAAGAGTGGATTTGACACAAGAGCTAGGGGATTATCACTTCACTGTTGTCGCGGATTGAATTTGTTATCTGTAGGTGATATCTGCCAATGGTTTTCGCGAATGCAAAATCGCTACGACATTCGCGAAATTACAAGATTTCTAAGAAGTTAATAATTCTCACGAACTTAATAGAAAATATTTATGAATTGATATTATATATTACATGAATGATAAATATAATACATCATCTATAATATGATGAATAATATAAATAATGACATAATTATATAATATAACAGTCTTTTTGTTATTGAATGATGGCCTATAATATGAATCAAGAAATACTGCATTTTATTTTCATATTTGCTCATCACGAAGGCAGCAACGACAGTGAAGGTGAGCATATTTTCTCAAGCATTATTCATACTAAATCACTTACTAATAGTCACTAATTAGGCAATTACTGAAGGGCAACCGCCTTAATCATTCCGTAGCTTCACAATGAGCAATTTGCTAGCATAAGTAAATTTTATATTTCTCTTCCCAATTGAATTTTGATCGATAAAGACCTGATTTTATGTTCGAACAAATATTTTTCTGCAAATTCGTCTACATTTCTTCATGCTCTACGAAGCATTGAATAATTGTCTTTCAAAAGGAATTTTCCATTTCTTTTAATCTGCGGGTATGTATCACACCTAGATGCATGTATATATTAGCATGCTTGCATGCAACACTCACAGTGCTGAAGCACGTATGATGTCCTATGCCTTCGATGAGAGGCTTGATGAACATTAATTATAGTTCACTTTACATGCTTATTTAGGTTATGTAATATACGCACTCATAAACATAGACTAGTTGAACTGACGCAGCGAGAGGAACTGATAGTTAACATCGAAGAGAGGCGATGCGAACGCCTGGAATGACTCCGATGTAAGTGAGAAAGCCGAAAGAAGTCTGTCGAGTCCTCCTGTGGCCGAAGCCAAACATGCGAACACTATCTGTACATTCAACAGACGCCGGGAACCTTATAGGGCCCAAACATCAGTCCTACCATGAACCGTCATCTTTTAAGCCACTCTCCTCGGGCATGCAAAACAATTTTAGTCTGCTATGTATGCAGTAGGCCTTCGAGCAGACTTTTAAGAGAATGCCAAATTCGCGAAATTTGCGAAATTTGATGAAATATTCAGCGAAAATCCACTCCAAGAAATCGAATTAGACTTCACGTAATCGTCTACTCGTCTCTAGTTAAGAAAGTTCGATTTGCATAATTTTTTGCATGTGGCTAGAAAATATCCTCAATTATACATTTATTTTGTGATGATTGATTCATTTGTGCACATTTTAGAAAATGAAAAAAACGTGGGTGCACATCACTTACAAGTGCTCTTGTAGCATATTCGTGTATGCATGACTGACCTATGACATGATTATGAATTCACTGGTTACTTTTGTTATTTGAGTTTCTCTAAACTCCGACAACGGTCAAAAATTCATCCACTTTCAATAATTGAAAAAATTCAAAAATTCTGTATTTTGTTTCACAGAGGCGGTGAGCGCATTGACAAATTTTATGCATATTTACACATGATACAAAAAATAAATCGAAGTATAAAGAGAGAGTGCACAGATCAGTCATTCACAATATTTAATAAAAGAATTTAAAAAACGCTTCGTCTTGGCCTTAGGTCGTTTAAATGCACATCGATTTCTGAGTTCGTTCATCGAAGAAAATTCTCAACGGGTGATCCTCAAACTTCAGCACTTCTTTGAACAAAATTAGTACACTGCTTGTCGCTAACTTCTAATAAAGACGGACGCTTAAGGCCAGAAACCGAGTCACCAATAATTTTAAAGAGTCTTCTCTCAAGTCGAAGAAGCTTGTTGCAACGATAGTCAGAAATATCACAAAATACCGGGTAAGCGTAAAGGAGAACAGATCTTATATTTCAGTTCTCGGTAATATTTCAGAGTGTACTACAGAGAATATATAGAGTAATACAGTGTGTATATTACAGAGCATGGCGAAGATCAATTCATCTCTCGACTTCCAAAGAGGCGGGAGAGAGGGAGGATTCTTATGAAAAATAAATCCAAGAAGTGAAATCTTTCCTTCAAATGTTTTACATGAGACCCATCCCCAAATGAAGATGCAAATGCTCCGTCCAACCTGTCATGAACATGAAAGTGGTGCATGTAAGTAATCTCTCCATGATCTCACTGGAATCTGTGGGAATTGCACTTCCATTTCGACGGAGAGCAGATCCATCTCTTTATCAGCAGAGATAATTTTACCAACAGGGAATGCAGTGTACCAAGTAGGGTGCAGTGGTTTCCGTTGAAGTATTTTAGAGTGGAATGAGAGATAAAATTCTGTAAATCGTTTCTTTCTCGGCCCGACAACTCTCAACTAAAGTGAAGAATTAATTAACTTTTCACACGATCTTTGAAATGAGCTCCCTCAGATCAGCTGAAGATTGACCTTTCTTTCTTGCCTTTGCGGAGGGGTCAAGTTGAGAGCATTCCTTTCATGATTTGATAAAGACACTTTACACTAAGATTAGAAGATAAAACAAATTTACGACTTTCTTCTCTGTGTCTCTTTTCTCACGCGCGGAAGATGGGCGGACGATAACATGAACAGCGCGATTCAGACAGAGACCGTGATATCGGATTTCAGCTGTACTTCGAGCGATGCTTTGTGAACACTGGCACACATGTTGTCAGCGAAATCTTATCATGCACATTTAGAGAAATACAAGAGGCAAATTATCAGCGACTTGTACATGTATCTCACGCCTGGTGAAGTTAGCTATCTCGGAGGCATTCTGACGCCAAATCAATGACAAAAGCATATTTTCTGGGCATATTGGTGTCCAAATTATTAGTAAGTGTTGAGATATTCAATGATCAGAAGAATTTCAACACTTTTTTCCAACATTCCGACGCTTCATGCACAAAAAACCTGTGGGTATGAAGGTGGGCTTGCAATGGTAATCCCGGCATTTCAAAAAAACTAATTGTAAATATCTTAACTGATGATATTTACTTCGTAGCGGTCGCTTTTATATACAGGATATTTGATTACGCTACGTAAGGTGCTTGACAGTGTGGGTGCTAGGTAACCTAGCATTGCAAGACTTACACTCAAGGCTTGTAATTTGAATGCAGGTTTCCGTCGGATTTTTTTCGATGGGAAAATATTGCATTGTGTTCTCAATATTCGACAAAATTATACCACCGTCCACCAGATCTCGGTAAAACCAGATTAAAGGAGGATTCCTTCATATAAGCGGTAACAATATTTGAAACAAGCTGAAGAAACACTGTTTGATTGAAATTAAGTCCATAATCATGCGGTAATGAAAATATCCAAGTTGTCCTATGTATAGACTGCAAAAGTCTTGTGCGGCTTCGCCCTTCATAGGTGAAAAGGAAATTGAATTCCGAATCATTTTCAACAAGTCGCTAATTTCCCCTGTGAAAATATTTGAGATTACTTATCCATCTCAGCCATTTCTATGTCTCTTCTGATGTATTAGTTGATTCAATAAAATTACTTTTCTTAAAATTGAATTTAACAAAGCGCCTAATTGAAATTCGATTTTATTAATTGCCTTTAGGGCATGCATACTTTATCAAACATACAACAACAGTGGACTGCATTAAATTCCGCATCAATAAATCAATTAAAACGTCATTCCATGCGCTTTGAAAAAAACCACACGCTCATTTTCAACTCACTAAGGAGATGCTTCATTCTGCTGTTTAATTGATCCCAGCGATATTACATGAGTAAGATTTTGGAATCCGGGATTTACAAAAACTTATTGGATCCCGCATTGCAATCCCAATGCCGAAGTGATTTCTCAAAATGTGCGGCAAAGATATTTTGACCCATTAATGCTGTGTGTCATTTTTTCATGTATTTCAGCTCGTAGGCTTTTTGAAAAGTATTCAAAAGAATGAGCAGATCAGCGCGATTTTGGCCCTTCAATCCTTGTCTGCGCAATGCATTCATTGGCCGCAGACTGCGTTTAAAAGGAGTGATATTCGAGGAACTTGGACATTTATCGGCTCAGTTGCGCAGCACCGCATATTTACGGCAAGTCCAATCCGTAGTTTTACAAATGCAATGCTGTTGTAGCCATAAGATAGACCAGTTCTTAATAAAATAACTCAATGGACCTTTCTTATGGCAACGAATTTAAATTGATCAGCTTTGGCCCAATATCTAGTAAAACTTGAAATTTTAAGAATTGTAGCACTAATAATGCTTACTCACTGTTAATATGCCACTAACATTGATCCCAAGCAATGCCGCATAAACGTACTGTAGACGCCTAAAATACTGTACTGACTACATATGCTGGGAGTGGATGTAGAAAAGGACAATGCTCACCAGCAGTTAAGAAAATTAAAAAATGCTGAGAAATCAAAAATTAAGGAATGGCATGCTCATTTCTGCTCGATCAAAACAGATGGATTGACAACCGTATAAAGTCGTGGATCTTTCACGGGAGACTAGGAGAGACAATTAAGGAATTCAACAATCATTGATAGTTGCAACCTAATGTCAAAAAGTGCCATTTTAATGCACAATCCATCTCTCCTTGACTGACAAACGATCGAAAGAAATGAAAAAAATTTACAACAGATTTGAATCCTTTGATCGCTGTCATTCAGTAATCTTTGTGTATTGTCGTGATGTTTGATTTTGAGGTCATGTCGTTTCATGTCAAACGTGTTTGTTCAAGTATTTGAAATCTGGATCTTTGTGTGATTGACTTTCTGCACTGAGATTTATGACCTCCTTTCTGTATTTGTTCGAGAGTCTCTGCGATTCAACAATCTTGACAATGTTCTCCATTGTCTTGACAAAAGAAAAATCCCACTTTAACTTCAATTTTTATTGACAATATTCTGTCGTCACGCGGGTTGTGTGCAGGAATGTTTCATTGTCGCTAAATATTCCATTTAATTTCCTTTTTCTTTCTGGTTTCTTTGTTCTAGAGAACTGACAATTGTTGACAATTTCTTCTTCATTTGTTGCCAAGTCACAGGATAATGGTACCTACGAAGTAAAAACCGGTTCTATCAAACAATGCAGGATGCGCATTTCGCAACTATTCGGCCTAATCTGATGATCAGCGTAATTATTACAGTACTTATCATGATTTCAATGACAGCCGACAAGCTACATTTTAGCGAACATAATTCAGTCAATGCATTATCTGTACATTGCCTTGAATAGCTTCTTTTCAGGGCCAATAGCTTTCCGCAAAACACGAAGTTTCAGTATGCATAGAGAAAAACATTGAATTCTGGTTTTCACACAGAAAAAACTCATAAAGCAGTGATAATGACAGATACTACATGAAGAAGGAATTCTGGAAAGACGCAGTCCTAACGAAGAATTTGTATTTCAAACGTAAATGTGCATGTATTTTACTGAATAAATTGAGTATGAAGACGCACTATTTTATTATCAAGGTTGAGGAAACAGAACGAGCCAAAGGTGTCTCTCAGATGAAGATGAGAGACAAAGAAGCAGAAAAATTCAAAAAGAGAAGAATCCTTTTATTGAAGGTTAGCGAATCAGCGAATTATAGACTTCCAGACTTTTTTAACGTGTGCTTCATTTGTTGCAACCGCCAATATATTCGGTTGACACAAAGCGTTCAAGTATGAAACTGAACTGCGTAATTTAGGCCTGGAAAAGAGTTTATCGCAGAATATCCTCATTGGACTTGTTAAGCTTGCTTTCAGCTCAATGTTGGATGTAGACCTCCGCTCAATGAATTACTTTTCCATAGTGTTAGCAGCAGTAAAACCATTCTTGCTTATTTTAGCCTTCATTTATTGATTTATAGAGATCAAGAAAGCCATAATGTCTATCTGAACTCACAAATTTATTGTCAAGGAATTCCATTTTCTCAGCAAGGAATTTTATATTGGTTCTCCTGTAATCTATCGCGTCTGTTCCTTTGTATATCGGTCTAGGTAGAGGGAATATGGAAATTATTGCGGAAAGCGAAGCGAGGAGAGGGAGGGGCAATGTTTTTCTGATGACGAGGATTCAAAAACTTGCAAATTCCACGTCATTTTGACTTTTGTTGCCGCTTGAATGAATTTTAAGGATCCTGATAGGCACTGTATATGTAAATATCATGCACACAGATTTATGGAATGAAAGCAGGGATGAATATGAAGGCAAAAAGTAATGAATAATAAAAATTTTCAACAGGACGACTTCAATTCTATCTATCAAATGCTTTCATGATGTTGCTTGTGGACAATTATTAAATTTAAATTTGATTAAATTCAATTACTCTTGCAAATATAATAAACAAATTGTCAATTATGAGAAATCTAATCATTTAGAAATTTATTGAATTAATTACTATTTAATTATGTAATCATTGACAAACTAATTTATTAATTTCTATTTAATCTGATTAACATTAATCTCTAATAGCAAATTTCAAATTAACCCGAGCATGGATGTAACTTTGGAAAAAGTAGCTGTGTCGATGTTGAGAGATGTAAAGTAGGCCTGCTGATGATTACTGATATTGGATGAAATTTCATCTATTCAGGTCTGTTCCCATTTTTTTACTGAGGATGCAGCTCAATATTTAGTTATTTTATTTGCATACTATTTAGTCATTGAGAAATTCATTAAATTAATTATTTAGTCATAAAACCCCGATTAATGAGCAGCAAAAGAAAACAGACATTGAGAGGCTGGCAATTCGAATCTCTCGGTCGCAATGATGATTCGGTAAGCTTTCAGATTCGACAAAGATAACATTGCCGAATCTGAATCCGCTGGCATCGGTGCGCTCTTGAAAAAGAAGTAGATCATCTCAGTAAAGTGCAGGAAGTCGAGCAATCGCTTAATTGGGTAAGGATTTCAATGACAATTAAAAACAGATTATGGACAGGGCGGAATTTACATGAAATAAAAACAAAGATTGCGAAACTATTTCCTAGAAATATGCAAAACTAACTTTACATCCAGTGCAGATCCAGAATTTTCAGAAAGGTCTAAATCTTCCACGCCATTAATGTCTAAATCTCCCATTGCCTTTGAAGAGGGGGATTCCAAAATTCTTCGAAACTTAAATTGATGTTTGGCTATGTAATTTAATTGATGTTCATTTACGAACTGTAAATATGTGCGTCAGATGCCAACATGTGTTGAAGAGAATAATATTTATCATTATCTAATAAGATTTTGGCGAATTAATGAAACTTCCGATTTCAAATCAAGTTTGACCGCATTCCAGCCGCCGAAAGCACAGTATCTCTTGCAAAATCGATGTAAAATGGGGAGGAAAATATGTGCACCTTGAAACCTTACTGCTGAAGGCCTATCACTTTTGTTTACTTTAATGTCCTGTTTATCGGATAATATCTTTCTATCTTCATTTTGCTTCACACTGTCTGACTGAGTGAAAGAATTCTCTTTTGAAATATTAGATGTAATAGCTTCATTATTACACCTCAATATATTATATGTATTAGCTGCATGACGATCAAGCATGTCGTACAATAGAGATACAGATAACAGGTCAACTAAAATATACCAAGAATATTGAGGATTAAGTAAATGCCTTGACAGACAACATGTCCTTACGTTTATAGGGAATGTATTCCCAGAGCATTTTTAAGATTATTTGATTGCCCTGAATTATTATCAAGATTTAGACACCTCAAAGTAAATCGTCTATGATGCTCTCCTACAAAGGGAACAGCTTTGTAGACTACCAAGTATCTATCTATAAAATTCGGACTTAAAGCTTGCCTAAATCTCTCAAATTGTCGATACCTTCATTTAGTGTTTTCTAACGATGTGTTTTACTTTTGACGAAATTTGAATTGCACTGTAAACCGTTGACTGACGATTGACAGACATTTTTCCTACAAAATCTATTTTGTCGGTCATTGTTAGTTCTTGTTGGATGATTGCCACTGAACATCTACAATATCTGACAAAAAGCGACAAAATCAATAGCAATGAATTATAGCCTAAATTTTATCAAAACTGTAGGTAATTAATTAAATTATGTCAAGATAAATCATGGTTTTACCACAATAATATAAGATTGCCAAAAAGTCAATCAATCACCAATCGAAAAAATCAATCAATATTCAACAGTATTTATTTAGTTAATTTGCATACAAAGCATATGTTTCGATGTCGGTGGATAACCTACAAATTTGTCGGATATCGCAGGATATTGGAGGTGACAATCGTCGGTTGATTTTGTCGGTAATTTTGTAGGATAATTGTCAGTCTACGTTTTACAGTGTGGGTTGATTTAAAATTGTTTGAATCTTCAAAAGCGTTATGTAAGAATTAAAACCTTTTCATTATTCTAAAACAATATGTAACTGAAAGACAGAAAGTATTTGTTCAAACAAAAATCTAGTGAAAGACCAGTGAAGGAGTAAAAATCCAACAGTAAAGCGTCACTGTTATGTTTCCGTCAACTGTGATATGAATACCTGTCTTGGTTCGGTAAATATTTTCCGCTCTTGTCTTCCCTATTGTATAAGGAATTAAACTCGACTGTCAAGTTTATTCTGTTAACAAACGAGTTTCGCATGGAAGATTAACATTGCTGTACACAAAATGAATGAAGAAAAGGTTTAGACAATTGAAAAGACAATACCAGTGCCTATCTCAAGAATTTTAGGATTTATGAGCCAAAGAAGATCATCCCTCATTTAAAATGATCAAGCTTCATATGATGTGGACCATTCATGAAATGAACTTCTAGTAACAATTAAGGGTTGCATTAATTCTCAGTGGCATGCTTTTGAAAGCTAGCGAACAACTATAGACTGTAATATAAGTGTTATTACCAAAGTGACAGACACACTATAGTTTACAAGAAAGTCACAAAATAGCGAATAGTGGTTTTTATACATTAGGGTTGAACCCGGGTCCTCGATCCGGACGACCGGAGGCTTCGGGTCAGGCAGACCGCGGACCGGGAAAAAGTTGGACTCGAAGGACCCGGATTTTTTTCCACATTTTCATGCCTAAAGAAAAATAGTAGGCCTATGCTTATACAAAAGGCGGATCCGTGTTGCACATATGTCGTTCCACATGTAGACCTATATTTAGGCTTGTATGATGACCTATTCACAAGATTAGGCCTGCAAGTTTTAGGGGCGACCAATTGTGATATTAAGATTAGACTAGTAATCTTAATACAAGCCTAGGCGATAGATCCTGATGCATCGGTAGATAGACGGTAGGCCTAGAAACGTAGCTATGCATTTCTTAGGGCCGCATGCAGGCTACCAATTATTGACTAGGCCTAAACTGAACGATTTACACATAATGATGTAAATTATTACCGTATATCATCTTATAGCTTTGCCATTTGGCAACCATGCAGGGCATAATAGTTGGGGTCTATATAGCTACATGCAGGTCTGGTCGTGCAAAGTAGCCTTAGACAATTTGGCAGTGATGCATGTGAAATTAATGTTTTTGATACTGATTCATAGAAGCAACATTGTATAAAGGTACGTGCAGACTTAAAAATCTTATTACTAATGCTATGTATTTGATTAGTCATCAAGCCAGTTTTGATAGATTTTTAAGCAGAATTTCAATTTTCAGATATTTTATTCATTTGGAATAGATGGAAAATTCTATTTTTTGGATGTTGTGGTCTAATATGTACGATCTTATGGAATCTTGTAAATTTTCGGATTTTGTATTTCTTCTGGCAATGTATCTGTCTCTGAAACATTTGATCTTCATTTACTGAAATGCAGAGCTTGAATCTTACTGTTCAGAAAGTGGAAGAAAGTAGGCCTACTCAACATAATATTGTATGCAAGGCAACTTATTTCAGTTGTCAAATCCAGCACCACGAATGCACGCAGACCTGTAAGTGCCCGATCTGGGTCTGAAAATTACTTTTCATTTTTAACTGTGAAGATCAGCTGACCAGACTCTAGAAATGATTCGATGGAATAATAATACTTTCTGGATAATGTAAATAACGTAAAAAGTAATACGCATATTGTGGAATTCGAATATTTATCTCGTTTCAGACAAAGAAGTTAGAGGTCTCGAAACTGCAATTATCGGTGCCTTGATTAAGAAAGATATGTGATGACTGGGCGCGTTTTGCTGTTATAAAATTTGGAATAAGTCGAACCAATTAGTTATCCTAATTGAATCTACCGATCGTTTGGCTGTCTAATAAAACAATCATGTAATGCAGATCATTTTTAGTTCATGACAAATACCCAAATCAAACTCGAAGTTTACTGATCCAAATATTTGATGTTGAGGAATCTAGGCATGGATAGACCCGGGCGCCTATTTACAATTCTGCAAACCGCACACATAGTAGAGTGAAGGTGTTGAATGCCAATCTCTTTAAGGAATCAACAAATTAAATGCCTTCAATTGATGTCACACCATCTTGAATATTCATTTTTAGGTTCATTCCAATTTTTATGTTAAATAACTTTCTGGACTGTAAATTGATTATTCGAATACACAAAGGTTTGATAATTAATTTCTTGCACAAATATGGTCATAATGCGTCCAAGTGATGACGCTATTAAAGCTTACAAAGATGACATTTATACAATACGATATAGGATGAATTTTGGAGGTGGATGGAATTATATATATCTGTTCATAAATTCTCCAATGGCACAGTGGTTAAATACTTGGCCTGTCGATCTTTCGGTTAAGAGGTCGAGCCCCGAAAGTGTCATCTTAAGTTGTCAGGAAGGGGATTTGGACTGAAAGATCACAATGCTCCATATTAAAGTTTAACTATGTCAGCACCGTCCAAGCCTCCAGTAAGGGGGAATAGTGACGTTACATAAGACATATCTTTTTTGCCTATATACAGTACGTATTTTTCTTGTTTGGATCTCATCTCTAGTTCGGTTTGCCTTATTTATTGCAGTATAAGTGGCTGAACGTGCCTTTCTATCTCTCTCTTTCTTTTTTTCTTCCACGAGCCGAGTTGCTCTTTCATAATTACGAAGGAACTCAGAGTGAAATTAACTCCTCAATCTGTCGTAATTCCAATGCATGAGAAACTTTTCTTGTTTTCCAAGACAAATCACATATCAGTCGAACTGACTAGATTTGATATCCACTCCTTCAAATCATCGATCAGTGTAATTAAGCAGTTTATCACCAGCCGTTTTCAGTCATTCATCATTTTTTATCATTTTACGATGCACTATTTCTAGATGCGTAAATTCGAGCTTAAGACGATATTTGACCAACCTTAAGCGTAGCAGACCATTTGTACGACTTCTATTGAGAAATGACAGAAGCCCTAAAAGAATTCAGAATAAGAAATGATTTCTGCAGCTGTTCTACAGGCTTGTCTGACGATCCTGAAAAACTTTTGACCTTTTATGCCTTGGGAAACACATCAGTTAACTCGCATCCTCACAAAGACTTCTTTGTTACTTATGAATCGAAGACATGTTGGTATCTATTGTTGCAACTGCTTTTGATATTGGTTTACATTTTATAAAATTGAATTCATTTTGTCGAATCTTTAGCAATCTTTGCACACACAGTAGATCTCACCAATAGATTATCAAAAATAAATTCATTTTCATGGAATTCCTGCCAAAGAATTGATTGTCGAGATTTTGAATTTATTAACAAAAAAGACCTGAACTCTATTTGAATTGTAGCAAATCGCATTTTTGAATATGTTCATATCTTGACTTTAAGTTATGATGTGTTTGGATAACCGACTAATTTGCCGAAGATCCTATGCTATCAATTCTATGCGATGAAATTTCTAAATACTTTGCTAAATTTAGTAGGTGAGTCAGAACTAATATAGCATTATTGGCGTAACTTGAGGGCCAGTGGCGTATTTAGGTGGGAGGCCATCGTGAATGCCACCTCAGGAATTAAGTAGTTGCAGGTATTTGTAACAATCCCAGTTAAGAACACCTACAGGAGAACGAACTTTCACTGCTCTAAAGTATCTCAAAGATTATTTGCAATCGAGCATGGGAGAAGACTGATTAAACAGATTAGCCGATCTTTATACAAACAGAGACATTTAGATCAATCGCAACAACTTGCTAGTTAACTTTGCCATGCGGAGTGCACGACGATCTGATTGGCACTGACTCTGCCATACAGACCGGACACTCCTGTATAGCCCTACTAAACCCATTTCTGCTCCATTTATAAACTGCAGATTTGAATTATGTATAATTTGGACTTGTATAGAACTACCAAAATTTTGAAAATTTTAGCTTTGTGTTTTTGCACATTATTTGACTACGGATTGTATTATCAGCATTGCATCTTATATCAGTATAAGTCAGTATAGGAAAAAGCAAAGAAAATTTCAATTCAATTAAGTAAAGTAAGTCAGCAATAATTTTCCCTTGCATAACAGGCCTTAGTTCGGAATAAGTAATGAATAATTTGGGGCCTCCCCCTGGAGGAATTTCTGGATACGCCACTGTTGAGGGCGATAATATACATCCTTCGAGGGCGCGCATACGCTTGGACTAAAATGATCAACTTAACAATGAAGTTGTGGGGACTATTTGTCACCATTCTTAAAAAATTCATGAAGTGCATATTCATGCAAATTGTTGAAAGAAAGATAAGCTTGAAATGATATTTCCATGTTGCTTTATTTCTATTCAATACAGAGTCTCCTGAAATTTTGAATGAAGATAGTCACTAGTTGTGACTAGAAATCAAATGTAGCTGACTATAATAAATCACAAGTTTGACTTTACTCATAATTTTATGGTTGCAAATAAATTATTTTCCGTTATATGATCAACAAGAATCAACGAAGGTTACTTTCATTAGTATGCTGAAATATGCTTGAGTCAGAATATCAGATTTTAACGAGTTTTGAAAATGATGAAGATAAAACATCAAGCTAGATTCCTTTCTATATTTGAATTTGATTATTTCACTTTCATTCGAATAATTTTCCCCACTTTTGATAAAAGCGAACTACATTAACTGGATTATAAGGTAAATGTTGAACTTTCGCATATAATCGGTTTCAATGAGGAAATTGTATCGAATTGTTCTGCTCCTTAAGATCCTTCTGTAGAACGTTTTAAAGCAATCTGTCATTGGAACTTTTCACTCGCAAACAGTTCTGGTAGCCAAATTTTTTTAAACAAATAATAGGAAAATACACAATCGCATCATTCTGTCAAAAGTCTTATGAGGAATTCTGTACCAAAAGAAAGGTTAGAATATGAAGCAGAGCAGCTGACAATTATTATGTAAATTATGTGGTATTAAAAGATGATGCAGCAAGATCACCAGCAGAAGATCGAATTGTATCCTTCAATAAAACTGAAACTCAATGAATGAATCAAATCTAAATAAAATACATTGGGAGTTTCGGAAGTGCTCAGTTCCTCAGTGGCGAGTATAAGGAATTACGTTGACAGCAAAATTTCTGTATCTTCTGTATTTCTGTTTTCTTTGGGGTGCTTCGTACTTCTGATTTATCTGTGATGAGAATTTGTGCAATGGTCTTCAGATTCGTGTTTCAAGCAGCATTATTACATACAATTTGCATAGTGCAACAATGCCTTAATCAAAAAAATCCTAGGAATTTCGTCAGAATGATGAATCTTTAAAAGATGATTTCATTGGACAATTTTAAATGGAGTTAAAGGCATGACACACTTGGAAATCAATATACAATTGGTTAACGAAGCAATCTTGGCAGAATGTTGTAGATCTCAAATAGGAATCTTTCTATAGAACTTGAAACTTTGGTCAAAGAGATATCTATGCACAAGTATTTGTTTAGCCCTTTCTATCTTCGCAATTTAGTCTGACTATGTTTTTTTGTATCACCAGTTCGATTTCTTTGCCAAAAAGATTTGATGCAGAAGCCAATCCTTTGAGGAATTCAAGCAGCGAAAATGGAAGAGGTAAATCGATTAATGGCTGCTGATTTACTGTAGATGTCAATTGAGGGAATACTAGACTCAATGAAGTGCAGCAAAAAAGGGAATTGGATATGATTCAGTTGCTTATCTGTGAGTCTGAAACGTCATTACTACATTTCTACATTGCATCAAGTGTGACCTTTGAACATATTGAGGAGAATTAATAAAGAAAATATTGAAACATATTTAGTTTTAAACATAGTCACGTTTCAGTTTGACACAGAAAATAGCAAATAATACTAAAGCCTGTCAGAAAGGCCTCGCAGAATGCTGATGCCTACTTATCTAATGAACTCTGTCAATAGGGCCACCTGATGTCAACATCAAATTCCTTTCCTGAGGCTTTGTGTTCCTGAAGCTAAAATCAGTGACATCTCTTGGATTATATCATTTGAAAGACTAAAATATGTTATACTTTCTTTGCAATTAATGAAGTTCGGAAGATTACGATATCGTGGAGTTAGGAACAGCACCATCTTCACTGTGAATGCCAAGATGGACGCTGAATAACTCCTGCCAATGGAATTGCAAATAGTGTAATTCAGAGGCTTTAATTCTGCATAATTTTTAGGTCATGAAGGATCATAGTTAGCTAAGAATAGAAATATTGTCTTGAATAGAATCATAAACTAATTCTTATGATGGCAATGATATTCATAGAATGACATAGAAATTTCCGTCTTTAAAATCGAACTTCTATGCCCTCAAAATCTGTGATTCTTCTCATAATTTCGGCTCACCTGAAACACTCGCTCCATTTCCTCTAATTGGAAACTTGTGAACGTGGTTCGATTTCTTCGTTTCTTCTTCTTGTCCTCGAGACTGGCCGTTGTCCCACTTCCGTTCACTCCCATTTGTGATGTCTCATCAGGAGTTGTGGCATTGCTGACATCCGAATTGGACCCAGGAGCATCGTCTTTACCTGGAGTTTCTGCCTTGATCTTCTGAGCGTCGCTCGCCAGCGCGGGCGCATCTGGAATCAATCGTGCACACATCGATAGCAATGCTAACAGTATTGGCGCTTAATCATATAATTGAATTTCCGTAATTGGTCTTAATCAGTCCCATAACTTTGCGGGACTTGAGGGAGACACGAGCGCTGACTGTCGGCGCCCTCACTCCGTCCAGACTTCAAAGTTTGGCCCCGAATTTAGGGCATGACCGCAGTGGACGATGAGGAGGGGAGAGAGGGTAGAGATTTCCTCTCCCCCCTCAATGACGAAAGGAGTGGAATATTATTGTGCAATAAAAACCCGTTTAAAATTACAATTAACACTAATTTACCTGTGGGATGAACGTCATTATCCATTGAAGCCGTCGACCGCATTAGATAGACTATCGCGGAAAAATAACATACAAGTCACCAGTCGCGCGCCCACGGCAAATGATAGAGTTAAAGAGCAAGGCTACACAAGGGTTTCCCAAACCGCGCGAATGGAAGAAATGCACGGGCCGTGTAACTCTATTCCCCTTGTATGACAGCGTGCAGTTGCATCTTTCTTCATCTTGCTAGCGAGTCAGATTCGACCAAACTGTGCAATCCTTTTGGGATTCGCTCGCGGCCCGTTGTACAACTGGCGTCGTTCTGCCCTTATCGGCGAACTTGTCACCAGGCGTTATCATAAGGCAGACCCATGTTGCAGGTCTGGTACATGGGAGAGAGAAATCAAGGCGCGGGGCTTCACCCTCTTTACTTGTCAGTGGTTGAGGTGAAATGGAGAGGCCGTACTCGGCCCCAACTGACCACACGGCTCGATAGGGGACAGACGTCTTGTGTGTTTACTCTTCCCAGCATCCTCTACATCTCTCATTACCTTGGCGACTTCCAGCCGCGAGTTTGGCGCTCGCCAGCCGCGAGAATTCCTCTCATGATCTGTCAGTCATTCATGACTCTGACGGACAGACCTTATCGTTAATTCTGATCACCAGCGCAGATAGACAGTCCGGATCGGACAAGATTAATCAAGTGTCACAACGGATTTGCTGTATTCGGTCGGCAGATTCAGCCCCACATGTTCCCAGTATGCTCGACAAGCGACTTGTCTTATCTCCCGGACCATCTATTCATTCGGAATTTGACTCTTGACATTGGAATGGACGCTACATAGACGGATAATATCGAATTATCTACCACGGTGGGCAAAGTCTGACATTGTTCTCCTTTTAAACCGGGATTGCAAAATATTTGAACATAGCAACAGAAGTTTTGGCATCGAATTTCAAGAATTAATGCTTACACGTTGACTTTGTGAAAAAATACATATAAACGCGTTAATGTTCGATGATTGCTGCCTTCTGAGCATAAGCTGCATACGAGTCTAGTAATGATGTCTCTAATTTCCTTAATTTTTCGAATTTGTGGAGAAGAATAATATCCATTAGAACGGAGAAAACATTTGAGTAGCAAAATAGAATTATAAAAAATGAAAAGTCTGCCGAGTTAATTAGCCGTGAATGAGAAGTAATTTGTTTTCACATGTCCCCAAATTATATTTCATTCAATTTAATTTAGTTGAATGCATTAATTTATAATTAATATTTTTTTGCTTTTGATGTTTAATTGTATAGACAATCTATTCATTACATTTTACAGCAAAAGAAGGCAGCAAAAACTGCACAAGTAGTATATGGTCGTCGATGTAATAATTTAAATAAATATCGTAAAAAATAGATCCTCGGCGTCCAGCGCCGTCGTTTGTCGATCTTGCAAGGCTATTGTGTGATCGACCAACGAAGGCGTTGGACGCCGAAGATCTATTTTTTACGATATTTACTTAAAGTATTACATCGACGACCTTAAAATGCTTGGGAAGTTATTGCAACTTTCTTTTGCTGAAAAATCATTATGATCTCCCGTCGTCTGGTCAACTACATGACATTTTAGAGTATTACAAATAATCATAAAATATCTGGGAGAGAGATATCTCAGTCAAATCTAAGTCAAATTGCAGGTCCGACAATTTAAGCACCAAAATAGAATAAAAACGAATGAACAGCATGATTACAGATGTCACCGTGTCCATTCTCTAGTCATCGAGTGTGTGGTACAGATTCATTGATTTTTAATATTGGTGATTATGGCAATAACGTTGCTAATGATATCATTGTCATGATGTAATACTAAGATAAGAAAGGGAACCGGGCCGAAAATTAGACTCGATTATCAATGCAGTAAAAAGAAAATTCTAAGTTTAAGAAGACGTCACTATTATTATTGGAAAATTATTTTAAGAATCGGCGGCTCGATTCCGGTTCGCTCACGTTTCGATGACTACAGGCCTAACACCGGTTCTCGACTCTGATAGCTAATAGCAGTTGTGTCTCGTTAGTATCTCCTAGAATATGAGCATAGTGTGACGAAGCATAGTGATCAATTTTACATTCAAATCACAGCATTCTCGTAATATTGCAGCAATTCAGATCGAAGTATACTGTTTATTGCAACACTGTGGTCCTAAATGTCTATATTAGATGCAGACTTCATATAGATGAAACCATAGAAATACGACGCTATGATAATAAAGTGCGCATATCGGAACCCTTTCCAAGAAGATAAGGAACAGAACAACATGCTTTTCCTAGTTATGCCTCGTATCTCCTGCGTTACACCACTTCACCATTTTCTGGACTTCTCAATATTTTCTCATTAACTGTAGAGCTATTTCCAGATGCTCACATTGATGTGCAGATAGAGGAATCCTGCTTTTGCTACATTGCTCAATTTCCATTCAGTTTATTAATATTTACATGTACTTGGACTACAGCTTATAAGATTTTATTTCGCTCTATTTTTACGCAGCGGAAAAAGGCTTGGACTAGAAAAGAAATGAACATCAACAACAATGCCACGTCGTGAACACGCGTTGTCATGACAATAGCTTTTAACTGATGGCGACTTCCAGTAGGTGACAGGTTCCTTGTCAGTATATTTTGTGAAGATTCATTGTATCATTTCTCCTTGAGAGTAAAATCATTTTGCGAATATAACTTTCAATAAATCACCTTGAGGCAAGAATCTGAAATTATGGCAGGTTTCAGTAATTTAATTTTTCTTGGAATCTAGCGATATGGACTGAGCAGCTGAAATCTCTCAGAAATCAGGTATCCATTCTAGTCTCACTAACTTAGACAAAGCGAAGGGTCAGATTTCTATGGATGAAACCAGCATTTTACAAGCTAATTGTTGAGTAGAATAAAAGCTTTGCAGTCCATTTTGAACATCTAACTTGCTCTTTTACTATGTTGTATTGTTTCCTATATGAAATTGATTTTCATTATGCAAATGAAAGCAATACTGATAGATTGATTGCCGGCGCACATCATGTAGTAGGAAGTTAAAATGATCAATTTTCAATTTTATTGTGCGAGAGCTACTGTCTTTTTCTTCTTAAATTCGCGCACGAGGTTCTTGTTACTCTTAAAACGACAATTCTTTAGCTATAACTGCAGTCGCATTGCAAGATACGGAGGGTCAAACATCGCAAAATCCCATTTGTCTATGTAGATCCCTGCATTTCCCAGTTTGGAACACTTAATAACGTAATGATCTTATATTCATTTAATCACTCAAAATGAGATCTGTCATTTTTATGATTATGATTGGACTTTTCAGGCAGATTTCTCCCGCAGTTCGTTGAAATGAGACATTTCTAGGTGTCGGCGGCTTGGCGGATATTCTATTAAAGTCAAGAAATCGTCATGACAACGAGATTTATTGTTGTAGTTGAACAAGCACTTTTTCCAGCTCACAAAAATGATCTTCACAGAGCTTCTTTTAGGTGCAGCACGGTTTCAGTAATCTGATTCTTCTTATGATCTAGCAACATTAGATCGGTGCCTGACCAAGCAGTTGAAATTGCCGTTGAACAAACGGCCATTGTCCAGTCAAGTCGACAGTTAATTTGCGCCATGCGACAAGTCAGATTTCTATGGATGAATATGGCTAAATATTCACTGCGAATCACATAATTGCAGCATAATTGAGCATTGCAATGGTAAAATGGTGCATTCAACTTGAAATACTGCCGACCAGTAGAGAGGTGTAAATCTATGACTTTGTATGGCGCAGATTCATGATTCTTTTGGCGTAAATGTGTTCTGGCTCAAAAACATCGTGACGCAAAGGCATGATTTTTCAGCTGCAAAATCAGAAATTGTGGTACGAAGGCATTACGCCCGTTTAGAGCAATGAAAACAAGTGCCAATTCGAATACAGCCCATGACACGCTCATATGCAGCTATGCTCTCGCAGATTGATTTCTTGCTTCAAGTTCTACAATCAATATCCACAGCGTTGTTGCATTATTGTTCCATGATTTTAAAAGCTGGATCTGTCTCAGAAACATGGCCTGTAAGTGGTAATATCAAGAAGTGCAAAATAACAGGAAGAATAAGATCGTTTTGTAGAATAAATATTATTGTTTAACTTGACCCACTATCACCCGCAGACTGAGAACTTGGCTAAGACGCTTTACTTGTCGATTTGTGCGAGATCTCAGAAATGGAGACTATCACAATGTTGGGTAAAATCTGAGGATTTCACTCTTTGAATATTGATTGATAAAAATCCGATTTTTCCGAAATAATTTCTTCCCGATTTTTGTAATAAATTGCGGAGTGATCCTCTACAGAATATCTACTTGGATCTTCACATGCATAATTTTCTATTCACGATGGTATCTACGGACCTTGTTTAAAGTATTATTTGACTAAATACAGGTAGCACTATATGGGTGCTTTGGAGTCCTTGTCAAGCATCAAACATAACCTCCATATTCCATTCATGAATTATCACTTAAATAAATGAAATATCACTGGAGATAGTCGCTTGATCAATAAATGACACATGTGATATAGTTTGATGATATTTTGGAATTTCATTTTCGAAAATATTCCATCAAGATTTTAAATAAGAATAACAGGGACTCCTTTATAAGAAAAATGAACTATCAAAGATTTCCTGGCTTCTGATCTCAAGTTGGAGTAGTGTGTGCTCCATAAGTCGACTTTACAATTTGCATCTGTGTCTGAAAAATACTCATGAGGCTATAGTAGGGCGATATTTCAAAATGTTGAATCTGCAAAACAGAAGTGATTTACAGATTCACTGCTGCCTCTGTGCACATAGTCCTCAGACAAGGGGCAACATTTGACTTGAAAATCAGAAAAGTCAACCAGAAATCGATAAGAACAGTCCGAAGAATTTGTTTTTGCACCAGCTACGTTCCTCTGGAGTGTGCCTTAATGTTCATTCTAGGACTATCTATGGTGCAATTTATATGCTTCTAATTTCTATGTTCGTTGATGATTCAATGATCCTTCAATGAATCTTGCTGTTGTTGCCATGTACAGTCCTTCGAGGTAGCACAGATATTTAACAATCCAATCTCTATGGGCTTGACGTATCACACAGCGGAAGAAATCGGGTATAAGGCAAGTCGGGAATTCCTGTTAAGATAAATAAGGCCTTTTACGGTTTTTAACAGTGCTGATTCCAATTTGTCAACAAGCAAAGACAGTATGCATAATCGCTGAATCATAAGACGAGTCTGTGCGTAACCATAGGCGAAACGAGATAACACTTCTGTAATGACTTACAATCAATCCTTTATAAAACATGCTCGCAAAAAGTTTGCGAAATTGCTGTTTGACCTCTAAGTAATTTCGTTTGAAGGGGGAAGATTAAGAAATGAAATCGCACATGCCAACCTAAATATTGGTTGTGCACATTAAGTGGCTTTATCACTAAATGCGTGTTCTTAATTGAATATAATTTGAACAAAAACAATTTTTACAAGACGGTTGAAGTACTTACCATGTTTAAAAGCCATTTGAACCTTCAACTTATCAATCAGTTGAATAAATGAGTAATTATATCTTCTGATCGGACAGATACGATTTATTCTCAACGCAAATCAGCAAGAGAGATTGATTTTTTAGCGGCTTTCAAGAGGAAGCGAGTTCATGGCCTTAGCACTCGTGACAATTGATACTGAGTCCTCTATTTTCATTCGTGACTCATTATTGTAACTGCAAACAATGAAACAAGATTATTCGCTAAACAGTAGCGAAAACATCTGCTAATATTCCGACCAATTAATCGTTAAAATTTCGGGCTCGTTGGAACAAATCGGAAGCATATGATTGCACCATGTGAAATTTCGGATTGTGCTATTTCATTAAGTTTTGTCACCATTTAAAGAGGGGATCCGTTGTGGCTACATGCATGACGGACCCCTGACATGTGCGATCTGTTCAATGCACAAGATGAAATAGAAAGTAATATTTTTGAAAAAATCATTCAGGTCTGCAATCGTGGGGAAAAAATCAAATCTCCAAAATTTCTCAATCTGGTGGCCTACATTTCTAGAAAAATGTTTGTGAGTACAGGCCAGATGTTCTGTCTGTCTACATTTTAAAGTATTATTAATAGTACGATTTAAGATCTAAGTACGCTTTTGACCTTTTCCATACAGTCTGGAAAATTACTTCAGTCGTTCAATTAACAATATAGTTCAGTTCAGTTCGTCACACCATAGCCTTACGAGGGCCGTAGGTATTCCTCTCCATTGCCGTTTTCCTTGCGCGGTCGATTCCGCCACTCCATTCCATGATGTTCGTCACCCATTCTGCTCTTCTTCTCCCTCGTCTTCCTCTACCACACACTTCTCCTTCGATTGTGGCCAACACTAAGCTATCTCCTCTTCTTTTCCAATGTCCGTATTTCCTCAGCTTTCTTTCTTTCTTTCACATGTTCCAGCATTCCGTTCTCTTCAGAAACTCCAATCTTTCTTCTTACCCACTCATTCGTGCGTCTCTCAGTTCAACTGACTCGCAATACTCGCTTCCACAACCACATTTCAAAAGCCTTTATGTTCTTTTCTTCTTCTTTTCGGATCGTCCAGGTCTCGCATCCGTACAAGGCAACGCTCCAAACCAAAGACTTGGCTAGCTGCACGTTCAGCTTGATGCTTCGTGATGTACGAGCCCAGATATTTCAATTTTTCCACTTCCTTGATTTCATTTCCTTCGATCTTCACACTGCCACTTCCATTCACTGTCATTGCTACGGTTTTGCTGCTGTTAATAATGAGACCCATTTCTTGGCTGGCTTGTCTTAACTTTTCTGCCATATCTTCAATCTCTTCTTCGCTGTTGGCGATCAATGTCGTATCATCCGCATACCTCACGTCCCAAATGGCTCTTCCGCCGACGATCTTTCCTATTCTTCCTGGTAGACTATTGTGAACACTTCTCATGATAATTTCTCCGATGGCATTGAATAGTAGCGGGGATAACAGAGAGCCTTGTCGTACACCTTTTTGAAATCAATTTTTCTTTTTTTAACAATATAGAATGAAATTAAATGAGCGATAGATCAAGTTGCCATGCAAGAGATTTGAGGCTGGTATGATTCAAACCTACGACCCTGGTTAACTAGACCTGTGCTTTACCAACTGAGTTACGAGCCGCTTGTATGCGACTGTGTCAATTGGCACGATCAAGCCCACACCACCATGCATCAGTTATCACAGCTATTATGATCAAATGATGATCGATGACATACCAGGCACGCACAGTGATAGGCTGTCATTAAAATACTGATAGCATTCTCAGTAGCATGTCATCGCCATCAATGTCGGAATTATACGAGGCGGGCATAACGTGCATTCCTCGACATTCATAAATTGATTTTTCTATTCAAATAAATTGGGCATACCTGTTATGTCACTTTTCCATGGAAATTTTAGAGAAAAGTGAGCGTGCTACCAATCACATCAAAACATACAAGAGCATTCCTGCATTGCATGCTTTGCATTGTGAAAATGTTAGGCAAACCCTGAGCAACGTCGTACATGAACGGAAGAAATTGCTGAGTGTTAGCATCTCCTATCAATAGCAATAGGCTTATTCATGCAGAGCTTGTTTTGATTAAAAATCAATTTCCACAGACTTCCGACGATTCCCCATACTGCCAGCTGCCACTCAGATGAAATACATAGCACTCAGGCAACACATTGCCAATGTAATATTTCTATTTGCTTAATGAACTCTACACAAGTCTATTATAGGCCAAATGCATTCTCAGAAGCTTGATAGGTTTAAAAAGCATAATTCAGTTTTTCTATACTCAACTTATAGGCTAGAAGATTTATAATTATGTACAGTTGATGTTGTTTTAAGGTTTATTGTGTATAAGATTTCATCGTTCGCAAAAGTTCACTGGAAATGTATAACTGTCGATAGAATCACCAATATATACCAGTATGCAAAATTGTATAATCAAATATTGCAAAAAATTCACTTTTAAAATGTTCTTTAGATTAAAAATTGCCTTATACTTTTATCTAATAAGTTTTAGTCGTACAATATAATTCATAATTCACGATGACAAATGGCTAATGAGCTTGGCGAATCATGATTATGATTTCATAGTTATTTGTTGCACCTAAGCAATTAAAATGAATTACTTTGATGATGATTTTGAATAAGCAAGCTCTATTTAGTTGAAATGCATATTTAGGAAATATCTCCTATTTCAAGTAACAAATTTCTCATAATAATATAGGAACCGTAAACTGGATGACATTGACACTTTTGACACCTTCATGAAAATTACAGAAAACCAATTACTTTTTGAATTAATTCAGTCACATTTGTGCGACTGATGAAAAGGTGAAGAGTTAGTTATCTGTGTAGTGAAATCCATCGTCATGTGCGCAAACATGTATGGGTGTGGGTGTCCGAAGCCACCCCTTGATGGGGTGATTTGGTCTGTGCATGCCATAAGTAGTGGGTCATTTGCATGACATTGTAAAGCATTGTGGTAAATTTGAAGCTATTGTAAAATCACCTGTCACGGCCTTTTCTGAATATCCTGGCAGAACCGGAAAATTCCGGCCCATTTACGGATCTACGTAATGATGAGTAAAAAGCAATCAAAATATTGGTCTTGAGTTTCTTCAGTTTTGGCGAAGAGGATGAATTGCAGAAGACGGTGTTATAAAACAGCACTTTTTAAAAGATGTTTTCTTTCATAAGGTGTGTACAAAAGGAATTATTCGACGATATTGCACAGAAGACTACGTATCGAATTCTGTCATTTCACGGTGTCGTTTCGTCACCAATGCAATGGAATCAAGGACTAGAGATCGCCAAAGTCGAGGCCACATGATGCCTAGAAGTGTTCGATTTACATCTGCACGAAGACATGTCTCTGATAATGCGCGAGCAGTCTGTTGTCCGATTCTGGCCACTTGCTGAAAATAAAAAGCAAAATGATATCGATTTACATCCCAGCAATCTAGTGAGCAATTGTTAACAAAGATGCAACACAAATGAAGTCCACATGAAAGCCAACATCTTCCCGACTATAACTAGTCTGACCAGGATTCGAACTCAGGTCAGTTAGAGAGCTAGACAAGTACTCTATCCACACGACCAGACAGGCTTGACAAAAGACGCCTAGATAAAAGCCAATGTCTCACCTTGATTCGGCTCAACTGGCATTAGAATGCGTTGCGGAATTACTTTAATAGTACAATAGGTAAGTGTTGATTTCAAAGGGCGGCTTGACCAGGCTTGAAACAGATAGGAGAGAATTTTTTTCTTCGTGAGTCACCCTCGATGACCTCGATGCCATCATCCGGTCTTGTCTTTGATAAATTGAAATGATGTTGAAATTGGGGACGAAATCATGAAATATTACCTCAGAGAAGACTTGAAGTTTTCTGGATTAGTGTTACTTTATTATGACAAAGAGCAGTCTGTTTTATCAATATCTTACACAGGTACTAAAGTTAAAAAATATATAAAATCGCATTTGAATGACGCAAATTATTCAACAAAGAATGATAAAATGAACAGGACATGACAGATTTTTAAAAGATTTTCTGATTTTTTTATAGCCAAAGAAACACTTTTCGAGTGAATTTGTGACATGACATAAAATTTGAAGCTGAACACTAAATTTTCTTTATTGACCAAACCTCCTACCTTGAAATAACAATGTTAGTGTGGCAGCCAGAACGAGTTTCTGCAGGGAAGGTGAACGAAAAAGTGACTTTCACACAATGATGCACACCCTATGCCTACTACGAATCTGCACGTCTGCCAAGTTCTAGTTATTTCATTTTTTGTCAAAGAAAAACACATGCTAAGCCAATGGGACACAGATTTCAGTTTTTGGGATAAGTGATTTTTTCTGTGTATTCTCTATGTGTCTGAAAAGCAGAGGAACCAGATAGAACTCGGCAGACGCGCATATTCGTGGTAGGCATAGGGTGTACATCATTCTGTAAAAGTCTCATTCTCGGCCTCGTTCCCTGCAGAAGCTCGTTCCGGCAGCCGGACTATATGGTGATGAGATCCGGACTAGATGGCGATCATTATCTGAATATACGTCGAACCAGCCAGTCGTGTGCAATACAAAAAAGAAAAGATCAAGAGTTAACAATCCGTGAGTTGGCACTAAGTTGTTGGGGGGGGGGGACGAGGACGCACATGAATCTTTTACAAAGCATTAAACACCTCTTGACTACAGGTTTCCGTCTGTTAATATAGATCTGTCAATTATTAGCGGCGTTGTGTATTAATTAACGTCATTTTGCAATGAGCAGCGACATTTCGCATTGAATAGCTGCAAGTGTCTCTTTATTATCTGCGATATCGCTCATGAGTAGAAATCTGTCAAATGAACATCGAAAATTTTAAATAAATAGAGACATTTTGCACTCGATGACTGAGCCGCCGTCAATATGAATGTCCCGCGACATACATGTAGACGCGTAATTTCTGAGATTGATGGACAGCGCATCGTTGATGCGTATCTTGACGAGAATCGAGATTAAGTTGAAGTTGCTAGTTCTTTTGGAACCGCATGGTCAATCACTAGACGATGCCAATTGATGGGCAACGCTATTACACGAATACGAAGAGGACGTCGACGTCTAATGGATCACAAAATGCAGGAATGTACATGTATTGTGGCATTGTTGAGGATAATCCGGCTTTCACGCTTTAACCAATCAATGCTGAGCTGCGTTGGAGTCTCCCGCTCAAAGCACACTACACCGAGCACTGGATACGCTGCTGATGACGATGAAGAAGATGGAGAATGTCGCAGAATGTAATCGGCTCGACGTAGAAGATACCCGAAGAGAGCATGCGGAATCGCTGTTTGCTGAAGGAGATGCACACCAAACAGGATCACCAGATGCTCATGGCAACACTGCCTCAACTATCAGAGCAAAATCTCTCCAAAATCACTTCCGAGGTTTGTCCAGCTTCCTGGAGAAATTTACGTCTGCTTATTCCTCGATGCATACGACTACAATCATGCCTGTTTTTTGTGTAATTTCACATATAAACATAATATATTTTATGATATATATATAATATATTTGCATGAAATATAATAGTATTGGTTTAGATATCAACTTTGTTTGCCATTTCTTTCAGACATGTCTTGAATTCAAGTGCATTGTACTTTTACTATTTCTTATCACTTGAGAATGGACCGTGTTTCAAGGTTCGAAACGTCGTGTATTTTTTATATTATAAAATCGGTGTCAGTAATTGCATTTAAATCATTAAGCAGCAAAGCAAAAGAACAGTATAAAGAACTGAGCTGATCTTTCAAAAATGTTTTAAGTTAGAAAACGATGAACACTTCAACAACATATAAATATATGTGCATCATGGATCCTGGATAACTTGAATTTCTCGGTATAACTAGAGAATTATCTAGGATACTCACAACAGTGTGAAAAATGACGCTGAACACTGGTAGACATCTCGATAGCGTTCGAAATGCTTTATATCAATGAGAAATGTCGATCTATTGAATGGTGTTGGTGATCACTGACATATTTCAGAAAATAAATAAAAAATGCCGCTAACTTTTCAACTTTGACGTCAATCAACGACAGATTAATATTAGCAAACGCAAGAACCCAAAGAATTATACATATGCCGGATCAGATCACCTGCTTCTTATAAAAGCTTGCATTGAAAAGCCCCATGCATTTCCAATGCAAAGCTTGTGTCGTAAAAATATTAGTTATAAGCACGATTTTGCTGAGTTATTGAAGTCGAGGAGGCACATGTAAATCTTCAATGTGATATAGGAAGCATCTACAGATCATGCTCGTTCATATGACTGGTCGCTAGAAGCAGATGAATGAAATGCTTATCTGAGCAGCTTATCTATATAGAAATGGAAGGTTTTCAATAATGAAGATGGAAGTTTGCTCCCTCTGTTTTTATGCCTCAAAATAAAAAGTAAAAATATCTGATTTCTTCAGCGGACGTTTCGGGTCCAGACCCTTTATCAACGCAAGAATGATGGAATTTACAGAAGAGATGAAAAACGTATTTATACAAAATGAAAAGAACAACTCTATGCGGCGCAACTAAAATGCGTCAGCCAAGCGGCAATTCATGTCGTCGATTAAGGCTCGGAGACCTAGCCTGAATCAACCTCGCTTCCCACAACGCACATTCAACACTGTCATACGTACACTTCAAAATATCGACCGTAAAATCATCAACACTCGCACAATTACAATCGCTAAGGACATGCGCACTCAAGGCACTCTTTACATCTCCATTATTTATACTGCGACAATGTTCTTGATAGCGAATTTTGAAGTTTCTAGATGATTGACCTATATAGATACAGTTACATATTTTACATTTGAATTCATAAACAATATTCTTAATGTTACATTTGTATTTATCTGGCAAAATATTACAGTATTTACAGTTATCGTGCTTATTTACTTTTTTATTAGTGAAACAATCTTTTAGCTTTTTACTGTTTCTATTTACCAATCGGATGTTCAAGTTATATTTATTAATTAATGAGTCGATTTTTCTATTCGTTTTGTCGTTGAGGTGAGGGAGAAATAAATTAGCATCATACTTTTTATCCAAACGGGTCTTTCTACGTTTACGTTTATTTTTTTATCACGTTTTCTATATCGAATTTTCTTTAATTTTTCATCTATCTTAGTTAGATCCTCATTCTTTAGTAAATCAGTTTTACATCTATTTTCTACCATATTCAAAGTATTAGTAATGAAATTATGTTTTATATGGGTAGGAATCCAACTGTCCCTATTTAACAAATTGTCAGACTTTATGTCCTTGGCGTAGTATTTATAATACAATATTTTTTCTTCTATCCAAATACTTATGTCAAGAAAATTTAGTTCAACTTCAGGTACTTCTATTGTAAACTGGATATTCTGGTTAACTATATTAAAAACTTCGAGTATCTTATCAAAATCATTGCCTACTTTTGGCAATGGTCCTATGATGATGTCGTCAATGTATCTTTTGTAAATACTTGGAATAATCTTACATTTAGTTTTTAAAGTATCTAAAGCGATTTCTTCAATGTGATTCATAAATATGATAGCCAAAGGAGGAGCAAAATGTGTACCCATTGGGATCCCAGAAATTTGACGGTAAACTTTATCGTGAAATCTTATTTCGTAGTTACACGATACGAATTTTAAACATTTTGTAAATTCTTCCACTGTTATATTAAAGTTGTCTATATTAGCCCAATACTTTTTAGCAAAGTCTTCTGCTACTTTGATGGCAAATGGTCCTTGATAAATGTTTTAAATGAAGCTGGTTCAGAGCTAGTTGTATGTAATCTTTCAAATTGCGATCTAGAAAGTTCATCTTTAAAAATGGAGTTTATGATTTTATTTGCCTGGCGTTCTATGCTGTCATTTTTTATAAACGCCTACCAAAATCAAAAAATGACAGCATAGAACGCCAGGCAAATAAAATCATAAACTCCATTTTTAAAGATGAACTTTCTAGATCGCAATTTGAAAGATTACATACAACTAGCTCTGAACCAGCTTCATTTAAAACATTTATTAAGGACCATTTGCCATCAAAGTAGCAGAAGACTTTGCTAAAAAGTATTGGGCTAATCTAGACAACTTTAATATAACAGTGGAAGAATTTACAAAATGTTTAAAATTCGTATCGTGTAACTACGAAATAAGATTTCACGATAAAGTTTACCGTCAAATTTCTGGGATCCCAATGGGTACACATTTTGCTCCTCCTTTGGCTATCATATTTATGAATCACATTGAAGAAATCGCTTTAGATACTTTAAAAACTAAATGTAAGATTATTCCAAGTATTTACAAAAGATACATTGACGACATCATCATAGGACCATTGCCAAAAGTAGGCAATGATTTTGATAAGATACTCGAAGTTTTTAATATAGTTAACCAGAATATCCAGTTTACAATAGAAGTACCTGAAGTTGAACTAAATTTTCTTGACATAAGCATTTGGATAGAAGAAAAAATATTGTATTATAAATACTACGCCAAGGACATAAAGTCTGACAATTTGTTAAATAGGGACAGTTGGATTCCTAGCCATATAAAACATAATTTCATTACTAATACTTTGAATATGGTAGAAAATAGATGTAAAACTGATTTACTAAAGAATGAGGATCTAACTAAGATAGATGAAAAATTAAAGAAAATTCGATATAGAAAACGTGATAAAAAAATAAACGTAAACGTAGAAAGACCCGTTTGGATAAAAAGTATGATGCTAATTTATTTCTCCCTCACCTCAACGACAAAGCGAATAGAAAAATCGACTCATTAATTAATAAATATAACTTGAACATCCGATTGGTAAATAGAAACAGTAAAAAGCTAAAAGATTGTTTCACTAATAAAAAAGTAAATAAGCACGATAACTGTAAATACTGTAATATTTTGCCAGATAAATACAAATGTAACATTAAGAATATTGTTTATGAATTCAAATGTAAAATATGTAACTGTATCTATATAGGTCAATCATCTAGAAACTTCAAAATTCGCTATCAAGAACATTGTCGCAGTATAAATAATGGAGATGTAAAGAGTGCCTTGAGTGCGCATGTCCTTAGCGATTGTAATTGTGCGAGTGTTGATGATTTTACGGTCGATATTTTGAAGTGTACGTATGACAGTGTTGAATGTGCGTTGTGGGAAGCGAGGTTGATTCAGGCTAGGTCTCCGAGCCTTAATCGACGACATGAATTGCCGCTTGGCTGACGCATTTTAGTTGCGCCGCATAGAGTTGTTCTTTTCATTTTGTATAAATACGTTTTTCATCTCTTCTGTAAATTCCATCATTCTTGCGTTGATAAAGGGTCTGGACCCGAAACGTCCGCTGAAGAAATCAGATATTTTTACTTTTTATTTTGAGGCATAAAAACAGAGGGAGCAAACTACCATCTTCATTATTGAAAACCTTCCATTTCAAAATTCGCCTCCCGTTAACTGCCATTACATATCTACATGTATATAGACAGCTTATTTGGAGAAGTAATGATACATTTTTGTTGAAATTTCTATGAAAATGTTGTGAAGTCATAGGCTAACAACTGACACATCTGACGCCGGTTGTGTTTTGCATCTCGCTCCTGATCGTGTCATCTTTTGTGCCCCTGCCATCGCTTCTTTGTGTCTTTCTGTGTGGAATTTTTACATCGTCTGAATCGCCGTCTTCTCCTGCGTCTAACTGTGTACTCGGTTTTGTGATCCGTCAATTTTGATCTGAGCTACTGTAGGAAGTTCCCGATCTCTGGAACTGTGTCGTTGTGCGCATGCCCAGTTTCTGGTGATCACTTGTCCATGCTATATCATTGATATTGTCAATTTTCTGAACAGTTGATTCAGCATAGATAGTGGCATTTTGTTGATCCAGTGGTGTTGTGGTCAGACGCTGTGACTTAGTGTGCCTCCTCGGCTGTGTTTTCCTGAGTTCGAGTCCGTGACCAATCAACAACTTACTTTTTTCTGGTGATTGAAGCTATTTTGTTTCCTGAAGACAATATGAGCAGCGGAGGTCAAGCAAGAAAACTGAGATCTGGATCTATTTCAGAGTCCAATGTAGCTCTTAATGAGATCAAACTAGTCTTAAATGACATGAGGAAGGACATCAGTGACATCAAAAAGGACATGGATACTTTTACATCTACCATCACATTCATGCAAAACAAGATCGACGATTTAGACAAGAAGTATGAGCACGTCAAAGCCAAGAACTCTGAGATGGAAGCAGAATTGCATGAAATTCGAACACGCGAAGTTCAAATGATGTCGGATATTTCTTATGAAATGGAGCAGCGAGACCATAAGAGGCTAAATATAATGTTCTCTGGAATTGATGTGTGTAATACTGGCACTGTTGACGAACGGAAGGCTGATGATCGTGAGAAATGCATCAAAGTTCTTGAAGCCATTGGCATTTATTCCTCCAGTATTATTGAGGATGTGCATAGAGTTGGCAAGAAAGCCGAAGGTGGTAAAAGTCGACTTCTAAGGGTCAAGTGTTCTGACGTGGATTCTAAATTAAACATATTGAAGAAGGCTGAGGAGCTGAAGGTCACTCACATGTATAGAAATGTCTACATCAACCCGGATTTCACAATCTTCCAGCAAAGAAGGAGGAAAATGCTTCGCGATTAACTGGTCAGCAGGTGTGGAGCAGGTGAGGATGTGGTCACCTACCGAGATCGAGTAGTTCCTAGAAGTCGGAACAACCATTTTGAAGCAGTTTTTATCTCGATTTGATGACAACCCCTCCATGCCTTCACTTATTCTCATCAATGCACAATCTTTGAGACCAAAGATTGACGAACTTAACGTCCTTACTTCCTGTCTCACCCCTGATGTTGTGGCTGTTTGTGAGTCCTGGCTTGATGGCAATGTTTCCAACGATCAAGTGCATTTATTAAACTATACTGCTCCTTTTCGATGTGATCGTCGGGATGGAAGAAAGGGAGGAGGTGTTTGTGTTTTTGTCAAGAGCTCAATAAAGCCCGTGCATGACACATCTCTCAATCTACCACCTTGCATCGAGGCAATTTGTCTAAGATTTGTCGCCTACAAATCGCTACTTTTTGCCCTTTACGTCCCTCCAAATTTACTATCTCCAGATTATGAAGCAATCAAATCTTTTCTGTGTGACTTCTTCGATGACTTGCTTGACAGTTTTGGCAATTACAGAATCATTGTGGCTGGTGATCTCAATCATTTCCCATGTGCATTTCTAACAAATGATTATGGGTTAAGTCAAACTGTCACGTCGCCTACAAGGAAAGCTGCCATATTGGACAAAATTTTTATTGAATCTTCTCTGGTTGACTTGTACTTGCCACCTACTGTTGGACCTGCACTTTCTCGATCTGACCATTCTACAGTGTTCCTTAAACCACAGAGTGATGGAGCAAGTGATTCAGTGGAATTTTTCAAGATCTATGATTTCCGCAAAAGTAATATGGATAAACTTTTCTTCCTCTTAAATTCCATTCCGTGGCATCATATGTATCGCGCTGATCTATGCCTTGATGACAAGTGTCAATTTTTTCATGATAAAATTGATCAGGCTTTGAACCAACTGCCCGTTTCCTTCATTGAATTGACGTCCAAAGATCAACCATGGGTATCTCCCGGCTTGAAATTGATGTTCAACAAACGCTTTGAAGCTCATGCATGTGGAAATACGGCACTCGTTGAACATTACAGCAAAAAGTTGAAATATACCATTGGATTGGCGAAGCAAGAGTGGACGAATTCCTTTTCCTCAAACAGATCCTCTTTTTGGCGAAAGATTGGCAATTTGAGTGGCTACAAGGTTGGAGCTCATTCCCTATTCTCAAGACTGTTAAATGAATTTGAAACCATGAACCACGTTGCTGAGGAAATAAACTCAAAATTTTCAAGTGTGTTTGCAGAATCACCGAACTGGGACCTGCTTTTGCAAAGTGTTCCTGCTGATGACAGTATCTGGTCTCCTGACATCACTGTAGTTGGTACTTGCAAGCGCCTGCAGCTATATGATCCGAGAAAAGAACGAGGACCGCATGATGTTCCAGGTAGAGTTCTCCGCGATTGTGCCATTGCATTGGCTGAACCCCTGACTCACTTGTGCATAATGTCAGTTACTACCGGCAAGCTGCCACTCATATGGAAGCAGTCTACAGTTGTGCCTATTCCAAAGCCTGGAGCGAAGACAATTTCAGATCTTAGACCCATATCACTACTGTCTATTTTCTCAAAAATTCTGGAGCGATATGTTGCTGATTCTGTTGGTGAGAAGCTCCTAGATCTTTACGGTGACAACCAGTTTGGGTTTCGCAGGGGTTCCTCTACGCTGCACGCACATGTTCGTTTACAAGATTTTGTGACAAAACAATTAGACCAAAAAGATGTACAGTCAGTTATTTTGACATCCTTTGATTTAAGCAAGGCGTTTGATCGCTTGTCTCACGAACACATTTTCCGTACACTTCAATGTGCTAGGTTGCCTCGCATGGCCCTCCGCTGGATATGCAACTTTCTTCAAGACCGCTTTCAGCAGGTCATGCTACAAAATTTTTATCGAAGCACATTTGTGAAAGTCAAGTCTGGTGTTCCACAGGGCTCAATCTTGGGGCCTTTGATCTTTGCTGCTCATGTTGGAACTTTTTTCTCCACTACAGCTAATAGCTCCACCATAAAATATGCCGATGACTTTTTAGTGCTAGTTCCTTGCAATAAATTCTCCGATGTTGATCAAGTCATATGCGATGAAATTGATAATGCCAAAATGTGGTGTGAATCTAATGGATTGGCTTTAAATGCAGCTAAAACCAAGTCGATGGTCAGCGGTGGACACAATCGTTCAAACCTGACTTGTCCAACTTTAGTCAGCTCTGTTAAGGTTCTCGGTATTAGTCTTCAACATTCACTTAAGTGGGACGTACACATTGATGAAGTGTGCAGAAGTGCCAGTCGTCGCTTGTTTGTTATTAGAAGACTTAGAGGTGTACTACAAACTCATCAACTTGTCCAAATCTATTACTGCTGCATTCGTACAATACTTGAATACAATTGTCAGTTATTCTTTGGTATCAACAAAAAGAATTGTGAGAAGTTGGAAAGGATTAATAAAAGGGTTCATCGCATGATTTGTGGCAATAAATGCGAGTGTTCACTTTTTCCAGCATTGAAGGAGAGGCGTCGACATCTTGCTGTGTCTGCTTTTCACAAAATGAATCATCCCAATGATTTAAATTACTCGCTTATCCCCGAAACTACGCGAAATGGACGCTTTCAAGTTCCAGCAATAGGCTCTCATCGTCGGCTTACTTCCTTCGTACCTTTCTGCATTTTGTGTATAAATGGGGTTGAAATTCAGAGCATGTAGTCAATGCTACTCGAATCTTTCAACACTACCGGATTGTATATGTCAAACATTATGTCAAACGTATGTGCATTTTCTTTAGTTTGTTGACTTTCTCTCTATTTCCGAAATTTTGTATGAATCGAGAATTTTTCACATATCTGAAATAAATATACATCTCTCTCTCTCTCTACTAGTCAATGAAGAATGATTCTGAATAAAAACGGCCACTCTTAAGAAAGGGCATGACCTGCAGATGCTTTCTATAGCAACCATGATGCTTTCTATAGCAACCATGTTGAAGAAATCCCTCTTCGACTTCAATCTGCGTGTTTAAAACCAATGCGTTACAAATTCTCCATTGAAAATGCATTAGTCTCTCATTCCAAACAATTTATGACAACCAATCTGATCCGGCAGATGTGCAATTCTGGTCAAGAGGTGTACAAAGCAATGTGGAAGTTTCAGGCAGACCTCGTTCCATGAACAAATTCGTGCTATCTCTTGGACTATAATGTAAATTGCTTTTCTCACCTCCTCTCGTGAAGAAATGCTATCTGGATCTGCAGGTTTTCGTATGTCTGTGCTGACGACCTTCTGGAAGATATCCCGAGCTGAATCCCAGTCCGATTCTGTCACCTGAAAGAATGATCATTATTCATTTGCTGTAATGCAATCATCATTCAACGGCAATATACGAGTAAAAGGTAAAAATGAATGACATTTTCAATGCAATTGGAGATAATTCAAACCGTGCGGGTTTAAGAAATTTCTGACAAGTTTTTCCTTGATTAAGAACTTTTGAATGCAGAGGTGAGCGCCTGATACATGTAGAACTGCAATTTTCGATTCCACCCATAGAGTGAGTATATATAGGTAGAGTGTCGACTCAAAGAAGTGTCTGTATACAGTAAAACATTTTCTATCAAATTTTTTTCATCTTTTTCATCTAAAACATTTTCATCTTTTTACGGCGATTACGTTCTTGTGGTCCAAAAAATATTTGAGCAGTTTTTAAAGAGCTAAAATTTTGCAAATATACGAGTATATACTACCGAGATGAAGCCCCTTTATAAGAAGCGTGAAATAAGTTGGATATCAAAAGGAATGAATATTCGCTAACAAGCATCCTAACTAAGCGGAAATTGAGCTGATGATCTAAGAAATTTCATGAACCACATTATAATGCAAGTCCCTGCAAGTCTTCAAGGAAAAGTTGGTGCTTCTCAGCTGAGATGTCATGCTTTTAATTCAGTTTTCAGCGGCATGATTTTATGATTCACGAGGCGTCATTTCTTGAATCTGAATAGTAATGTGGACCCATTTAACATCCTTTAAAGTTAATTATGATAAGCTTCCTTGATTGTGATGTCTTGCTCTTTCAGTGGTAGTTTGTAATATGATCACGCTTCGGAAAATAATCTTGTTATAATAAAGCTGAGCTTTTAGTGATGTTAAGCCATCAAATGGCTAATTTGACAAACTATATTGTCTCTCTAAATTGACATGACACGGAGGGTTTGTGGAATACTATTCTTTATTCTGTATTACTATCATGATCAGTTAGATTCGTGTTAATTTCCCCAGAAGAGTGGAAATTTGCATATCTCAGATGTGGTACTGGGTCTCGACTCATAGAGTAGGGATATATACGTGTAGGTAGAGTGTCGACTCAAAAAAGTATGTATATACAGTGAAAATTTTTGTATCAAAAGATTCAGTTTTTTGCGGAGATTACGTTCCCGTGGTCCAAAAACTTATTTGAGCAGTTTTTAAGGAGCTAAAATTTTGCAAGTTTATATATTACCGACATGAAGCACCTTTACAAGTAGTATGAAACAAGTCGAATATCAAAAGAAACGAACATTTGATAATAAGCATCCTAGCTAAGCGGAAATTGAGCTAATTTGCAAGGGAATTTCATGAATTGTATTATAATGAAAGTTTTCATGAAAAAGTCGCGACATTCGTGCTTTCTTGGCTGAAATGTCAAGTTTTTAATTCAATTTTCACCGGCATGATTTTATGATTCACTAAATTCATGTTTCATTTCTTGAATCTGAATAGTGATGTGGAATCATTTACATCTTTCAAAGTTGAATGAAGTCACATTGGATTTAGAATAGACTTCATTTGTCACTGAGAAGTCTTACTTGAACCCTGGGGTGAGGGATTGGTCCCTTGGATACTTGGTCAGAATACAAGGTACAGCTGTGATCATAAACTTCGTGGGATTGTTGTCTGCAGACGATGACAAGCAGTTGTCTAGTTCTGAGGCTTTAAATGTTCTACAAGCTCATTTTATACACTCAGTGCTTTTCAAATCAAATCAAATCAAATCACGTTTATTGAAATTCACAAAGGCGTTGAAAGTTTACAAATCCATCATAAGATAAAGATAAAAAGTACAAGTAAAAATTATGCATGGAAGCACAGCACAAAAAAAGCATGAAATATTAGCGACCGTACTTAATAAAAGATTCGCTGTAACGACGAGTTGAAGCATAGGGTGCGGTAATTCTATATGGATTTCTACGACTTGTACATCTCTCTTTGAATAAAACACGCAAAGGATGATCGGTATTGACTTCAATCTGCCTGAACAAACGATTACAGAGACTATCAACAGCATTAGATAAGTCAGAATATTCACAATTGGGAAAAAACCGTGCAGCACGACTCTCAACTCTCAACAATTTACGAAACAAATATTTTGGCAGATTACAGAAACAAGGAAAAGAAAAGGTTAATAAAGAACGAATAAAACAAACGTAACATTTAAAAATTAGTTCTTCGGAGCAATTTGCTCTCTTCAGATTGCGTAAAATGAAAATTTTACGATAACATTTAGCAGTGGTAAGTCTAACATGTTCATTCCATGAAAAATCACACGAGAATGTAACATTTTGCGACAGTAGTGAGACTGCCCTTGGGAGCAAGAGGAGATTGTGCATCGAGAGACGATGCAACACTGTCGGGTGTCAACAACAAAAATGTGGGGGGGGGGAAAGAATACAAATACCAAACTTCTTTTCCAAAATGATGTTTTAGAACTTCAGGAACTCATTCATGCATGCAACAAATTGTTCCAGCAAGCAGTTAACTCTCAAAGGTACAGTAGAATCTCTGTGGAGCGCTTCTGTATGAAACGAAATCTTACACATCTGTTGTCTCTTTAATTGTCTGAAAATGCGAAACTTCATCACTCTCCTCTTCGTTACTCGCTTGCGTTACATGTATGTAAAATGTGCGGAATTCTTCTTCGCCTTTGACGAAAATTGATTCGCCTATCTAAACTGCTTTCAGTTTATGAAATTTCAACTAGTCAGACAATCAAAGAAACAGCAAATGAGTAAAATTTCACTTTATACAAAATGTGATGTCTTTTGTCTACTATACTTGGCAAATTTTCACGCTTTTTTTGGGACTGTAGATTTTTCCCGACAGAGTGTTGATATTGTACGAATATCTTTGTTTCCCTCGCTTGAAAGCAGACGACAGAAGAGAAGTCTGACGTTCTTCAATCAGCTTCGAAATCCCGAAAATTGCATTCATTCTATTTTTCCATCTGTACTGTTAAGAAGTGGTCACGTTCAACTACAGGCCTGTGCGACATCACGTCGGTCATCCTCTTTCATTCCTCGATGTTCCGTACTTTATAACAGACAGCTATCAAGAAAGTTACTTATTTGATGTATTCTTCTTAACTTTGTGTTTGACTTCATTTTGAAATGCATGATTTTCCGTATTGATAGATAAACGTTTATTCATTTTTTATCATTATAGTTTACACATCTTGCTTTTTACCTAAAATCATAAGTTAAATCGATTAATGAACAAATTCGAGTAAGAAGAGATTGCTTGGATATCACAGTTCATATCAAAGCCAAGAAATACAGCCATGAGAACTCGAAAACCATTTTACTGTCGATAATACCCGATTTTACTCTATTCCATTCTTACTTCTCATTTTCTTAGTTCGTCAATACAATTATCCTGCTGTTGAAGCCCAGGCACAGCCTGTACTACATCCCTCATCTACATGTGCGACATGCAAACTATAGTTCATCACCGATTCTTAGATCGGCAAGCCAATTGATTAGCGGTCCAAGATTATTAGCCCCCATCTACGCTAATGTGTGGTAATCAAATATAATTCCACCGTTTCAGGAGTGTAGCATTCTGTTCTCACTATTATCATCTCAAAATAATCGAAGTCACGCATTATACACCATTCTTGTCTTTTGACTAAATCCAACTGAAATCCATCAAGCTTGGAGAATGAAATATTAAAGAAGTTTAGAATAATCAACTGTGATGATGAACATATCTGATAAAACTTGCAGTAAAATAGTAATATCATCAATTTGTAATTCGACTTTTAAAAGTTTTATTCCTCTCTCAACGAGAAAAAGGCGAACATCCTCTCGAATCCTCATAGCAGTTGCTCACTAGGATTTGTAAGAACAACTTGAAGAACAGAATTCGGAGCCATTCGATTCAGCAGGCGTTTTATTGACCGACGCTTCAACACCCTTGCGGCGTAAAAATGAATGCCAAGCGTTAATTTAGTAAATCAATGTGAAGTGTATAAAGCAAACGGAAAATTACTGTCCGCGCGGCTGGACTTAGCCTGGATTCTGAAAATTCGTCGATAAAACGTGCACGGGCCGGTGTGACGTGACTGTGAATATGAGTTGACTTCGTCATTATCATTCCAAGGAAATTCAGTTCACTCAGCTGTGTATTTACAAAAACCCGTTCCTCTCCCATGAAACTCAAATGGTAGTTTGACATTGATCATTACATGTGCACTGCAGTTGCACACATTTCTCTCTCCTGAGCCCACACGTGTTCTTCCGTCTCTATCTGATAGTTTCCTAGCGAAGCTGCATGTCTGTGATCGCAAGAACAAGTTGAATTCTGTCTGAATAATGAGGAAGCGTGTTAGACTGTCGTAGTATGACCCGGGGCCGATAAGAAAAGACCGCACAGTTGAACGAGAACACACCCGATGCGGTAATTAGTTGACATCTTGTTCAGCTGTCCATCGCAGCCGGCGAATTCGGTAGTGGATTGAAGGTGTGGCCAATCACACGATGGACAGGTGCGATAACGGATTGTCATAGAGATCTGATCCACATCCGACAACCGAACATCGAAAAATGAGGTCCATCCACTCGATGCATGATCAAGTCTCTCGCAGGATTTACTTTCACCCAGAGATCCGACTTGTCGCTCTGTTTAAGTTAGTAGGTCCAGAGTGGAAGACCGCTCTCAGCCACAGGAAGCCGCCATTATTTATAGATACCTTTGTCAAGACAACGCATGTCCACGTCACCTTGTTGCTTTCAATATAAATGTCCGCACTAGTCCTTAATACTATAGGGTGCGGATTTAGTTGACAGGCGCAGTGGTCTTGTGGCAGAGTGCTCGCTCTGTGTCCGGATGTCATGGGTTCAAACATAAAACTTTTGTAATATGCTCATTCTATGTTCCCGCTAAACAGTCAGGTCGAAAGACTGTATATGGGGTGAATAAAGCAGCCACCGGATCTGTAGACACACCAATGTGACTTCACAGACTCATGCGTACATATAGCATCATAATGATTAATAATTGAGTGTAAAGTGAACAGACCGTTTAGCAAGGCAAATCAGATTTATTCACCCGACTTCGATTATAGACTTTAGATTTGCATCAAAAACACCTAGCTCCTAACAACCATTTGACATAATTTGAAATCTGTAACGGCCTTGAAAGGGATGCAGACAAACAATGAAATGTTTTGGAATGTTTTGCAAAAACAAGAAAGTATAGTGTAATCATGTTTTTCTGTGAAAGTCTGGCTGCGCGCCCTGTGATGTCTTCCAATTTATGTCCTCGACAGATATCTATGATTTCTATTCATGCCTGAACTACCATGAAATAAAATACATTTATGACGTAGTCCATAGATGTCGATGAACTATATAGTAATAGCACTGAAATGATTATTTTCAAGATAGACATGTGAAAGAGAAAGGCATAAATGGGAACTTGTGGCTCCATTGAAAATACATTGACATTGGCGGGCATAAATTGGAAATTTCCGATTTATGCCCGGCAACATTGATAGAATGCTATGGTGTGAAGGCATGGATTGCTGATAATGGAGGGGATTTGTGACCAGAACATGTAAACAGATGCAAAAAGAGATCTGGGAGGCAAAATTTTGAATTACTGTCTACAGCACGATGGTGAGCTACGAAGAAGGGTAAGTTAGAGTAAATGAATCCCAACATTAGCAAGTTCGCACGCCAATACAGTTGCTCTCTAAATTTCATGTGACTCGGACCTTAGGAGTTATGGAGGGACCGAATCGTCCCACGGAACTCAATGCACTTCAGAGCCCGGTAGAGGATCGGGCTTCTATAGCACGCAGCTCTTCAACAAGAGCACGTAGTCCTGCCTAAGGATACAGTTCTATTGGGCAAAACTTGCTTGTCTTGTGCCTGAAATTTGTGGATTTGCATATCAAATTTGTTACAATTTTAAGCAATAGTACAATATTTACATGTACTTAAGATGCCATTTTTCGGTCGTTTTTGTCTTGTCTACTTTCAAGACGTTATTCAACTTCTACTTTTCCGTTTTGGTTATTTATATAAAAGTGCCTTTGTTGAAAGATTTATCCGTTGCCTCAAAACCTTATATACATTTCAAAAGCATTCAACTAAGTATGCAGGACTAGGAGTTGGATATGTAATAGGTTTCCTGATTATTTTCGGACTGACTTGGACCGTGTGCATGCTTTTAATATTATCTATCTGTACTGGGCTTATGTCAACTCCACGCTGTATCGACTAAATTCTTTGGTGCATCGACCTGAATATACAATGTTTCAATCTCTCAATTTATTCAAAAATTTTAATGCTCCGAAGGAACAAATTGCGTTGCTATTGTATTGTTGTCTATATTTACATTACAGCCCAATATTGGATAGCGAAATATGTTGGTTAACTTACACAATTGCCATGAAAAAAAATAACGAAATTGGTGCCTTCCGAAATAATTTTTCCTGGTTTTACCCCTGATAACAAGTAGCCTAGTATTTAGAGAAAGGGATAGCACAATGGAGCATGTCTTCAGGTGGAGAGTAATTATAATTCATGGTTTATATAAGTCTTTGAATACCATGGTTCGAGAATCCTCTATTTTCAAAGCTTTTGAAATGTTTTCCTGATTGTGAAACCCATAACTTATCAGAGGAAACAAAGGGAGATAGATATCAGGCAGAAAGTTTGTCATTGGGTACTTGAGAAGAAGATTGATTCTCGTACAACACGTGTATGTGGAGACTAAAAGAAATTGGCGCCTCTTCTTGGATGTTTGATCCTTGTAAATTTGATGTATTATCAAAATTGTGGAGAGTATAAGTGACGCTGAAGACAAGACATCAAGATAAGGAGAACAGCTGTACCGTCAGAGTGATGTGCAGCCTGACATGGACAACAGTTTGAAGCCGTTCCAACGAGGAAATAAGTTATTCATCTCTCTTGCTTTCATGTTCAACAAATCGACGTGGTGAGCGAGAACACAGCCAACATCTGAGCAGAAAATCAAGACAGATAACCTCAGGGCAGGGCCCTGTGGGGATTTAGGAATGTAATAATGTCGACCGGAGAAATAGAGCTTTCCATTCATTTGCATCAAATCTCCTGCGGATGAAGTATTTGTACAAGTTAACTTAATAACCTTTTTATCTGATCATGGAAATTCAAACTTTCTTCGTCCTCAGACGTGTAGTGTCTACTAAGTTTTGGCTCATGCATGTCCAGTGATGCATTTACATCACACATTTGGCATTGATGGATGTTTTGACTTTGAAATATGAAACTTTCACGAAAAAGTGATTTACTACACATTCTTTTTGAAAAAATCGAAGTGGCAGTTTGAAATCAGAACAATCAAATTTTTTGTTATCTATATCAAACAAAACATGATTCAAGCAGCGGAAATACAAACCACAGTCCAATCCTGTTAAGGAATGAAATGGGATGAAAGATTCTAAAGATCATTATGTAAAGTTGTTTTAGCAATACGAGGTCCTATTCCATGAGAATATATGATCTGAAAAAACATGAATTATTGTAATTAGAGATCGTCCATAATCCACGTGGACAGCAGATGGGGAGGCGGATTAGTAGTGCTGTTCACTGTTTGTCCATGTCATGGAGGGGGGGGGGCGGCTGCAACTGATCGAATTCATGTGGATACTTAGAGGGAAAATGCTAAAATTATTGTTATTCGTATATACCATGAATCTATTTTCATCATTTTGCAATATTGAGTTTGAATCTTGATCAATGTCTGGTTTGAGATTTTAGAACACCGCAAAGCAGGTACCTGAAAAATTTTATATAGTATCTAGTCGACCGTGTTTTATTAAGAGCTTTCTTGATTCAAGGATATCTGGAGAGAGTCCCTCCAGTTGTCCATGACTGACTGGTTGTAGCAGTCTGTGGTTCGATGGATGAGATCTCTTTCAAGATGAAATACAGAGATATAATTCATACATAATGCCAACTTAGATTCATGGACAAAAATCATAAGACACCTGACTATTTTATCAGAATAGGCCTACCCATTTGTCATGTCCTGTGGATTTAGCTTAGAAGATTCAATAATCTCAAGGTATAAACAACCGGCCTATATTCATGAATAGAGATCAAAGAACAGCTCAATACTGAAAGCCGGATTATCCAATGATCACGGGGGATGTGGTGTGTGTGTGTGTCAAATATCCCGTTTTTTGTCCACGTGGATTAAGGACGATCCCTTAACTGTGTCATGATTCGGTAAACGTGCATATGATGCACTATCGCACATGTATCCGAATCAGCCACTCCATATTGAGAAATAGCAGTAGAACTTTTATGTTGACGAGGCTTCTGCAATTTTTAAAGTTGAAAATGATACTGAAAAGTATTTGCATTCCATGAACTGAATTCATAACCGCACCCACTTTTTATTTGAAACATAACACTTATCTACTGACAGTTCTCGATGTCATGGTTACGAGCAACACTTATAGGCATCAGTAGCATCCTGAGAATACCAGCACTGGTCTACTCCTGTTGATCTATGATTATGCTCTTGGTAGATATAAAACCGCCCAACTATGAATTGATGAGACCGGTGTTACATTACTCGCTCTCCCTCTGCTTCATTTTCCTACCGGAAAATCTGAGCTCGGATACATTTTCTGATCGGAAATTTTTACCATGCTCCTTGTGCCCTGTTTTATTTTCGTATTACTCCATTTTTCCATTACCATTCCAGTCTTCCATTTTTCTGTTACGGTTTTAAGTTTCCTACTTGGAAAATGAGACCAAGGACTCTTTTTCCTAATAGGAATATAAAACCAAGATTACAATTTCAAAATTTCAATTTCAATTTCGGAAAATAAAACTGAGGGAAACTGAATATCGTAACACCGGTGCTGTGACTTTGTGGTAGAAGGCTTGCTCTGCGCTCAAACATTGGTCGAATCAAAACTGAGAAATTCATTCTTGCTAAATACTCAGCACAAAAAGAATAGGAGTGTGATAAATTGCAACTCTGCCACATGGACGACTGATTCCGTGCTTAACGTGCTTCCGAGTATAAACAATATTCATTTAAAAACATTGATAGAATACAATAAAGATCAAAGCGCACCGCATGAATTACGCTCGTATTACACTCGAATTACACTCCACTAATTAATTATCTACTTGTAAGTGCAACATTCACACTAATCATTTTTAGCAAATGAGAGCTGACCATAAGCCATTCATTAATTCACTGTCCAGCTGTATACATTCATACAAGCATAAATGATTGAGATTCTATTTATTATCCTATATTTAGGCCTGTACTTTTTGACCCATACTTGCGAACACGGAAATGATAGAATAGAATAGAATAGATATATATTTTTCAAAATGGAAATCAAAATTAGTATATACAGGGAATTTATACAAGTTTGGTCGTAAGATCGTTCAGTCCGTTGAAAATGGAAGTTGACAACACAACAAAACAATTCTGTCTTCTTGCTGTTCTACAGTAAGGAATCAGCACTCGGTTGTTTCTCTTGTGGCAAACAGTATCATTCAAGCGATGTTTCACATCTTGACATTTTTCAAACAAAATTTTATGGGCATTCAAGCCCATACTCTGGAAATCAGAGATGTAATTACAGATGTGATTACAGATGATCTGTAATTCTTGTTTCTGAATCCGTTTTTCATATAAGTTCTCCCCGCGTTCTACACGCATTCTTGCATGTGTTATTACTCGTCATCTGTAAAAGTGCTGAAAATGCTTCCGGTACCAGCGATGGCTTCACAGCATTGTGCTGCTCCAGTGGTGTGCAGATAGGATATTCATTCACTTTGTGCATGCTATTCATCAGAATTCCTCGGTGTTCTCAATGGCAAAATTGATAGACAGTGGTTTTGATGGCGGGCTGATGTGTCATTTTCCACACACATATCCGAGTGTATTTTTACTTGTAGCGTAACTTTTCCTGACTAATGTTGTCATCAATCCTGTTTCTTCATCAAGATTATCATAATTTAAGTGATAATTGGAGTGCATTAAATAAGCGATATTTCTATCATTAGTATTATTATTTATCCTAGGTACCTTCTATTTTGAAGGATCAAGCATCATTTTACAGTCCATCTGTTGTCCATTGACACAAATGCCACATAAAATACAATACATTGTTCGTACACACGATTTATTTTTCTTTCATTATCAAATAAAATTCCTTGACCATGAAAACATTTAAAATCAAACAAAATTCAATGTGTAGCAGTGATTCGCTTATATTCAGTACATTTTATGAACTCATTTCATAATCATGTTCTTCCCGAGGAAATGCTATTAAAATGTATTGCTTGACAACACGTGTAGTACGGTGCATAGACAACTCGTAATCGTTAAGATTGAAATCATTTTATGAATTTTCTAATGCTGACAGTGCTTCTCTTTTGTTTATGCTGTGAATAGTCACAGGCCGCCCACTTATTCATAATTTGAGGTCTAGTGACTCCATGGTGACCGTGGAGAAGAGCTCCATTGACAGCTAGGGAAGACCGCACACCGTGATTCCTTTTGGGAGCACGTAAGTCCGAGAGCACGTGCTTTATTGCTGTCTCTGGGGTAAAGGTAGTTTGGTCTGGTTATTTGGTGTCAGAGTTGGTTCTTGTTGGGTACCTGGCTCCTACGAGCTACTGCTCATGACTGAGGGAGACACCTCTGTAACTAACAACGTCCCTGATGATGTGGAGGATTGCTGACAGGGTTGTTTCTGTTGGAAGTCTGCATGACACGGGTGCAAACGAACCGGGGCTCAAGGAACTGGCTGGGGGACCTTCACATAAGACCAGCTATGTCGCTTGTCGGTTAAATGGAGTGTTCCTGCATGCCTGCATCCATTGTAACATAATCAGGGCCTCCAAGGGTGGTGCAGGGCTGCTGCTAGTTTGGCGCTGGGTGAATTAGGCTAGATTGTTGCTACACTGGGTCCCACTGCGCAGCTTCAGGTGTATCTTTCCCCACACCCTCCCAATATCAAATAAAATTCCTTGACCATGAATCAAGCTCAATTCAATGTGTAGCAGTGATTCGTTTATATTCAGTGAAGTTTATATACTCATTTCATTATCATGCTCTTCCCGAGAAGATGTAATTCAAATGGATTGTTTGACAGTACGTGTAGTTCATGGCTGACTCGTAGTCATTAAGATTGAAATTATCATATCAATTTTCTGATAGTGATTGAGTGCTTCTTCTGTATAAATATTTCGGAAAGAGTCAAATTTTTTTGATTTTAAAATGCTGGATTATCGATAGCGATATATTTCAGCTGCCACCAGGAGCTATCTTCAGGCAACTATTGAAGGAATATCGTTACAAGCAAAATTTGAAATTGACACTGATTCAACTTTTGGAGAGGAGATAAAAATAGAAGATTGAGACAGATATAGAAGTGCAAGAGAGAGAAGATAAGAGGAAGGCAGGTAGTATCGGGTTACATAGTGTCGATAGCAAATCTATGACCTGACTGAGGGAAGAGAAGAAATATACGAAAACAGTAAAGACACTATAAAAATTTGAAGTCAAATTTAGGTGGATGGGAAGTCAGTATTCAATGAAAAAGAAAATCACTTTAGCCATTCAGTTCAAATCGATCGCTAATTTTAGGTTTCATTTTCTTGGTTTAATACGCTTCACGAAGTCTGAGATTTGTGGCGTCCTTGTCGGTTGATATTATTGAAGTCGTTGTATTAGAAAATGTGCTTTGATTATTACATGATTGTGTATGTCTGTAGAGAGATGAGGATGTGTTGGTACAATGTTCACGAATACGGATGTGGAGTGGTCTGACTACCTAAGTAGAATTTATTGCAGTTCTTGCATGTAATTTTGTATGCAATTTTGTAAACCCGATACTATCTGCCTGATAGCTCTCTTATCTTCTGTCTCTTGCAATTCTATATCTATCTTCTGTTTTCTATCTCCTCTCCAAAAGTTGAATCAGTGCAAATTTCAAATTTTGCTTGTAACGATATTCCTTACCGGAAGATAGCTGCTGGTGGCAGCTGAAATATATCGCTATCGATCATTCAATATTTTAAGACTAAAAAAATTTGGTTCTTTCCAAAAGATTTATATTTTAAATGTCTGGCCAAAATTTGTTCAAAATTAAATGCTTCTTCTGTGTTCATGGTGATCGAGAACACACATTTTAGTCTCTTATTGTCTAGCATGTGAGAGTTCCATTCGACTCGAGTTTGACCAAATTCAAACCCGCACGGCCTTAGTGCAACCCATAGAAATGTTTTGACACGAATTTGAAATTTGGACATCTTTTCTAATAGCGATACACAGATTCCAAAAAAGTAGTGATTTGCTTATGGTTCAGTCACAAAAAAAGCGAAACATAATTCATCCACACGATACCGGTACCCATATAGCGCTTGTGTTACTGACTGAATCACATCTTAAGAATTGGTTGATCATATTCTAACATGATTTGAGGCATGAAGATTAAAATTTTGTAATACGGCTGAATAATCATTCCAATTTTTGATAGTAATGTTGATGTGTCCTGTTCGACACGAAATATCTTAAGATATCAATCAACTAATCTATTGGAACGTTTGGTCTGTGCATTGGAAAACAAGTGGGACAAGCCGTATTCTAAGACAATGTCATGGGCTCAAACCTGGCTTTCGATTTTCCGTGTCGTGAATCTGAGGCTTCGCGGAACAAGTCGCTGTTTCGGGGTCTCAGTCTTTCTCATGGGCTTATAGGACGGCCATTGGCACTGATTTGAGAGCTAACAATTTCTTTTTACTTCTAAGTATTTCTTTACATAATTTTAAATAGACCTATTCATATTATATCTTGCTATTTCTTGTTAGAAAGAGAGAGGTTATGTAATTGCGGAAAATTGCGGTCATTTCTGGGCACAGGCTCGTATTGAAGTATTCGGCGCTTATTTTGGTCCATGAATAGAGTCCAGTTTTACCTCAGTTTCCAGGCCACTATCATCCTTCCTACTGTGAAATATTTATTGAACATCGCAGCGGTGAATGTCGGCGCGTATGATGGACAGTCTGATAGACATAACGATCCGTCAGTCATCATATCATCATCCGAATGATCCGATACTCAGATCCCACGCTGTCAGCTTGCGAGAGGTCCCCCGCTGGGAGTTTACCAAGATGATATCAATGATAGAGCACTTGAGGACAGTGGAGAACAGGACAATTCGTAAACTTGAAATTAGAATAAGATCAGCATCTTCAGTTACACTTTTTATTATCTCTAAACAATCCGCGTGAGATAAGATTAACCAAATCGTGAGATTCTTGCGTTCCCTTGCAAGATCTCCAAAATAAGGATATTCGCCACTGCTGTCAGACGAAATTATTCACTGTTGAACACTCGTATGCTATTTATACACAATTCCATCAAAGATAAATGAAGAGTTTGAATGCAAATGCGATAAGCGTCCTATTGGAATCTTAAAAAATCCACAATTTTTTGCTGAATCAAAATATCATATTTTAAGCAATTTTTCGAATGGGAGTATTTGAATAATAGCATGTTGTAAGGAATTGATCATGGCATTGTAATTTGAAACATTCTAATCTTTTTTTATGCACTGCACGTCATGGACACTATGATTCATTTTTATGCAAAGAGCGATGCGTCCCCCAAAACTGTTGTGCCATTTTTTCTTCTGAAATACGCGTTCCACAATTATATCTCCAGCACAGAGACAAATTTGTCTGTTTTCTGTTGGTGTTTTATATGACTGCGTGCGTGCACCAGTGACCGTCTCACCGTCAGGGGTGCAGTCGAGGGTATACGCAGGTATACGCCGTGTGCCCGTTGATCAAAATGATCCTTTAGCGCATACCCACGGGAAAACATGACACACAGATGAGTATACGCGGGCATACGCTACGTTCCCCAACTTGTTGATAATTACATATAGACAAGTAAGCTTATATTATGTTTTAAAGAAATTATGTATGTTTTCTCTTCCAAAATGACAATTTGATTTAACATTAATCTTGGTAAATGGCAATGGTAGTCAAAACAGAAATACCCGTAGTTGCATGCAGTTACATGTATGTCATGCATCGCATGCTTAAGAAAGTATATACATGTAGACTTAATACCGGTGTACACATGTAAGACTTGTTCAATGTGTTATGCTTGTTCAAATAGCATATACACGTATATTATTCAAATCAGAAGTCTGGCGCATTAGCTGCAGAAGTCGTTAAAAATTTTACCGCTAGAGACCTAGGGAACTAATACATGCTTTCACTATATGTGCCCCTGTGTGTCGAGATTTGGTGTAAAAGCTGATATCAGTGTAATAACTGAAAAATTGCGTACACACTGTATATCTGGAAAAACAATGCTATTCAATTTGTTATAATTACAGTAATCAGCTTGCTATTATTTAACCAAGACGTACAATCCAATATTCTATGTCTGTAGGCTTACTGGAAAATATAGTATATATAGGCTTAGTATATATACAACAATCTATAGTGAATAATAAGGGAAAATAGAAAGTGATAAAGGCCGGCAACCTAAAGTGTATTTAATTTATCACTTCATAAGATCTCTTAGTAAAAAAATGACTTGTATACGCTGATTTTGAGTCGGACTTGAGCGTATACCCAAAGAAAATTTTAGGACTACAACCTTGCTCACAGTTAATTACTGTTTGCACAGGCTCTCAGGCCCGAACTCCGAAAGTGTGAATTTGGACCAATTTGATATTTTACTGCTTTATTTTAATCATAATGAATTCATTCTTGCTCATGTCTTCGTCACACCAAATATTGAGAGAATAAGATTTTAAGCATAGGCTACAACACTAACTACTCCGCTACTTTGCTAACTCCGGGCAATTAGTTTCTACATAGCCAAATGGAAATGAAATTCAATGAAAATCTTGACTATTTAAAAATGCCCGATGTGTTTCCTAATGTTCAGAAAAACTGAGGTTAGATTAGATCTTTCAGTGAGGAAAATGAGATAAATTCTGCATAAAAAAGTAACATAAATTTGGCTGGATCGGGAATTCTGCAAGATGACTGTTTACTTGGCTATTTTTTCTCTTTTGGTATTTTTTCATCATCTTTACTTTTGCATCATCACGTGTGCAAATGAGTCAATTTGCGTCAGAGCACGGCTTCATTTAGTCCGTTGTTCACTTGGCAATTTGCTCTTGAAAGGGGAATGCTTCCCTTCATTTCGTTATTTCTGCAGTTTGATGTATCATGACAAACTCGATGTATGAAAATTAACAAAGACCATAATATTTTGAACCTGAAGCGAATGATTATTTAAACTTCTATCATTGCTACCATAGCGCAAGTATGAGTATAAAGTGGATAGAGCATCGACTCAGAAAAATGTCAGCATACAGTGAAAATTTTTGCATCAAAATATTCAGTTTTTTCCGGAGATTACGCTCCTGTGGTGCAAAAAATTGATCACTTCTTAAGAAGCTAAAATTTTGCAAATTGTTGTTATATAAGTTTAATTTTGCAAACTTGTGTTTATATACTAGCGATTTGGAGCCTCTATTTAAGTAGTATTAAATTCCAAAATGAACGATCATTTACTAGCAGGTATTTTAAATAACCGGAAATTTTTGACGTTGATTATCGAGGAAATTTCATGAACCGCATTATAACGTAAGTCTTCATGGTAAACCTGCGATCCTATTGTGCTTTTTGGGGGAAATTTCAAGTTTCTAATTCAATTTTTATCAGCGTGATTCTATAATTCACTCAATTTATGCTTCATTTCTTGAATCTGAATAGTACTGTGGACTCAACTACATCTTTTAAAGTTAATTGAAGTCATTGTCTGTGATTATGTTATTTTGCTCTACTACTGGGCAGGTTGCCTGTGATATGATCACGTTTGAGAAAATACTCTTTAGGCTGAGCATTAAGGTAATAGTAACCCATCGAATTGCTAATTTAGCATCTCAAACACCACGACTCTCCAAGGTTGTCATGGCAAGGACGATTTGCAAAATACTATTATTTCTTCAGTTGTGCTATAATGATCAGTCAATTCCGTGGTAGGTTATTGAAAACCTTAAAAAATCTGCTTATCTCACATGTGGCACTAGGTCTCAACTCGAGCTCATTTAATAAAATTGAAACTGCATACACAATTCTTCAAGCAACGGAGGGAAAACCACGATTGACCGGTGTAGTCGTATTTAATTCAGCGACAAGTTTCGACCGGTGCTTCGGTCCTGTTCACGCAAACTGGCACATCAAATGCTGCCTTGATAACAATTCACAGTACATAAATGTCACGTGCACTAGACATTAAAAATGACCTTCCTAAAATATAAGACTTCTACTGACTGCAAGGAGGCATGGTTCGGTTTCTCAAACAGAATTTTGCTTCTGTATCATTTTTAGACATTCTTTCATATTACTATTATTTTAGTCAGTAGAAGTCACTATTTGCTTCTTATATTTTAGGAAGGTCATTTTAATGTCTAGTGTACGTGAACTGAAGGTCACGTTTTACCTCTCTCATTTATGTACTGTGAATTGTTATCAAGGCAGCATTTGATGTACCAGTTTGCGTGAACAGGACCGAAGCACCGGTCGAATGAAGAATATGACGCACTGCATCTTCAGTGCATACACAATGGGGATTTAATTAATGCTGAGTAGCTACTCTACCTAATATACATACTCTGTTGTTGCTATCAAGCCATGGCTCGGCATTGTCACTGCAATGAAAACTAGTTTTGCCCTTTCTGGCATAGAAATCACTGGCTTCTTTCATGATGACCAAATAACTCACCTCCTGACCATTGATTCTCCGTATGTTCGCATGTGCCATCCTCATGAGAAGATACTGACGCCAGAATTGCATACAAGTTACAGGATTCCCTGCATCGTTGATGGTGATGTTGTCGATTCGCCGGATTTGAGCCAGAAGACTCAATTGTGTCAAAGACGTGATGTTATTAGCCGTGAAAATCAAAGACTGAAAGAAAATGAGATATCTGACAATGATATCGATAATTTACAGGATTGCTAATGAATGCGGCGGATCCATGGGATGTCTATGCAAGTCAGGAAGCGATAATAGTTATTTACGCAACTAGTCATATATATCAAGATGTCCATGAACTAGTGCACCATTGCTTCTTTATAGCATTAGATATCTTAATTAGATATCTTAGAGTTAGATATCTTAAATGCTCGAGCCCGCAGGGTGAGGGCATGGATATCTACATGTAGATTAATACCTGGATTGCAAGCAGAAATATCACTTCTACATTGACGTACTCATGAGAGCAAAACAATTCGCAAAAATGTATATAATTTGGTGGGCGGAAAATTGGTAGATGTTATACGGCGATAATCATGCATGTCTTATTTTACTGATATTAATTGTACAGTAATCTCACTTATGTTGATTACTTACAAACAACTAATTAATGCTACTTTACATATCATGTGTAAACCAGTCCCACAATAGCGCAAGAGTTTTGACACCTCGAGTCTCCTTAGTCTTGTTGGGAGGACAGTCTGAAAATTGTTGGAACAGAGCCTTGTTTCAATGTACGATAAACTGATGTCGTTAATCTGATGCACGTCGATATTTATTGGAATCAATTGATGAAAACTGAAATCAACTGAAAAACAGTCATCTGAAAAATGCGTTTCACACAAACAAGCGCTTGTACCTCGTTCAGAGTCTCTTTTACAAGCTCTTATCCATTCTCGCCGACAGTCTGGATTTTTTGCCATTTTTGGAAAACTGGAATTTTTGGAATAGCTGAACTTTATCAGGATTTGCTTTGTAGCCTGATGTGCATCCGAAAGCTGTACATGTAAGCGGCATGGCAAAGAGGGAGAACTGATAATCACGACAGACATTAAATTGTCTTCATACAAATCATAAAATGATGTTGACTTCTAGATGCAAAGCTGTTCAATTGAGTACATCAATGTAGAAATGATAGTTCTGCTTCCAATCCAGGTTTTAATCTAGATATCCATGGTGAGGGCTAATAACGAGTTCGAATGCTATGATGAAGCAATCTCATGCACAAGTTGCGTAGAGAATTTTATTTGCTGACGTGCTATGATGATCAAGGCATGGATATGAAGAATGTAACCAATGTTTACTATGATTTGGCACCATGTAGCCCTTTACTACCAGCCACATAGCTCCTTCTCTTGCCATAGCTTTGTATAATATATATTTTTTATATATCTCTTGATGTGATTTTCAAATTTTATTCTGTAAATCATTCACTCACTGCCTGATGATGGCTACGGATAGTAATATAAATACATTGCACTAATTAGCAATTATTGATAAATTCTACCAATTTACTTAGCTCTATCCAAATTCTGAAAATAAAATGACTAGCCAAGGAATATTCCCGAATATACATGTGGTAGCAAGAATGCAGGCCTACTCCTATCTACATTCATCAACTTCAAGAAGTAAAAAAAAAGAATTTGGATGCCAATGCCACAATGCCATTATAGGAATTGGATTACACACAATCTCGTCCTATAAGCAAGCTTGATAAGAAATTGCTTCTGAGCTACATAATTATGTGCGATCCATGATGAAACTGCAAACTCACCGACACATTTGGATATTTGTGACGAAGTTTCGGTAGATGTCTGATGATGTCCTCGAACTCGATATACTTGAATATGATGGCAGTAATATTGTTTGCAATTTCCTTCACATACAAATTATCGAGAGCTAAGAATGCACCGGAACCATAGAGTATGAGATCTGTCCCGACAACTTCAGCCACATGGACAGTGGGTTCTGGCGTTGAGTCGTGGTCTGGACTTGTTCCTTCGCTTCTGAAATTTCATTATGATGTCTTTCAAGATACGCAATTAGCTTATTAGGTTAAGTTTCGAAGACTATTCAATAGATACTACTTTTAACACGCTATTGTGTAAGTTAGTGTGCCTGCAATAGTCCGACAGCTACTGACGTTTTTCTTAAGACGACTGAAGTTATAGCTAAAGAATTGTCGTTTTACTGATGTTGGGTGACAATCTACAATTTAAAAATGATGAGAAGCTCGTGCGTGAATTTAGGAAGAAAATGTCAGTGGCTCTCGCAATACAATGAATTCTGCCTTTATCAGACACAAGATTAACGGAATAATTTAATATTGAATTGTATCCATAATTGAAAAATGGGAACAGACTTAGGTAGCTGTCATTTCACGATTGCTTCCAAACATCGTCTCCATTTTTTTGAACAGTTCTCTTGAGCTTGTCATTGTACTGAGTCTGACCCGTCTCAATTACATCATTCATGCTATCTGACAGTTGAAGTATGCTTCATGCCAGCCATGAGCGGTATACCAGAGCAATAAAGTAATAGCGTGCCACCAGCAATGTCTGGTAGGCGCTCACGATGCATTAATTTCGGTTAAGTCTACTGGAGAGGGAGCTGACCCTCGGGTTGGCGTGGTACAGTGAAGGTCCTACCTGTCCTTTGACAAGGGAGACTTATGTCGTTGCAACATAATGCTACGACCTGTCGTATTTTACGATGATGTTCTGTTTGATCATTATTGAACTTCTAGCTTTCTTTGATAGGGAGTTGACTTTTGTCGACGTAGACAAAGGGCTTCACCTGTCCTTCAAAGGGAGAGGGAGGTGGGTTCTCATCTGCTGCAATGCATGAAGGGTCGGCTATGATATGAATCCTTTTCCGTATACATACACGACGACCAGTAATTACCTACTCATTCACTGACGAGCAGGGAGTTGTGTGGAAGATATCCTCTTGAGATGGCGGGCCGGAAGCCAAACGCCGAGTATTTACTTTTCTGACCGGATGCAACCTACCCCTGTATCTCAGGGCGAAAGTCATTAAACGGAATGAGCTCTCGTCCCGTAACCGCACTGCCTTTTAAAGGAGGAAGAGCTATCTGGGAAAGATACTGGGGAGTACTAACCAGACGAAAGGTACTGTACATACCCGCGGAAGCTTTGGTAGCTTTGATGGTGGGCCCACACGTTTCCTTAATGGTTACCAGATGACCGTTGAGTGTGTGAACAGCGTCGTGTTTCAGAGGCCTAGGCCTCCGGCGGGCTTGACGGACTTCGTTCGGATCGCTCTCTTCGCCGTCAATCATCAGATTTCGCTCAATGCGTTCGCTTATCTAGCACAGGGGCAAAAATATTCTAACTACACTATCAAAACACTCATGAAATGCAAAATAAGGTATAATTACTGGTTCAGGATACTTCTTAAATCGTTAATAGTTGCCTCTGATAATTGGCAACAACTTTGAAAGCGCAGTGTGGTAGTTCCTCATTTTCAAGTCGTTTTCTTGTGATACTACTTTAATTGATTACAGCTGCATGAATATATAGAGTATCATCCTGTTTCGATCCTGTGTTGATCCTGCTACAACTTGAATTGCGCATTTTGGAAGCATTGTTCATTCTTGGCCACAATCCTCGCTGATTGCCAGTAGTACCTCCTGTGAGTTGCGTTCTTATTTTTTACTCTGTAATTGTTACCAGTAGTTGTAGTTCATAATTTGGTCATTACTCACGAATAGAGATCAAGGAAATGTTCATACTTTGGCTCCTAATTTCCAATTTTTTGACTTCAAGATTCTTTTTTTGTTTGTTTAGAATCAATGAATTTGGCGATTGTAACAAAGCTACTGTCTCATTGAATTCAAATCATTGTGCAATTTTTGATCACAATTTCGTTTTCCGATAGACAACAGCAATATCCCGTGCGTTCGTGGCTTTACAGAACAGATTTAAGAGGATAAAAGAGTAGGAAAACACGCGGTCATGCTTCATGAGCAACTGTACTATACTCGCATAATTCCTCAAAAACTATGTCATTGATATTTCGTTGTTATCAAAAGTGATAGAGCGTATTAAAACTATCATCAACTTCCTATAACATTTGATAATCATTTAAATATCTATGGCTTCTATTTCAATGGCATTGCATGTCTCAATCAAAAGTCAAACTTGTTATTTTCGAAGTGATAAAAATGTTCTCAAAATTCCAAATTGAACAGTATCTGGAGTCATGACTCATATAACTCATTCGTTGAGTCAATCAATGATTAGACGCTAGAATCGACGACCTGATCGTCTATGCGCATGTCTCTTACACAGGTCATCTGGTTCATACAAACATCTCAAATGCTTCACACAAAAAATATTGAATCTTATGTGAGTTATCATAAGCGAAAGTTCATTTGATGCTCAAATTTGAAATTCTCCTTCACAAGAAGAAAATCAGTGTAAAATTGCAGATACTCTTTACAGTTTACTAATTTGACGTTTATGGCATGACTTCGAATAGACAAGAAATCTCCACCAGGATTTTTATGTTCTATGCAAAGCTATATAAACATGCAGCAATCGATTTCATTATAGTGCTATCATACATTCAGATTCTTAAAAGTATTATCTTTTTGATTGCAACCCTATTCCACTTAAATAAACATTATGAACATCAATTATCACAATGAAATCAGTATATCAAAGGGCGATGTTCATAAAATTCATAAATGTATCACAAATACTTAAAAGATAAGCCAAAATTATCTATATTACCAATGTCAGAAATTCTAAACCTGCGAATGTTAACAACACTTACGGCAAGGCTCCATCGATTTCATCGAACTCTATTTCACTAGAAAGATTTGTTTTGTCACTACTGTCTATTCCAGAATCAGTAGTATTTACAATAATTGCAGGTTGTTTTTGGAAATGGGATTCTGAAATTTTGTCCAGATCTGCAAAAACAGATTCGACTGCAGTGCGCGCTTGATTCCTGCACCAAGAACTTGGAGGCACTATGTTTGTTTGAGTAGGATCAATTAAGGGCTGTATGACCGGCACACTGATGATTTCATCAGTTGTTTGATCTGCGTCATCAGCAGTACTGCTGGTTGATTGTCGAGACATATGCATCGAGTAAAGATCAGGGATTCTCATTACTCGTCCAGTTCTGTTCCACAGGGATGCATGTGACATTTCCCACTGCTTCTTAGCTTGACTGAGAGCAGTACGACGTTTCTCCTGAAGGTACATAGAAGTATATTAACAAACAAAGAAACAGTGCTTCATTAAAACGGGTAAAACATTGCGTAAGTTGCAAAATCTAATGTCAACTATCACATTCAATAAGAGAAATCGAAAGATTTTGCAGGTAACTCCGGTTATAACGAATTTCTAGGGATAGCAGATGTACGATTCACTATGACAATGGATATCAATCATTCGCTGCATGAAAATAAGGGCAAAATAGACTTCAGATTCACGAGTAGACCACACGCACAAAAAGTTTGACTTACACTGTACAGTATATGCTGGAAAGGTTGCCGATTTTGATGCAAGAGGCCGGACTGAGCATTTTAATCTTGCTTCACTGGAAATCGAACATTCCACATCTCCGATTAAAAGTTTCTAGCGGACTTTAGGTTATTTGCGTAAAATGTCGAAGTCCCGAGAGTGATCGTCCATTTGAAACTTTATTGCTTACATCTAATTCACACGAACAATACAATCAGAAATCAGTAACTCATTGTCAATCAAAGCGCCTTAAAATTGATATATTTGGGGGGGGGGTTGAGGCCTTCAATGTCTTTATTTAAATTTTTGTCAGCATTTCTTTCATATCTGTTGATAAAGAAACCTTTCCTTTTATTAATCGGCAGCGGAAATTTAGTTGAAAAATTCGCCAGCTTGCAGTGAGCAAACCTATGAATGTTCACATATTATAATGAAATACTTCGTAATATGCAGGCTCAGAAAAATGTGACTAGAAATGTATTTTTTATGAGGAATAGAATAATGCAATCAATTTTCTGCTCCGAAATCGCTTTATTTGGGTTTCATTGTAACCGGAGTTAGCTGCAGCCAGATATCATTATCAGAAGTATTTCTATGTCACACAACAACATCTGCTAGCATGGATAAGAAATGCTAACTCAATTAAAAAATCAAGCAGAAACAAAACTATATGGCAGGAGACAAACCCTATGTCAAGTATGACACACGGAAATCTTACAGACTTTTCCAAACATCTAACTCTAGTATATGAGACAATTGCCCCTAAAACAGCAGCAGTACAACAATATGCAGTACTTTATCAGAAATTCCACATTACATGGTCATTGCGACAAATGATTCTTCGGTTTGTAGTTTGAAGGTCCTTGGGCTCGACTTTTTTGAAATTTGTAATGTCGATAGGTTTTCAGTATTTTTCCAAAGGGGTTATGCGTTACCTATTCTACTCATTGAATCCACTCATTTGAATATTTAGTTATATTTGTAATTAAATTGGTTTTAAAATTATTTGATATTGAACATTGTTCACTAAAATAAAGTAAATAAATATAATAAAATAAATTAGCCAAGGTATACTTTCTATATTGTTTATTAAACGTCCAGTGTTATTTTACATATGTTTCCTTGATGAGTGAATTAGACCTATTGAGACGTTGGTTGTTCTAAAGAATCAATGAAAAGCGGATTGTGGTGAACAGATTAACTATGCGTGATTGATCGTACGCTGCGTCTTTTTCTCATGTAATTTTGTAGAATATGTTGTAATTGTGTTAATTTAAGCTTCTGCGTCACTGGATTATCACTTAATTGGCAAGGGTGTGGATCAGTCTTAATGGGCTAACGTGCGGTTATATTTGATCCTGCATTTGATAAGGTTGTTTCTGTATGATACGGATCTTTCGTCTACATATGAATTCGTCTCAATTTAGTACATTAGTAGGCATAGCGCCTTGCAACTTAAAATTCGTTCATATTTACATAACTTCATCAGATATGCATTCTGAGATGCATAAGCATATGAGTAGACAAGATCACGAAACATTTGGGTATTGATGATATTTTTTAAACAATCTTAGTGTCGATCTCAAAAATATGCCACGGATCATCTATCGGTAAAATTGGATACATTATGTACACAGGACATTACAATTCTTGTCTGATCGATCAGTCTCAATAATTGCTGCCGTTTGATTGACCGACTGATTTTCGACCGGGGCCGGTCGACCGATTGACTTGCACGGACACAACCCAACCGATCGACAGGGCCGGTCAACCGGTACCGGTTTCAACCCTGCCATGATTCATACGGTTGAAATAGTTTTGTTTAGCGCTTTTGTCATCTCTCAAGTTGTGTCATCACTTTCCAGAGAGTAGCGCTTTATTGATGTCGACTTATTGATCAATTATGCCACTTTTGTTAATTGTTTTATAAGTTTCTGATGTTGCAATATTATCGTCTTATTATAAACACCACATATGATTAAACAATGATGTAACCACCACTCATACTGTATGACATCTGCACCGATACATGCAATCAATTTTTGTGAAAAACTGAAATAAGAGAAATAGCGGCTGTTCCGAAGTATCACATTAAAGATCCCAAAAATTCATAATCAGAAAAAGAACTTCGTACTATGCTTGATTCATTAAATGGAGATTTGTATTAAATGCTTAATTAAATGCCTAATTCCTGCTCTCACAATGTTTATTCAGCGCTTCAACATACAAGACATGCCTGATAGTGCTTTTGAATTACTGCTATCTTGCAGTAGACTTGTCTGCATTTGATATGATCATAATGATGATCATCTTTGTACATGAACATTTCTGCATAAGGTCATTGTATTATGAAGATGTCTCCTGTTGTGATTAGGCTACTATTTGAAACCATCTGATAGTGGTAGACCTATACCAATATCAAACAGGTCCAAAGATCACACAAACTACCTAATCAGAAGCAAAATTAACGCAGTCTTCTAGAAATCATCCAAATAATATCTGAAAACAGAACATTTCTGGTAAATATTGTCTGGCGATATAGTACGAGTAGAAATACGAAATGCAAAATAGGAGTTTACTCGCAGTTTCAGAAGTTATATTTCAGATTATATCAAAAGTTGACATCTTTAAATTATGACATATTGTGTGTTTAAATTTGGGAAATGGAAAATTGTAATCAGCAAAGTCAAATACTGTCAAACTTTCAGATATGTTAAGTTTTCAAATCAATTCAAGCAGAAGTAGGCGAGCAGGTTTGTACATGCTTTTGTCTATTATTAATTTGTTAATTTTGATTCATGCATTTCTTCAGAAAAGAGAAAGTAACACACACATAGCAGAATAGGTAAGAGAAAGGGTTTCACACAATTTATCACAAAATGACAGATATTCATACAAAAGTTGCACACGAGTTACGTACGAGCATGATTGCCGCATTATTTTCTGATTCCTGTGAGAAATAAGATTCGGACTTAAAGCGCGCACGAATAAGCTTTTATATAACTTTTTGCTGCAAATTCTTAAGAAAACATTGGAATCCAAACATCAGAAAAGAGACATGAGCCTAGTGAGTGAATTTCTTAGTTTTTTCAATCAATTAAAAAAACAAAATACAATTGCTAAAGCGTGAAAATAGTTTGTTGAAGTACATCCTCCAGTCAACGTTTTGTGTTTATTTTTGCGAAGAATAATTCCACGGAATGAACAACGGATGAATTTCCCTTGTCGCTAAAGGTGCATACATTTAAGACTGATTTGACGAAGCTCCTTCGGATGATGGCCATTTGGTGGAAGATATATCCGCCGATGTTACGTCAGCGCTCTCGGATTCATTGTTGGGTAAATTCTGTTTCGGCGGAGGTTTCTTCGGTGGAGGTTTTGCCCCTTTTGTATGACATATAATGATTGATACTGCAGGATTTTCACGATTTTCCTCCGTTTTAGCTTCTGATTTTTTCGTACGTTTTGAAGATGACATGGCAATTATGAAGATCCCTGTTTTTATCCAAAAAATCGCGAAAATCAAAGTTGTTTTTCATGGGTGCGAAAATGCTAAAATTTGTGAATTTATGTTATTTATATTGCGATTCCCTTCTCTAAAACATTAGCAGCAGAGTATGATAATGCAGCAAATTGATATCTGAAATTATGTTGAATGTAGCAGAGAAATTGCACGTACATAGAAATGAAATTTTGTCATAGAAGTTGCTTTGAGTTATGTTTGTTAACATTTGGAAATGATAATTTGTTCATATAGACATAGTGATAGGCGAAAATTATTTTGCTTTGACCACTATCATGTCTCTGTGCGCTCTATGTCGACACATGAGCTGGTTGACATTGTAATGGAAGATGATAGCAATCGATGTCACTTTTGATTTCTAAGTCCATGACTTCTGCATAGATTTCCTGAAATTTAAGCTTTATCTAAATTGCAAATTGCAAACCATAAATAGTAGTCCAATGGGCCTACTATCTACAGCAGCAGAGTGGAATAACAATTCTCGCGCAGCAGTTGGATGGATGTAGAATTCAAATTCTTGGAATTAATTGTTCTTCAATTTTTTTTGGAAAATCCATCGAGCCATCTCTTATGAATGAGATCAATTTTCGATTCAGTCAAGGTAACACGGACACATCTACATACCGCTGACAACAATCACTTCCCATTGTGACACTAAACAGCGAAGTGGAGGGATATCTCTTCTACTGACGCTTAATTTCTTGACTGATTCATTACAAATTGAAGTTCCGACGGTTTTTTGCTTAATTTCTTGATATTTGTCGGTTATTCTGACCAACCACATAATGCAGATGCCAGCGTCTAGCCGAATGTGTCTGCAAATGTAATGAGCCGTATCTACGGCATTGCAGATGATAAGCTTAGCTGCTAGTACTTGTACTTGATTAATCTCCCAGCTGTTCAGTGTTCATGTGTCATTTGCCGAAATTTAACCTTCGAATATGGCCACAGTTTGCTATTTACGAAGCGTAGCCGTCTTTATTTCCTCTCCAAGAACTCTGTCCGACGACTCGATCCGGTAAAGGCATAAATGTGACTATGGAACATCCATTTGCTACGGTAAGTACTTGAGTCCAATTCAAGACCTTATTTTTCTATGGAGAGATTATGATCACAGAAACCGAGACAGTAGTAGCAACACTGAAATGATGCAATGGACGTTGATTATTCGCAAATCAATTATTGTCTACAAGCAAAGGAAAAAAAATAATTGCAATGACCCGAGATCGAACCCAAGACCTTTAGATCATCAGTCTTACGCTCCCAGGTAAGCTATCAAAACGCCACAGGATGAATTGGACATTCGACGTAAGCTATTGTTGACTCTTGCTGACTACAAGTAGAGAAACAGAAATTTTAGAAGATCGAGCTTGGGTGTACTATGCTTATTGTTCCCCATGTATTCATAGACATCGGACAGCTATGCTATCGAAGTGTAGAAAGGACAAAATATAGGCTAACAATGATGGCATCAGTGAACAGTCCGGCAGCCAGAACGAATTTCTGCAGGGAACGACGCCGACGATGAGACTTTCACAGAATGATGCACACGTTATGCCTACTACGAATAGGCGCACCTGCCGATTTCTAGGTGGTAGATCCTCTTCTGGTCAGACAGGATCAAATTTAAACACGTTAATCTAGTGGGACGCAGAGTGCAGTTTTTGGGAAAGTGAAATTTTCTATGCTTCCTCTTATCAGCTGAAAAGTACTAAGTCTGAAGGCATAATTTCGGCATGATGTGTCTTCAGGCAATTTTTATCATGCTCATGAGCATTTACCTATGAATCTAAACACATTCAGATTTGGCAAGCCTCCTAATGTTGGAGAACACCAACATGTTGGACCACTATACCAGTATTGAACCACATTCTCGCATACATTGACAATTGGGAACATGATAACCACAATTGGGAACATGATAGCTGCAGTACGCATGATGCAGTGGTTTGTGCCAGTACTGAGGAAGAGTTACAAGACATTACTAACGTTTACAGCTCCGCATACAACAAACTTGGACTAACCCTGAATGTTTCCAAATCCGACGTCCTATACCAAAGCTTCCCAGTTACCCTGATCTCGGTGTCTATAAACCTTACCAACATCGTGGTGAATAGTGTACGGCTCAATGTAGTCGACAAATTCAAGTACTTTGGCAGTCAAATAACCGCAACCACCATGATTGACGAAGAAATCACCCATCGCATCACCATGGCAGCCGCAGCCTTCGGAAAACTGAAGAATCGTGTTTTCACCAACCATGACCTGACTTCCTCAACGAAAGTGTGGCTTGTGTACAGAGCCATCATTTTCCCGACGTTGCTGTACAGCAGTGAAACGTGGACACTCAATCGGCTTATAAAACTGCTTGAATGATGCCAGCAACGGTGCTTGCGAGCGATTCTTTGCGTTAGATGGCAGAGCCGGAGAACCAACGCTAAGAATGCACGAGTGCAACATCAATAGCATTGAGGCCGAGATTGTCAAGCACCGGTTGCGATGGGCGGGACACGTAACCAGAATGGCAGATTCCAGGCTACCGAAACAAGTGTTCTACTCAGAGCTTAGTACAGGAAACCGCGCAGTGGGAAGGCCGATGAAGCGTTTCAAGAATGTCTTGAAGGAGACATTGAGGAGCTGTGGGATTGACTCTGACAAGTGGGAGGACCTCGCGCAGGACTGTGCGGCCTGGCGGCAAGCCGTCCATCAAGGAGCCACTAACTTCAAGAGGACCGGACTGGAGGAGGAAGCCGCCGCGCGACAGCGGAGGAAAGCTGCGGCAGCGGCGCCCAACGTCACATGAGTAGAAGACGGATACACTTGTGAGGTGTGCGGTCGTGTGTACCGAGCTCGCATTGGCCTCCTATCACACCTGAGGACTCACTGACAAATCTTTATGATTAATCTGTGTGTCATGACTTTGACTGCTTACCGTCTGTAATAACTTCTTTGTATTGATTCAAATAAAGCATCTTGGCGCTTTACTCGACTCGGTTGGTGGCGACGACAAATAACACATGCACACCATAGGAAATGACATGAAGACATATCATGTCAAAAATTATAGCTCTAGACTTAGTACTTTTCAGTTGATAAGAGAAAGCATAGAAAATTTCATTTTTGACAAAAGCGTTCTTGAGATCTGATGAATTCATCAATGGCCAAGTTTCTTGTCTTGATATTTAAAATTATTTCTTTGATAATGGTGATGATTTGTGGATCTGTCTTCCATTCCACATCTCCACTGGCTCAAGAAATACCAGCGGAAATTCATGAAAATAGGAAAAATATTTCCAAGGAAACTGTGTTCAAATAGCACCAGCAATGCTGTGGGCACATTCATAGTGGCAATGCTATTGCCACGATATAGCCCATTACTACCTGCCGCATATTTCCTATTGTTCGTAATCTCACTTCTACTAGTACACTTCTACTCATATGATTGCGGGTCTAATGATGTGAAATTTGCATTTTATTAGCAAATAAAGTACTACATCATTTAAATGACTCTTTTCAAAATTCAAGGATTAGCATGGATGCTGTAGTGAATTTAAAATGATGAAAATAATTACCGCATGTAAAATATGTGAAAATGATGAAAATTTTGAAACTTGTCAGAAGTATCTCTGTACAAAGTGTAGAATATACATTTACCTTTAACGTCGCTATCCTATTCAATTCCTTCTTCTTTTCCTCCTCTCTTCGAGACCAAGCCAGCGCCAATCGCCGCTTTTCATCCTAAAACACAATTATGTAATGGTTGAGTCGGAAAGAGTCAGGTTTTAAAGATGTTAATTATTATTATTACTTTTCTTATGTACAAAATTTTTCGATCACCATCCAGCAATCATCTTCAGGCAATTTTTTACCAAATAAAACACAATTGTTTCTGTTTAGACGCTTGGTCTTACAAGATGACAACAAAGATGCGAGAGGATGTGACGAATCGCTCCTCCAATAGCGACATGATGAATTTCAGTCCACATCATTGAGGTATTATCCACGTTTGTTCCTCCTTTATGTTTATTTGGCGAAGTCAATGATTAAAGCAAAAGAGCAGGCGTGTGGCTTGACGTTTATAGCATTCACTTATTCTCAAGGACAATTCGTCTAAAAAAATCTTCGTGTGTTCAGTATTGTACATAATCTTAATGTTATTCTTTCTTCATGTCTTTTTGCTTTTAACAATTGACTTCGTCAAATAAGAAAGGAGGAACAAACCGTGCTGTTTTGCTGAAATCATGAAACCCCTCCTGTTAGTGACACTGCTATATAATCCGACTGTTAATATATTCTCCAAGAAAAACATTTTTTTCAAATTGAATTTAGACAATATTGAATGAAACTATGGTACATGACCTTTGGCATATATCAACGCTAGATAATAGCATGCAGACGGAAAGGGAGAATATCGAGGTAGTAGCTGAAGCACTACTGATGAATAGTGTTTAAAAATTACCGGTAATTTATTTTAAGTTACCTTACCGGTAATTTACTGGTAATTTATATTCAAGTCCGTATAACTTCAAATCGGGCGCACCAATGTGCTTTGATTTTAATTAAATGCACACTTAGCTTAATCTGATTCTGATGAAGGCTTGAGTTTTGCTCAACGTCTGATTCTTTGTCATAGATGTTGCAATTGAGAAATGAAAAATTGACATTTTTAAGAAGTTTGTTGGTATTTCACCCAAATAGACCATAATAAATAAAAGTTTGACGGCAAATAGACATTGTTATAGGGAAAGGCTCTATCACACGTTCTATAATATTTTGCAAATTATGCACTGCAGATCCGTGGCTTTCTATAAATACAATCCAAACTACAGGGTGTTCAGTATATAAGCAGGAAATTCCAAATTTATGCTTGCATAGTTTGCAATATCTGGGAATTCCAAGAATTGTAATTGTTTATTATAGCTGTTATATGATTGGTTGATTTGTATTGTTTCGTAGTACGAAATAAGAAGAACATTCCAGTACCATCAATTTCATTATATTGTGCAAATGCCTCAGTTAACTGATTTCCAGCGTCAAGTGATCATGTTATTTAAAACTGAGCATCCCACTTGGGGCCTTGGTAAATGCGGCGAAATTCAGCCGAACTTCTTCAGCACAATTACAGAAAATCAGTTCACCCTTGTGGCTAAATGAATAAAAGAAGAAGGCAATGCAGCTCATCGTAAGCGTGGAACAGGTAGCGCCACAAAATTTGACAACAATACACGGACTGCTGTTTTGGATTTGGATGTTACGCCAGTTGGTTCACCACGAAGAGGTCATCGTCATCAAAGGGAAATATCACACCAACTGAATATGTCATGAGGGACTGTGAATGACATTCTCAAAATGTCATCGCTAAAATGCTATCGAAGAATCAAGTGTAAAAATCTAAAAGATGCTCATAAAGAAAGAAGACTTGAAAAATCAATGCTTATGATCGATAAGTTTCAACCAGGAGATTCGTGGAAGTCGGTTTGGTTCTTTGACGAAGCAAGTTTCATGCTCAACGCCCCACTAAATTCGCAGAATGAGCGTTTCTACAGAGTCGATACTTTGTTATACTGCGGCTTCCTAGTTTGGGAAGTCAAATCTTTACTTTATTGAAGGTTATGCAGCTGGCCAAGACCACATCCCAAATTCAAAAAAGAAGAAGAAGACAGTAAATCAGGACGTTCATCGAGAAGAAATGTGCCCCCGGGTTTTCGAAGATATCAATCGCATAATGCAAAATGAACCATGGACGTGACAACAAGATGGTGCAAAGCTCCACACAGCAGTCGCAACAATTAATTGGCTTAGAGAAAACACACCTGATTTTATTGAACCAAGTGATTGGCCTTCAAAACGCCCAGATTTAAACGTCATGGACTTCTGTATGTGGAGTATTTTATTGTCTCATCTTCAGCGACAGCGTGGACAGACAACTGACATTGAAATGCTTAAAGATGTTCTGACAGAAGCGTGGAATGGAATACCCGACAGAACCATTCACTCAGCCACTTCTGCATGGATATAACGTTTGAAGCGCTGTGTTAAAGTCAGTGGTTCTCATTTTGAACATTATTGATATTTCCAAGTCTTCATTATTGTTTTTGTAATACACAAATCATACATTTGAAATTTCCTGGTTTTTTACTGAACACCCGGTAGTTGTCAATGCCACCGGAGAGAGAGAGAGAGAGAGAGAGAGAGAGAGAGAGAGAGAGAGAGAGAGAGAGAGAGAGAGAGAGAGAGAGAGAGAGAGAGAGAGAGAGAGAGAGAGAGAGAGAGAGAGAGAGAGAGAGAGAGAGAGAGAGAGAGAGAGAGAGAGAGAGAGAGAGAGAGAGAGAGAGAGAGAGAGAGAGAGAGAGAGAGAGAGAGAGAGAGGAGAGAGAGAGAGAGAGAGAGAGAGAGAGAGAGAGAGAGAGAGAGAGAGAGAGAGAGAGAGAGAGAGAGAGAGAGAGAGAGAGAGAGAGAGAGAGAGAGAGAGAGAGAGAGAGAGAGAGAGAGAGAGGAGAGAGAGAGAGAGAGAGAGAGAGAGAGAGAGAGAGAGAGAGAGAGAGAGAGAGAGAGAGAGAGAGAGAGAGAGAGAGAGAGAGAGAGAGAGAGAGAGAGAGAGAGAGAGAGAGAGAGAGAGAGAGAGAGAGAGAGAGAGAGAGAGAGAGAGACAGAGAGAGAGAGAGAGAGAGAGAGAGAGAGAGAGAGAGAGAGAGAGAGAGAGAGAGAGAGAGAGAGAGAGAGAGAGAGAGAGAGAGAGAGAGAGAGAGGGAGAGAGAGAGTGAGAGAGAGAGAGAGAGAGAGAGGGAGAGAGAGAGAGAGAGAGAGAGAGGGAGAGAGAGAGAGAGAGAGAGGAGAGAGAGAGAGAGAGAGAGAGAGAGAGAGAGAGAGAGAGAGATATAGAGAGAGAGAGAGAGAGAGAGAGAGAGAGAGAGAGAGAGAGAGAGAGAGAGAGAGAGAGAGAGAGAGAGAGAGAGAGAGAGGGAGGGAGAGAGAGAGGGAGAGAGAGAGAGGGAGAGAGAGAGAGGGGGACAGAGAGAGAGAGAGAGAGAGAGAGGGAGAGAGAGAGAGAGAGAGAGAGAGAGTGAGAGAGAGAGAGGGAGAGAGAGAGAGAGAGAGAGAGAGAGAGAGAGAGAGAGAGAGAGAGAGAGAGAGAGAGAGAGAGAGAGAGAGAGAGAGAGAGAGAGAGAGAGAGAGAGAGAGAGAGAGAGAGAGAGAGAGAGAGAGAGAGAGTGAGAGAGAGAGAGAGAGAGAGAGAGAGAGAGAGAGAGAGAGAGAGAGTGAGAGGAGAGAGAGAGAGAGTGTGAGAGAGGAGAGAGAGGAGAGGAGAGAGAGAGAGAGGGAGAGAGAGAGAGTGAGTTGTGAGGAGTGTGAGAGAGATTGTGTTAGTGAGAGTGAGATGAGTGAGTGAGAGAGGAGAGAGGAGAGAGAGAGAGAGAGGGAGAGAGAGAGTGAGAGTGAGAGTGAGTGAGAGAGTGTGTGTGTGAGATTGAGAGTGAGAGAGTGAGAGTTGTGTGATGAGTATTGAGAGAGTGTGTGTGTGATGTGTGTTGTGTGAGAGTGAGTAGTGAGAGAGTTGGTGAGAGTGATGAGAGAGGTGAGAGAGAGGAGATGAGAGAGAGAGAGAGAGAGAGTGTGAGAGGTGAGAGAGAGAGAGAGAGAGTGTGAGAGAGGGTCGGAGAGATGAGAGAGAGAGAGAGAGAGGAGATGAGAGAGAGAGAGAGAGAGAGAGAGAGAGAACTATAGAATTATTGAGTTCTATTGAACTATTGAATTCTTTATGATATATTCCAAATACAGGAACTACATACATTCTATTGGAACTAAATCATCATACTTTTTCATATGTGTTCAGTAAGTATTAAGGGCAAAAATAGAGATAAAAAAAAAAAAATGAGAGAGAGATCATCAATGGTAAAGGAATAATGCAGATGATCGTCCCTATTGTGGCCCGTCCATTGGTAAAGTTTGACAAAACTGCGCCGCGCGGAGGTGCTACAATCATCATAAAGGTGCATATAAAAGGCTCTTTTTTTGCTTCTTTTTCCCCCTATTCTTTCTCCTTCGCCTCTTCTTTCGTTCCTTGCGACTCCTTGACTTCTCTTTCATCTTTGATAAGCTGACTTTTCTGCTTTGACTCCTCTTTGCGCACTCTCCTCCTGCATTCGTATCCCTTTTTTTTCTTTCTTTCTTCTACTTTGATAACTTCTTTCCTTCTTTTTACCTTCCATCTTCGACCTCTTGTCCTTTCCCTTTATCTACTTCATCCTTTGCTGTCTCAACCTTATCTTTTCTCTACCCTTGTCTCCTTTGCTTGCTTGTGTCGGCTTTTGCTTCTTTGCCTTCTTCTCTTCTTGCTTACCCCTTCTTTCTTAATCTCTTCTTATCCCTTTCTCTTTGCACTTCCTTTCTTCTATCATTGCCCCTCTTTCCATCCTGCGCTCTCTTCCTCTCTCTCGCTTAACTTCTCCTCTTCGTTCTTTCTTCTTACTTTCCCACTTCTTTGATCGCCAACTTCACTCTTTCAAGTCTTAACTACGCTACCCTCTTTTCCCGCTTTCACTTCTTTGCTTTCATCTTAGCTTCCCTTACCTTCTTCTACTTTTCTTCTCCTTTTTTGCTTCTACTTATGAGTCTTCTCTCCCCCTACTTCTCTTACTCTTTGAGCCTTCCCTTTGAACTTCCTATTTTCTTACTTCTCTCTCTTCCTTGGCCTTTTTTGTTACTGTTCTTCCCTTTGTTCTCTTTGAAATAACTTACCTTTTTCTTCTTTCCCCTTTCTTTTCTTTCCTTTGCTTTGATCTTCTCCCCTTAGGTTCTCTTTGCTGCCTTCATCTGTTTCCGCTGCTTTGCTTCTGACTCTCTCCTTTTAACTTACCTTTTACCCCTTCCTTATCCCTACTTCCCTTTCTTCCCCTTTGTTCTTTCTTTCTCTCTCCCCACTTTTTATTCTCCAGTCTTCTTCCAACTTCACTTTGCTTCTTACTTCTTTGACTTTCCCTCTTCTCCTTCTTCTTCTTTGTCTCTTTGCTCTTCTTTCTTGGATCTTCTTTTTCTTCTTTTTATTTTGCCCTTTTCTTTCTACCTTTCACCCTTTGTTCTTTGCTTGCTCTTCTGAATTTCTGCCTTTGACTCTTCTTACCCTTAGCTCTTCCTTCTTCTTCTTTCTCCTTTGCTTTGTCTTTTTCTTCTTTCTCTGTGCCTATTTGGTCTACCTTCTCTTCTTGCTCTTCTCTTACTTATCCTTTCTCTTTGTCTCCCCTTTCTTCTGTCTTCTTCCCCCTTTCTTTCCGTCACCGCTCTCTTTCCTTCTCTTTTTGATAACTTGCCTTGTTTCCTTTGATAACTTTGCTCTTCTTCACCTTTCTTGTTATGCTCTCCTAGCCTCCCCCTTCGTCCCTTTCTTCCTTTCTTTCTTTGTTCTGTCTTCTTGCTCTTTGATCCTACCTTCTTTTGCTTTTCCCTTTGTTACTTTGCTTTGATTGTTTCTTCTTGATTTCCTTTTCTTCTTCTTTCTTGCCCCCTTTCTTTGCCTTTTACACTTCCTATCTCCTTTCATACGCTCTCTTGCCGGCTTACTTCCTTGCTCTGTGCTACTACTTGCTCGCTCTTATACACTAAAATCTTTGCCTACCATTCTTTCTTTTTTTTCGAATTTTCCTGTATCTCGCTTGTCTCTTCGCTTTGCCTTCCTTCGACCCTTCTCCGCGTTTGCCTGACTTTTGACCTTCCCATCTTTGGCTAATTCTCTTCCCCTCTTCTGTCTTTGGGCACCTTCTCCCGCTTTTCTCATCTCACTGTCCTTCTTCCTTCCGCTCTTACTTACCCCTTGCTTTGGCTCTTTCCTTTTGCTTCCTTACAACGGTCCTGCCTATGTCCTTTGATGTATATCTTTTGCTTGCCTCTTCTTTTGCTCTTATGCCTCGTATCACTTCTTTAGCTTTCTTCTTTGCAATCTTCCTATTTGCTCTTCTTTTCTCTTAACAGCTGCTAACTTTGGCTCACCTGTCTTTTGCCTGACGCCTTTGCTTCCTTGATCTTGCTTTCTGCTTACTCCTTTCTCTTTGTTCCTTCCTCCTCTACCTTTCTTCTCTGCTTTGACTTCCCTACTTTCCCCCCTTTCTTTACCCTCACTTCCCTTCCATCCTCTTTTCGGGCTCCCCCTCCTTGCTATCAGTTACTTCTGCCTTTCTTCTAACTACTTTTCTTTCCCCGCTTCCTCTTCCTTCTTACTTAATCTTCTTTAATCCCACTTTATCACCTGATCTCTGGTTCTTTTTCTATTCTTCTTACCTCTTCTCCTTTGGATGCCTTATTATTGACTCACCACTCTTGCTCACCTCTTCGCTGAGTCTTGCTCTTGCTTTCTTCTTACTTTGACATCTTTTACTTTTATGATAGCTTCCTATTGCTTTCCTTCTCTTCTATGCATACTTCGCTTATGATTACTTTGGCTTCTTTACTTTCCCTTCTTTCTCTTCTTCCTAGCTTCCCTTTTTCTTTTTTTGACTTTCTGTGTTCTCTACGCCCCTCCTTTGCCCTTTCTACCTCTCACTTTTTTTTCCTTCTTATTTTATCTTTTGCCCCACCCTTCTTTGACCTCCCCTTTGATAAACTTTTTTCCCCATTCTCTTTGCCCCCATGTCTTTCTCATTTTGACTTCACTTCTTCTGTCTCCGCCCTCATGCTTCAGTTTCCATCTTTTCCTATTGGCCTCTTTCCTTAATTAAACCATTCCAAACTCACAAAGACCCAAATCACAACAAATCATCAAACAGCCCCCCCCCCCGCACACATACAATCCTCCTTATGTATCTCTACCCCTATTGATTTGGCATTCTACTTCCTTACACTTAAACATCAAACAGTCCAACTAAGGACAGCTCTTATTGTCTTTGTCAATATAACCTACCCACCCCTAGGCTAACTACTCACCGCTAACTCAGTCCACACTTCATAATACTGCATAGCCAATGTCATCAATATTATCTACCCATATCCCTCAAATCATCATGCTAAAATGATCGCAATCTATTAACGCTTCAACTTTATGCATCATAACTCTCAACCATCCGTCCCTAGCCAACCCTATGCAATCTGCTTAGCCCCGCCCATCAGCTCATTGAGTAATGATTTTCCACTACCTAAGACCGCCACAACTGCATAGTCACAAAGTCTTCCATTTCTCTTCAAGCACTTCAACATTTCCTTAGTTTGACGCTTAGGAACAACTTAATACCCTTAAGTGGACCCTTTGACACCTCTTAGTCTATGCCATTATGTCGCTTTCTCCCAGGCTTTTCTTTGTCCACTCTCTTAATCAACTCTTTATACTTGTTTACATTCTCAATTGTACTGCATGCTGTCGCTACTCCCATTCTTCTCTTTGCTTACCTTTATATGATGCTTTGCTTTGTAAGCCTTTACTCCCTTTCACTTCGCCACTTCTCGCTCCTGCTTACACTCCCTGCCTTTTGATGCAACTCTTCCATCTTTTACTTCTGCCTCCCATTCTTTCATCTACTTTCTTCTGTTTTCTTCTTTCCTCCATCATTCTTTGACTCACTCTTTGTCTCTTCCCTTCTTGTCTCATTGTCCTTTTTGCTTTGCTGCTTCTTTGATATTCTTTTCTCCCTGGCTTCTACCTTCTTCGCTATCTACTCTGTCTTTGGACCTTTGCCCCCATCTTCTGATGCCAACCTACCTGTACATAACTATCAATGATCCATTATACTAAAGCAACTTTCCTTACTTCTTCTAACACTTTCTATGCATCCTTACTATTCTTTCCTTTCCACCATCTTCCCTCTAACATACGTCATATGCTGCAATTCTAGTCTTCCTCTGCATCCCATCAAAATTCCCCCCTTCCTACCTGTTACTAGCACACTAAATTCTCACCCCCTCCCATTGCCACCCTTCTTCTATGCTCCGCACATGTCTTTACTCGTCCGCTTCTCTTAGATTGTTCACCCAATGATCATCGCCATACTTCTATCTACTTTGCTTTTAGCCTGTCCTTTCGGCCCTCCTTTGTTCACTCCATTCCCTCTTTTTGATCCTTTGCTTTTCTTTGCTTTCCTTTGCCTGCTTCTATTATAACTTTTTCTCTTTCTTACCCATTGATTAAGAGCTACTTATATTCGCTCGTCCTTATGCTTTCCCTTCCCTCCCGTCTTATTTCTTCCATGTTAGCTCTTGCCTTTGGCCTTTCTCACTCTACTTCCCCTTTGATACGAGCGAAAAGCGATCGACTCAACCAATGAGAGGACCAGGAGAATTGAAGATATTGATTGCGTGTATGAAGCGAAAAGCAACTAGCGTGGAATATTGTAATTCAGGTATTCATTGAACTGATAGGGGATTGGTGCTGGCAAAAAGATGGTATAATCACATCAATAGATTGTTTAATAAGCGCGCACGTTGGAAGAAGGCAACTGATTCAAAGCACAGGGACATATGCAGGAACTCACTTAGTGGGCAAAAAGAACTTTTTACTACCTTTCAGAGTAGGAACAATAGACGTGCGCCCGGCAAGCGGGAAAATGCATTGAATTCCTTCAAATGCTCGATTCGTACACGATTCCATACAGCTTCGAAGAATTCAGATCATTGCGCAAAAGTAATCTTGCTGAAGATGGGCCTCCGGTCATTTTTTTAAATAGTTCGCAGGCGCACGAAAAAACGCTCACAAACCTTCGTCTGTGACCTTGACATCGACTGTGTCACTTTGTTGTGTAGATTCGGGTGGAAACTGACACTGAAAGCTACGCACAATTGGGCGTATTTATAACGAACTTGCTGCTTAATGTCGATTGGTATGGTAATAGCAGTCAGATTGTGCCCATTTATATTAACGGTACATGTTGCTATGTATCCGTTAAGTCAACTGAAGAAAGGCCGTCGATCGTATAAAAATCTGGGGGAATAATATTAGATCGGAAATAATCATACACCAGGTTGACGTAATTATAGGCTAGATGCAATATTGCTATGATGAATTAGTAAAAGTTAGAAACTTCTAAGATCTATAGGCTACCTGAAGCAATGTGCGTGTTTGGAAATATTGTCACGCAAAATATAGTGAGGAAACCACGAAAATGATCAAATGTGAATCGGAATTTACCGGAAAATTATTTCAAAATTCTTAGGTAAATTACCGTGAAATTACCATGATAATTGACCGGTAATTTACACCCTACAAACTACTGA
>CAJQUW010007695.1:0-60499 GCA_907163375.1 Prostheceraeus crozeri
TACCATCTTCCGCGCCACAGGCATATACTGTAATCCACAGACAAAGACTCTGAAACTGTGTTTTACTGTGGATCAAATCCAAGTCCGTATCAAACAGGCGGAGGAATGTCAGAGCACAGCGCTGCCGTTAAAAGGCAAAACGACGTATTTCGGAATGTCATGGTTTTGAGAAAATCTGCTTTGTAAATGATATCATTCTAGGTGTGAATTCTGCTTTTTATACTTCCTGTATCTGATCCGATATTTTAAAAGGTTTAAAAACAACGTTATTTCGAAATACGTTTCCATGTGCCAGGATTTTTAAAAGGCAAAACAACGTATTTCGAAATACTTTTACCCATGTTGCGTGGGTTTTTAAAAGGCAACAACACCGTATTTTTCGAGAATACGTTTCACCCATTTGCGAGGATTTTAAAAAGGTAAAAACAACGTTATTTCGAAACTATGTTGCGCCCACTGTAGCTTAGATTTCAAAAGACAGAACCGATATAACGTTCGATCACAAAGACACCAACAGCGTAAAAATAAGAACTCAAGAAATACCAAAACGCATTTACATAAGCAGCCAAGCCACGTTGTCAAATTTTGTCCTCAACTACGCAATTTTAGTGCCGTCACCAAAATGCAATTGGAGTGATTGATACTATAAAATAGTGATAGTTGTGATGGGTAGTTTTGCAAAAATGGATAATTTCGATATTTTTTGCCCACTATCCACATGAAGTTGTACTGCAATTACACCCAAATATATATAGCTACAACTACTGCAGTTTTTATGTAACTTTTTACACAATATTTGTCACTTTTAACCCAGTATCATAGACAACCATGCCATACAACTTCCATGTAGTACACGTAATCGAATTATTATTTCGGTCTATATTCATTATACGTCGGTCTCATCACACTATCTACTTGATTGATGTCCTGTTACATATTTGCAATGTAGACTAATGAAACTGGTAGGGCCCCAAGTCTGTTGTTTGGGCACCTTAGAATATTTCAAGACAAAAATATAAAGAATCAAAAATATGTTTTATGAATTTAAGTATGTGTAATTATGCCATTACAAACACAAACATTGTAACAGGTTATGTCTTTAATCAATAGATAAATCTTCGGTAGTCTTTCTTTAGGCATAATAAAAATCTAAAAATCACATTCCCTACACCATTCATGAGCTCGTCAGCATCACAACCTTCCCATAAAATTTTTTGTAAAAATTGTTTGGACGATTAACTAGGCATATGTTTTGAAAGATTCACCAGGTCTCTTTTCTTCTGTTGAGAAATACCCACTCCGTGTTCTTTGATTTCTTTTGGTTTATCTCCTTCAATTGGTCCGATCTTGCTCATTCAGGATATCTTTAAGCACGGATTTTTTGAAAATAGGATGCTCCTTGGAAAGGTATCATCGAAATTTAGCTTTAGAAATACAATCGTATGAACTTTTTTCTAAACTGGAACCACACCGCTTCAGATAAGCCCACGTAATCGCGCTACAGTTTTTCTTTCTCCTGCTTAAGAAGTACTCTCGAATTTTTCTCTTGGACAATACCGCGTACTGAATACAAGATTTTCAAGTATCCATCTTAAGTTTCATCTCGTTTATGAAATAATTTCCGGAACTCACTTTAAAGGAAATAATTCACATTGTGCTGCAAACAACGCCCGCTGTCAAATGTCATATGCTCGAAAATGATAATCATATGATTATATTTGAATTGAAGCTATTAAACAATGATATTATTTTATATAATATTCGCCGTAAGCATATTGCCTATGTACGCGTTTATCTCTATAAAAATCATAAGAAAAAGTTATGTATTTCGAAATACGTTGTTTTGCCTTTTAAAAATCCCTTGAAAATAACGCGTATTTCGAAATACGTTGTTTTGCCTTTTAAAAGTCCCTTGAAAAACAAGCGTATTTTGAAATACGCTGTTTTACCTTTTAAACTATCCATCCAGTTTCTATTCCAATTATTTTCCAATATCTTACGTTACCTGTACAATATATCAAAATGTATGAATTACGACAATTATATGATCACATTTCAAGCATATACCCTGAAAGTTCAGATCTCACTGGCTCTAATAGACCCTTAAAAGGTAAAACAACGTATTTCGAAATACGTCGTTTTGCCTTTTAACGGCAGAGCGGTGGAGGAAAAGAAGAAGAAGACAAAGCTGACACTCGATATAAAGAAGGCACACATTCCCTCCAGTGGTTTATTTAATCTGATACACATGGTGCAACCTAAACATGACATTAATTGGGAGGAACTCAAACACTTTATAGATGATCTCGATCATCTATCCCAATCAGAGGACAGCACTGCACTTATGAAACAAAAGGAGGATGAGATGACAAGCATGTTTTCTCAGAGGTGGAGTGCTCAACCCACGGAAAAGGAGGATTGGAGGAGGATGCGGACGGATTATGCCAAGGTGCATGCACTCGGTGTGTACATTCGCATCCGGGAAGAGTCACACGCGCTGCATATCTTTGACGGTGATCAAACACAAGCCGAGAAATGGATCAATCGATTCCTCGAAATGTTCAAGGATATGGTGGAACACGACCAGGAGAGTCAGTGGTATGTGTCATCCTCATGGTACAAAGCAGGACCAGTGATGTCAATGAGAAGTGGTCTGTGTTGAACTATATTGAACATTATTTCATTGTTCGTAGTGCCTACGAAATTCCATCGTCGCGCCTCTTTCCCAATATGTTGAAGGAAGTCATTTTGCACGGTACAATATGAATCCTCTTACCAAATGACAGGAAAGGACAATTGATGAGTGAAATGGTGACTGGCTCTTGAAAACTCACTCTTCAAGAAATGTACACGTGGACGTTTTATTCCACCTCTTCTTTATTCTGGAAATGATTCTATGTTCTGGAAACAATTTTAAGTTATGTTTAATACATGATGAATGTAATATATGTCTGACTTTTATGATTCGACAAGATGGATTTCCGTTTAGATGAATGACTCATCCATGATTGTCTCGGGTCCTAGTAAATCGGAGAAGGAAGTCCAGTTTGTGGCGAATATGATCAAGAATCGTCATACTTTATTTAAAAAGCCCATTCGTAAAGTCTGGTGGTATTATGGGATAGAAAGTCCATTTCATACAGAGTTACAAGATGAGATATTGAAAATGGGTTCCCTACCCAAGATGATTTTGACAATTGCAAGAAATGATTTAATTATTCTCGATGATTTACAACAGGAATCTCAAAACAATGAAACTGTTAGGGATTATTTTAAAAGGATCTCATCATAAGATGTTTTTTCGCAGTGCAAATCACACAGTATTTGTATGGTGATAAAGAACAACGTATTCGTAATGGCAATGTCCATTATTTTGGTCGCGTTCAATAATCCGAGAAATCAACAACAATTGGTTCAATTCATGGGGAAAATGCTCCCGAAAGGCAATATGAGCGTAGTGCATGATATTTTAACGACGTTGGTTCAAAAGTATGAGAATTATGCCTACCTCTTTATTGATTTCACTACAACTTGTCCGTTTGAGTACCGATTTCGCACCAACTTATTTAATCCACCTATGATTGTGTTTAAGTTAAGCAAAAGACCCAATAAAACGAAAATGGACTTTAGTGAATTAGTGGTGGTTCCCAAATCTGAAATGAATGAACACACCGATGATGGACAACAAATGGGTGGTGGTGACACTACCAAACTGATGTCGACCATGTTACAACGTCAAGCGGAAGATCGGAGGGTGAGAAACATGATGATGAATCCTCAACAAGCCCATCTTGACCGTATTGCACAAGATATTGTGCGTCGCCATCCTACCGCCAATAAGATCGCTGCATGGAACGCTCGGTTGTATTTGTTCGATAAAGTTCGTCGTCAATTTTTCAATTTGGACGATGATAGTGGGAAGAGATTGGAAAAAACAACAAATCCTCCGCTCACTCACGCCGCAAAACCTCCGCTCACTCACGTCGCAGATCCACCCGTCCTCAAGAGATCTAAAGGGAAAGTCGTCAAACCTTCTGTTGTCACATCTCCCAAGACGAAGCGTTCTCCATTGAAATCGTCCATCAATACTCGTTTAAGTAAAAAAGGAGTTCTTGAATTGGGATCCTATGGCTCACCATTCAAGTAATGGCAACGGCAGCCGCGCCAATTGCCTCCTCATTCTTATCGCGTATCTTTGGGAGTTGTTGCGGCCAAGGCAACGCAGACGACAGCGCAGAGACACAGTACACCATCACGGCGAGCTTTAATTGTTGTTCCAACGGGAATACCGCCTATCTTCAACCCCCACGTCAATTCCAAGCAGATTGTGTCGATGGAGGACGTGTTGCACAAGATTTATTACAATCCCAAACATCCCGCTGGCTACGGAAATGGAGTGTGATACTTGTCACAGCATCTTTATGAAAAGGAATCAACGCACCAGCATCGTCATAAATTGCAATATCAATTTGTGGTATATAGTTTGATTTCAAGTTTGTATAATGCACTTTCTTAAAAGTATGCTCAGATAGAATACTATAGCTTTTTGGTTGGTATGGTATCATTGCTAGCAATGGAGCTTCAACATCTCCCACACGTACATCTTCACCTATATTGGAATATATCTGAAAATAGTTAATGCGACGCGATAGCGACATGTCTGCGCTAGCTTTGGTTACAGTACCACTTTTAAAGATATTTTGATCAAAACCCAAAATGTTCATTAGGGTTTTGTCCATTATCAACTCAATATCTTTCCCACTTACACTAAGAAACAGAACACCATCTTTTTCAAAAAAGAAATATGCTGTTCATTAATCAGTTCATTCAAATAATCCATAACCACTTTCACTGAAGTGATAATGTGAGGTGTCAACACTCTTGTTTTATGTAAGATACCACCTAAAGGATCTATACACTTTCTGTATAAAGATACGGACCATTCTCTATCAAATTGATCTGAACTATTACATCCCAGATAGCGCATATTAAATTTTCCATGAACACTACAGAACGATGTCGCAAGAACTGATGAAAATCTTCTGAACAAACCAATACTAGATCATCATCACTTAGTTTACTGATTACGATATGATTAGACAATTTGTTGTAAGTTAATGTTGCCACTTGTTCACCATGTACTCGAAGGAGATAATTAAATTTCTTCAATAATGCTTCAGGAGTCATATTCGTCTTTCTTGCCTTAATCACTATGTTCTTCACTAACGTCTTTTCATTTTTCGGAATAAGATCTACATAATACGCTTTCTCTTTATAAATTAAACTTTTACAACCTCTTGGATAGTAATTAGCTTTATAATTATCATAGCTTGTCAAGGCGCTAGCAAAGTAACGTAAATCATTTCTTAAACTCGAACTCAAAGCAACAATCCAATTTTTATCAGTTGCATGATACATATAATCACATTCACCACTGTGGGGAGTAAACTCGACAATGTGTCTACATGCTTTATTCAGGAAATCAAATACGAATTTTTTACATGTTGAGAAATCTTTCTTTGGCCATTGCGGAATGTAAACTCGACCTCCCTCTTCACACTGATAGGCATCTGTACGTCTCATATTAATAGTCATCACTTCATGATCAAAAGTATAGACACAGTTACTGTGAACAAGTTGGGTGACGCCTACTTCCCACTTTCCATTCAGCTGTTGTGTATTATCAATGGGAGTAGAAAAGATAGCAGCTCGATTACCAACAAATCTATTTGTTGCCACATTGCTAAGCAAAACATGATAGAATGACATTTTCATTTCGGTGATCTATACATTACCAATTTGCATAACATCATGAAGACTTGGATTTTGGACTCTCTACAACATATTAAAGTTAATCGCGATGGAAACGTTCATTTCAAGAATTCTTGTGGAAATACATCGAAAGAAATTACATTAACATGGCGACAATTTTTCAATCTTAATGATATCATGAGGGATTCAGAATATTTCAAAACGTTGAAATTCACCTCCTTGGGTAATCAAGTTTGGCTCTTTCGGATTCTTCCCTCAGACGATAATATCTTACCAAGCAACGAAGAAACTCTCAATAAGATAATAGAAAAGCACCCTCCACGTAAATCTAATTCCGATTTGCCCATTATCAATCTAAATGAGGATTTCAACAATCCCTTACAATGTGATGAAGCTGAAGTTCGTCGAGCAATATCTAATTTTCCTCCGGGTTCTGCCAGTGGACCGGACCTGCTCGAACCTCAACATTTAAAAGACCTTACTGCAAAAACTTGTGGAGATCCAGGTAGTCGTTTGTTGGCGGCAATTACAAGACTGAGCAATTTGATGCTTGCTGGCATGGTTCCTACTGAAATCATTCCCTTTTTGTATGGTTCGTCGCTTTTTGCACTGTCAAAACAAAACAATGACGTACGCCCTATTGCAGTGGGAACTGTGTATCGCAGACTTACCAGTAAAATTGCAGCTCGAAAGACCATCAAAGAATTGAAAGACTCCTTTTATCCCAATCAGATGGGTGTTGGCTCACCAAAAGGTGCGGAGGCCATAGTACACACAATACGAAAATTTTTGAAAGAGAAAATTGTTGATCAACGAACCTTTCGTGAATGATCAAAGTTGACTTTTCTAACGCCTTCAATACTATTAGAAGGGATATGATTCTGCATAAGGTCAAAGAAAGAGCCAGCAGTATTTTTCCTTTTATGTGGCAAATGTACAATAACGACACTAACCTTTTTATTGATGGTGAAATCCTTTTATCGAGGGAAGGCATGCAACAGGGTGACCTATGGGTCCGGTCGGTTTCTCCTTGGCGATAAATGATATGGTCAAAAGTTTGACAAGTAAAGTCAATTGTTGGTACTTAGACGACGGTTGTATCGCAGGCACTGTGGCTGAAGTGACAAAGGATCTGAAACATAATCATTGCTACTCCAGGCGGACCTCGGTCTAAGCATGAACTTGCAAAAGTGTGAGGTGTATGACCCAATGTCTCTAACAACTTCTGTCACATCCTCCTTTTTCCATCATATGAAAGCTATTTCAATGATAGATGCTACACTCCTGGGATCGCCTCTTTTCCCTCAAAGTGCCGGGTCGGTGTTCACGGACAAACTCAATTCTATCAATATACTCATTGATCGTCTAAGTGATATTGACTCCCACAGTGCTTTCTACATATTGAAAAACTGTTTCTCAATACCGAAACTTTTATATCTTTTGCGAACATTCCCATTTTATCAATTCCCTCATTTGTTAATTAGATTCGATGATCTTCAACGAAGTGCTTTAGAGAACATACTCAACTGCTCATTGTCTCCTCGGTCCTGTGATCAAGCTTTTTTCCCTGTCTCAAAGGGAGGTTTCAAAGCGTTCATAATGACTTCGTAGAACCAATCAAATTTATCTTTCAAGGAGATTTTGGAAGTATACAGTATATACCAAGGAAAAGAACTGATGATGCTGATTGCCTTGTCGACATTACTTCGGCGAAAATCATATACTTTGTGAATGCTTGTACATTTAGCAGACAGTTTATGGTAAGGTTCTATGAGTACACTTTTGTGATCAGCAGCACCGACGCTAGTTCCCACTATAGGATCCTTGTAACAATCTTTCAGATATGAGTCCAATAATATTTTATCAAGAACAGCAAACTTCCTTTTAGGTAGATTTACCACTTGAGTCAGGCCCAATACCTCTAAGATAGTAGAACATGGCAATTGATTTAGATCTCCAAGCACAATTAGTCTTTGAGATGCCGATACATCACCCAAGTTGTCAAATGAGCTTATTATGTGATTACTGATATTGTTATAATCAACTGCTTGTAGATTCGGCCGAACGTAGATGAGGAGGACAATCACTTGTTGGCTTGGAAGATCTAGCCATAAGGATTCGATGCATTCAGGAGAATTCGGGACATCAAGGATAACACAACGAATTTCACGTCTCACATAGAAACAAACCCCGCCTCCACGTCTACCATCCTTTCGATCACATCTGTATGGAGCACCATAATGTGGTATACAAAGTTCTTCATCTGTGATATTGTCTGTTTCACACAATGCTATGATATCAGGAAGCATTGAGCAGGAAAAGTTTATCAGTTCGTCTAATTTTTGACGTAATGACTGCACGTTCGCCATAAACAATGAAGGCAGATCGCGGGAATTATCTTTGTGTACCAAAAACCTTTCTCAAAATTCTTCATCGAGCTTCGCGGTGTTATCTTGCCTTTGTAGAGCACAACGTCGATGCCCTCATCCCTTCTTTTCCCTCAACTGCTCTCGCAATTCTTTATTCTTGCTTGTTGCATAGGAGTACGATCTGGGTTTACATATATGGACTTAAAGTTGGGGTAGGAATGCAACGACGAAGATTTCCTCAAGATTTTAATTTTGTCGTCAACGTTTTGAAAGTTAACACACAAAATGCGCTGCTCTGCACCCATCTTTCACCCATCTCTTTACCCAGTCTTCCAACACGCGAAATCGTTGGAGGGTCAAGATTTAGCGTTTGAAAGATCCCTTTCACCTTCTGAGTATCCAGTGTCATTCTCTCTTCAACTGATCCTGACTTGGATGCAGGTAGTCCTGAAATAATGACATTACGTCCCTTCTGAATTCTCAGTTGAGCCTCATTTATGATATTATCATTTATATCCTCAAAACTACCGAAATTCTTTTTCAACTCTTCATGCTCGTGTAATAATTTATTGTACTTGCTCTGAAGATTTTGTAATTTTGCAATCAAAGAAGTTACTTTATCAACAGTTGGACTTAAAACATTTTGAATTTTTTGTTCAATTTTCTCATAAAGGAGATCTGAGTCTACGTTTTGTTGTCGCAACTCAATAAATGCTTCGATCAAGTCCTGCTTGGTCAGGCTACTTTTCTTTGATCGTACATCTGATTCGTCAAGCAGAAGTAATTCATCCGTTATTGGCATGACACAATACGAATTGATATACGGAGAGACTGTATATATATATATATATATATATATATATATATATATTTTTGCTATACGATTGCGAATAAAGCTCTATCTGACTTGTCCTTCGACTTCTTCCTGACAGAAAGTTTAAACGCCTATACATTACAATTGGTAGCAGAGTGTGGTTATAAATAATATTTATCCTTGTTCAGTCCAACATTGAAGTGTAGAATACCCGCTCAGCTGCGTTCAAAGAATCTTTTACTGTGTCTTTTGCTCTTGTTCGTTTGACATCTGTGAAAGTAATTAGTCATGGCGTGTAGGTACGACGACGACGATAGTGAGCCTCTGTTCAACCCCGACTTCTTTGTCGAAGAGAGTAGGTCCACTCCCACAAACCAATGGAGCACATACATAAAGTCTGTCAAACCTCGTATCTTTGAAAAGGGTAATGACAAGCATCAATTCCTTTCCGAATTTGATTTTTGGGCCAAAGTTTCCAAGCTCCCCGAAGCAATGAACTAGGAGCACGTGTCTCTTTATCCTCTAGGGAGCAGCGAGAAAGTGAATCCCTTTCAGGCTACCTGACACATTTGTATTACCTGGCTTGAGAGATGAACATTCCTGTAGTTTTCCAGCAAGAAAAGAGTTCGGGAAGTTTTTCTTGAGGGTATTCGTAGCACTGCCTTGCAAGACAAAATCTTCGATGACGATCTGATTTACGAATTGAACAATCCAAAGGATGTTTTGCGCCGAGCACAATATCTTGAAGATATTGTAAGGCACAGGCGACAGCATGTTCGCGCTATTTCCTCAGGAACTGCCTAGTCCAGAATATGAATATGCCTCATGAATATGCCTATCCCTACACACGTTCCATTTCCAACCAGCAGCAATCTGAGTTCACTAAGAAATGCAAGAACTGTGGTGAGATGGTCAAGTTGCTTGAAGCCCCGGAAATGCATCTGTTGTCGAGATAGAAGTAGGCCATATGGCCCGAGAATGTCTGATTAAAAACGCCGGAAGTTTTTGATGTCCCCTCCTCAGGCATACGCGGTAGGGAGGGTTGGTGGTGGCGAATCCTCCTCTACTGAATTGCCAGTCCACAAGCATCAAGTGTATTCCGTTCCCCAGTGAGCATGGCCACTCAGACTGCTAACTCAGTTCCACTACAGACTTGTGATTCCCAAAGCCAATCCTCCAACAAGAAGCCCGATCTTCGTGTGAATCTCTGTCTCCGCGACTCGTCCGCACCCCAGCACCCTTCAGTTGTGACTCATCTGCAATCTAGGTTAGCTTTCGGTCTTATCGATAGCGGTTGCGAAGCCACATTGATTGCTCAGGCGTTGTTATCTGGGGTTCAACAGATTGGGATCGCCAAATAGAAGAATCGGTGTACGGCCGATTGGTAACAGTGAGCAATGAACCCTTGACCATACGAGGAAGAATACAGTTGTCTTTCAAAATACGAGTCTTTGAATGTACCTACCCCTTCATTGTGGTTGACAGCTTGAGTCCTTCTCTTATTTTCGGTTCTGATTTCGGTAAAATCTATTGTTGCAGCGTCAATTACGCAGATGACATCTTTGACATTTCTAGGACAGCTTGGCGTATTCCTTTGATTGGCCCGGATACTCCAGTGAAGTTTGTTTTCTCTTCCCCCAAATTCCGAGGACTGTCCTTCTCTTGTCGAGTTGTAAACTTAATCTCACCTTGTTCGAGCTCTCACCCACTTCTGTTTCAACCAGTTAATTTGCCTGCGGGCATAGAGTCATCAGAATCCCTAGTTCACCTTGATTCAATTCGGTCGAGTCACCTGTGCGGCTTGTGAACACTAATCCGCATGAAGTAAAGTTGAAAATAGCAGGTGCAGTAGGCCAGGTAGAGTTTATTCAGGATAATACACAAAATGCTATGCCGGGAAATTCTACAAGGTGTTGCTGAAAATTGCGTCAGTAACAGCGTCACCAGGATGGATAGATCAATTTAGATTTGGAAGCGACCTTTCGGGGGAACCGAAGGAGGCCGTAGTTTTCCTTTTCTGGTAACAAGCAGAGCACGCAGTCATCTCCAAGAATGCTGATGACTTAGGCAGCACGGACGTCATAATGCATGACATCAACCAACAGGCACTCATGCCCTCATACCAATCGCCCACCTTATCGGGCCGATCCCATTAAACAGCAAGCTAGTTAACCAAGAAATCGAGACGTTGTTGAGGCTAGGTAGTGATTCAGCCATCGAAGTCCTAATGGTCTGGCCTGTCGTCCTCGTGAAGAAGACTCTGACTGGGCAGTGGAGGTTGTGTATCGACCTATAGGGCTTATAACGAATCCCCCAGTTATCCCATGCACGAGAATTGATGACATCTTTGATATACATCTTTGAAGTTACACAACCAATCAGTTATCCCATGCCGGAGAAGAATTGATGACATCTTTGAATCCCTACGGGGAGCCAATTTTTTCTGTACACTCGATCTGAATCAGGCGTATTATCAAGTAAAGGTTGGATCACCAAGGATGCCCCAAAAACAGCATTTGTCAGCGTCAATCTCCAGTATCAGTTCATCAAATGCCTTTCGGCCTCAACGGAGCGCCCTCCACTAATCAGCGTCTGATGAATTCCCTTTTGAAAGACCTACTTTTCAAGTAGCTATTGCTTCTTTGGATGACATTTAATTGTATTCGGGTTCCACAATTTGAAGAAACGCTCAGCATTTAGACGAGGTCTAGGAAAAGGTTAGCGAAGTCCAGGGTCAAGGTGAAACCTACAAATGTCACCTGTTTAAGTCAGAAATACTTTTTGTTGGTCATACCATTTTCCTGCTGGAATCCACACCGATCCTTAGTAAGATAGAAACCATCAAATCCTGCCCCCTCTCTTTGAATGGGAAGGAAATCAAAATCCTTTTTACGATTTGTACATTACTATTCAAAAGTTTGCTCCAAATCAGTCTCAGATCGCTTCCCCTCATGCGAAACTTAGAAATAGCCAAAACGTGGAATTGGACAGCTGATTGCGAAGATGCCTTCCACAAAATAAAAGATCTCTTGACCACAGCACCGGCATTGGGTTTCCCCGACTTCAGCCTGAGGGCCTCCTCGTTTATATTAGATTGGACACATGTGATTCTGGTATCGGGGCATTTACTACCACAGGAACAAGGTGGCAAGCTGCGACACTGTATAGCGTTCGGTAGGTCTTTGTCGAGGGTAACAGTGATCTTATTGTCTAACTCAGAACATGCTTTCACTCGTTATTTTTCATGGAATTCACTCGAGAGTATTCATTCCTCTACCATTTATCATTCGTACGGACCACAGTGCTCTGCGGTGGTTGAAAAAGGCCCATCATCACGAAATGACATGTTAGTGCGATGGAACACGATTCTTCTTATAATTTCACGTTCGACAGTGACGGCGACATTCTTGGGCGGACTTCAGGAGTATAATTCCAGATTTTGTAACGTTCGACAAGTATCATGGCAACGCCGGACAGTTTGAGCCGCAGACCCTTCAGAAAAGCGTGGACATGAATAAATGCTCATCATGTAACACAAGCTGCGATACATGTTCTGTATCTCCCCAGCGAAACTAGCAGAATACTGTCACTGCGTTTGGAAACACGCGAGGCTCCGCATCATAAGAAGTCAGAAAGCTTACTCGAAGGGATAGCTGCGGTCACTCGATTACCGATTATCCGCGCTCGTGTCACATCTGAGGGCTTTAGTGCTGGATAATGCCGACTGTGAGAGGCTCTTTTTAACCTCACTGAAATCACCGATACTCCCATATTGTCCTCCAACGTTGACATAAGGGGCCCAGGCAAGCGATTTTGATTTAGGCCCCGTGCTAAACTGTCTTCATCGAGGTCCATCCGAAACCCTCCAAACCAGCCACTGATGTCATTTCGGTGAGGATCACCAGGATTCTTTTTAGCCAGTTCGACCAACTTGAGCTAGGAAAATGGGATTCTCGTGAGAAAAATAAGAAATGCACGCCAAATAGTCACCCCATGGAAGTTGCGCTCTGTCGTGTTGCACGGTGCTCTATAACCAATCTAGTCACGGTGGCCTGCGTCAAACTCGCCTTAGAATCCTGAAGAGGTTTTGGTAGCCTGATAGTTACGCAAGAAATCGATGACTATGTACGCTGCTGTCTGGTATGTGCTCAAACTAAGAGAACAGGACGTTCACACAGGTGGCGCCATTGCAACCCCTACCAAAGGGATACGCCAACCAGGCTGTCCATACAGATTTAGCCGGGGCTCTAAGACCATCATCGAAAGGCAACGTTTACTTGTGCGTCATGATCGATCGGTTCCACTCCTTGTTATGGAAGGCCATCCCTATCCAGACAAGAGGGCACAGACAGTAGCATCTGCTTTCGTTCACAGTGGGTCTGTTCGTGTCGGTTATACTGAGGCACCTGTATAGGGACCAGGGCCAAGAAGTTCCTGGAGCTTAATGAATTCCATATGCACTGAGTTAGGAATAGAAAAAATCCGCACATCACCCCGGCACCCCCAGGCAGATGACAAAGTAGAGCGAGTAATTCAGCAGTTGAAAGCCGGTCTTTCGACTATCTGGCAGACAAGGAAGGCGATTGGGAGGATTACCTAAGCCCTGTTCTTCTGAACCCAAGGACGATCGAGAGTGCTAGCTCTGGGTTTACTTCCGCGATGATGACTTGGGAAGGGAACTGCTCCTACTTACGAATCCATGATTGACCTTGCTTCCGTGACCCCTCTGACTCTCATGAGTTCCTAGTTGAGATTCGTAACCAGCTGCACACTGTTCACTCCATAGAAATTAACAATACCATAGAAAGTCCTAGAATGGAAATTGCATGAAAATTATGGCACACGCCGGGGGAACTGAGTTGGGGCAAAATGCAACTTGTGTGATCTGGCTTCCATGTTTTTTTTGATCGGCATTCATATTTATCAGGCCGATTCTTGATCTGGATTGTTGCCTCTTGTCCAAAGACCATGTACTCAAAAGCAATAGTGAATTTACAAAATGCTGCGCCGACAGGATGACAAAGAAGGAAATCCTTTTAAACGTTCTGTACGTTCATCATTTCGAAATATCGCTCCGACAATCTATCAATAGTATAATCAGACTCGTATACAATTGTAATGTCGATTTACAGAACATGCATAACTCCAGCTTGAAATCAGAGGCCAAAAAATCTTAGAGTATTCATTTTACTTTAAAGGGTTCCCCTGTTCACTAAATCTGAATAATTTTCAAAATCTCTACATGCATTTGAATATCAGCTTCCAAAATATCACATATGTCATTCAATGATTAATTGAAAAGTTCCAGCGACATTTCATTTATTTGAGAAATAATTGTCGGTAAAGAAACTTTCAATGTGTTTATTCCAGAAAAGCTCAAGGTTTCTTAGCCGCTTGAAGAAGAAATTACCCAATAATTAGATTTTCTATCTGTGAATTCTTCAGATGTTCTTACAAACAGCACACGAACACTTTCAATAATGACTTTGTGAACCAATTTTTAATTCACATTCCAATATTGAAACATTGGAAAATAGTTGTCAGTGACTGCTACAAATAGACACACTATATTAATCCATGGAATAGTAGGCTATTTCACATGAAACAATGCCGCCATCTCACTTGCTATTCTCTTCATGAAAGTCCTGCAATTTGCTGTCAACAATTCCACAACAACTTGGCAAATAGTTTCACTATTATGCAATGTTTTAGATCGAATCTGATCTACAAACCACAGATTTTTCCATTGTGCCATCATTTGTACATAGGCAAGATATCAAACTTCCATTCTAGTGTACTATTATCCACTTCTATGGTTCACTCCAAGGCCAGAGTGTCTTACACTCGAGCTCAGCGCCAACAGAAAAGGCATTTTGATACCAAGGTTCATGGCGATATGTTCAGAATAGGTGATTGGGTTTTCATAAGAGGTCAACCGAAACACACATTAGACCCCTCACAATTCGTAGGCCACTACCGAGTTACCAAACGACTTTCGGAGACCCTGTATGCAGTTAAGCCGGCGAGAGGAGAAGATGGCGAAGTTGTGAACCCGCGTTTGCGTCAACGGGAAAGAAGGGTTCATTTCAAACAATCTTCGACCCGTGCGAGCTCCAGGGTTTGCACGAATACGACAAAGACGACACGAACGTTGCGAGTGTGAATGCCGTGTCAAGGTCGAGACACAGCGGTGGACGCAAGTGCCCAAGTACCTGCTTTGCGATCGGAGAAGAACAGTCATCACTCTGTCGCGGTTAGTGGCGGGTGGGAACTGACCAACACGTCACCTTCGGACGAGGGGAATGCGATGCGCTAGACCAGAGGCCTGCTTGGTGATCGAGCGGAAAGCGCGGCCATCGACGTAGAGGGAAGAGGAAGCGCTTAATTCGATTCCAGCCGGCAACAAGTGTTTGTGACTAACGATCGTGAACATTCGACGGATTTGACTACTTTCAGGGCTGGTTACAAACAACAAGCAAAGTCAGAATGAAAAATTAATAAACTACAAGCATAGCCATAGCGGCCAAGATATTTACTCAATTAACCCAACCAACACCACAAGCTAATGTTAATGATCCCAAAGGATGCGCACTTCAGTCTCCGTCCTCCTGCATGCCCTGCAACGGACACAGCAGGCTCTCAAAGTTGACCTAATTTCACGGATTTTACGAACTTTGACCATCTCCTCTACTAATTTCAAGCATAGCCATAGTGGCCAAGATATTCACTCAATTAACGCAACCAACACCAGAAACTAATGTCAATGATCCCAAAGGATGCGCAATTTAGTCCTTGCCTTAGTGGGAGGAACGATAAGCTTGCTTTTGGTATATCAAAGCGGTTGTAGTAGTCGAAAGGATGTCATTTCAAAAATGGAGATACAGAGAAAGATTCAAGTCATAATACTTTTTTTGGAAGTCATAGTAAGGATATGCTCTGGTGGCAAGGGATTGCAGTTAGTTTGTTATGTGTGACGTCTGCATTATATTTCAATCGTGAAAGAAAGGATGTCGGTGTATCAATAACGCACTTGTTCTAAGTCACAGCATTATTAAATTCATCTGACTGATATTTCTTTTTTTGTGAATTTAGCAGGGTTTTCGTGGGGATTGATATTTGAATCCGCACCCCACCCCATGCCCACAGAAAAACCTGTGGGTATCCCCACAGAATCCCTACATCCCACAGGATAAGCCCTTAATTAATATGTTGCTCTTGTTCGTACAGAATGATTGATGTCCAATATCTCCATCTCAGTGGAACTTCTGCACAGGATTCAACGATCCGAAGGCCGTATTTGAATCAGAGATGCGGAATGGGAGTCCTCGAAGAAAGTCACCGACTGCGTGTTATAAATTTTATGACTTTTCTTTTCTATCTTCGGTATAGGCCTTTTGCTCTTTAAAATTGCAGCATTTTCTATCATTATTGAGCCTTGATTCTGACTTGCCACCCAGAAATTATTGTACCGAAAAGTTAGCTAAATGCTCGTTTAAGTAAGGAATAGAAACCCGCTATGCACACGTATTTTACTCACAAATTTACATTTGCCTGAATGAATCATTTGGTTGCATTAGCAGATAGGTGTTATTTACCTATCTCGACTGATTCGTAGGTGTTTGTCGTCTGCTGCCAGCTTACACGTACAGTTTACATAGGCTCTTCTCATTCCGCTTTTCATTCTTTAATGATTCATGAGACATGACACCCTCTTTCCATAAAACTACCATAACTTAGTTTACCGTAAACGTAATTCTATCTCGAAATGTTTCTTTTTAATAGTATGACGACATTGTCTTTATCTCTTTACTTTTATAACAAATCGGTCATTGATCAGCTTGTGTTTTTCAAACTTTCTCTTTTACTCACTTTGGATTTTTGGTTCACTTACCCTAGTTATTGACCATGTCGATCCTACTTCATTTCGCTACAGGATTGTTTCAAGGGTACAATTTTTGGATTACTGTTCCCTTTAAGGAAACACGTTTGTATAAAAATTCAACAACTACATGTAGAATAAAGGAAACATGGCCTTATTAAATGTTGAGATCAAATATCAATACGAGTATGTGCTTAGTTCTGCACAACACGAGCTTTGCATAGGCATAGTACGCCATTTTTATAATTCGCTATCTTAAAAATTCGATGTTTCTTATATTTGCCTTTTGCCGTTCGCTGTTTTGAGATTAGCTGTTATTTGATTCACTGAGCAACCGATTTTTACTGCAAATAATTTTAAGTGCATTTATTTGGCTGTTTTGAAAGATTATATACGAGTTTCACGTGTTCCATCTGTGAGAATATAGTCCTGGGCTGCAAGTTGTCATTTGGGGTTCCTAATGTAAGGATTTTTCATTCGTTTGGTTATGCTTATAGAGGTGCTATTTTCGAATAATAGGAAGTTGATCAACATACAAAGATAGGGTCAAACATAAATAAAAAATATTCATATGTTGCTACGCTGCCAGTACTTCAAAATGGTCACTCTATCACAAAAAAGTCACTTATCAAAAATTCTTATGTAGGCCTTCACTATATGTTTGCAGTCTACCAATGTGTGTTATAGCCATCGTTTATTGCTCAGTGGATCATGCCATGTTCATATAAGTGAATATTCCCCTTTTATATTCGTTAATTGAATTAATGTAGCAATCATTGATAATTCTATCTCCATCAATGCCGATAAAGAAGTAAAATATCAAAGCGAGTTTGGTATTTATGCATCTCAAGTCTAGAATTGTTTCGCAGTAGAAATCGACTATATACACGTGGTGAAGGAAAAAGCTTTGAATAAATCTAATCTACTAATATAGATATAGATTTCGCTGTTTCTCGAGCACTCATGTCACCGAATTATTGCACAGAATTTGGAGGATGTTGACCCATTTGTGTATGGTGATGAAATGCAGCGCAATGAACCATTTATTGAGGTACACTTAAGTGTGCAGTCAAGGATGCCTATCAGATGAAAATGAAAGTTGTGACAAGTCGTGGACAAGTGAAAAATCTGAACTTTCATTGTAACTATGACTGTATTGCGAGTAGATGGCTTACAGTTGAATGATTTGGTGTGAGAAATCTTTATCACACTGTTCATGTATCCGACGAAAATGGGCTGGACCCAACAGGTCTTCTATATCGTAATTAGTTTAAAATCTAGGTTGATAATGATTAATCGCATTCATCACGCAAGCTTAATAATAGCACAAATAATTTTATCAGAGTTATTTATACTATTAGAGCTAATATTTGTGAGTCTCCATTCGGCTCTGCAGTAAAAGAAACTTGCAGAATTCGTCCACTTCAGACGTCCTTGACACACCGGAAATCATTATCATCCAAAATTATTGAACGTGTGTTGCTAATGTCAGAATGATCAGCATTTTGATATTTCATGCATTTTAAGTGGGAGATGGGTAGGCTGCGTGATACTTTGTAATTCAACTTCGAAGTTGATTGCGTGATATGATGTCAGTTCTGATTGCTTCTAGTGAATGTCAAAAATCCCCATAGAAGTGCTATGGGAGCTGTGGGGATGGCCTCAATAGCCATTCCCACCCCATACCCACGGGAACCATGGAATTCAATTATGCTCTCTATACTTCTGTTTTTGAATTAAGCTTTAATCAAAGTAAGCGAACCTTTTTGTTATGCATTTCTTGTTGCACGATAATATACTTTCCTATACTTGGAATATATATCATCGGAATCATTCCCATTTACGATGGGATCACAATTTAGATGAGTTTCTAAACTAGAAGGATATTTTATGTCATACTTTTCCTTGTATTCTTCCTGCAGTGTATAGTCATTGAGATTCTTGGTAGCTCGAACTCTTTGGACTCTCGAACTTTTTGTTGGAACATAATGACCTCCTTGAACTTATCTATAAACTTCTAAAACGTGGCATTTCTTGCCAAGGAAATCTTTTATGGTTGGCCTCTTGTCTATCATTTCTAAATAATTTGTCGAAACCCATAGCTCTTAATTGAGACATACTGTTATCGATACAACGACTTCCTTGATATTGGCGAAACCAATCAGAAAATGATTTTGGGTGGGTAATATTTAATTTCTTTTCATTTGCATCGCACTCAGAATACAATTGCAGTAATCGTGTAACATTATCATCGGCATACATAAAACCTTTCTTCTCATGAAATATACTCATTGACGTAATTAATGAGACAAACTATCATTGGCTTGAATTAAAGTTTGTTTCATTTTTTTCTCAGGTATGATGCAATATCTCGCTTTCAATGTATTACCATTCAACACATTAGAGAATGGAAAAAGATCTATGGTGGTCGAATTCCAAATTTTGATATCGATACAACTGTCACAATTGCTTTTACAAATTGAACATAAACGTGAACTGAAATCCAGCTTTTGTAAAATAAAATGGCACACTATCAGTTTACCAGAGGTATGGCTGTTGGAATGATTCGTTGTGGTAGAAGTTGTGCGAGTGTTGCCGAAGAGCTGTAACTATCGAGGGTCGTTGTTTGTAGGTGGTGGTGTCGATGGAAAGCAGAAGGAGATGTTAAAAAGAAGAAGGGATCTGGTCGACCAAGAAGGTCTCCAGGAAGGACAGACGCACGTCTAGTTTTAGCTGCAAAGAGGAATAGATTTGTGTCAGTCCCAAAGCTAGTCGTACACTGGAAGAGTGCCTCAAATATAGACTGTAGCGTTCAAACGGCTTACCGAAGCTGGAATTCAATCGCGACGACCAGCTGTCCTAATTCCATTGAGTTTTGAGCACCGCAAAAGACGAGTTGCCTGGTGTGATGCCCATCGCTAATGGAATGACCATCACTGGCAGAAAGTCCTGTGGATCGATGAATCGAGATTCACTCTGGATTTCAATGACGGTCGTGTCAGGGTGCATTGTCTTCCAGGTGAACGCTTTGCCCCATGCTGTATTAAAGAACACGACAGATATGGTGGTGGAAGTGTTATGCTATGGGGTGGCATTTGGCATGGAGGACGAACGACAGCAGTCATCATCAAAGGCACGTTGACTGCAGAGAGGTATCTCAATGAAATTGTGCTTCCTGTTGTTGCCCCAGTGGTCAGGGTGGAGGATCTCGTCTTCTAAGACGACAACGCAAGACCACATCGCTCCTCGGTTGTCCTTGCCACTGTTAGGAGATTGAACATTCAAACCCTTGACTGGCCTGCACGCTCACCTGACTTCTCACCTATAGAACAAGTCTGGGACGAGCTTGGGCGGCGAGTGAGAGACCGCTTTTGACTTCCACCAGTGTCCCTGAAGACTCTCTCTGAAAGACTGACAGAGCAGAAGCTTCTCCTTGAAACATCCTTCATTCAGAAACTTTGCGAATCCATGCCATCTCGGATTACTGAATGTATTGGAGCTAGAGGGGGGGCACACGCGCTATTAAAGTTGAATCTGCTACATGCGTTGTTTTTCTGTGCTAGCGACTTGGTGGAGATTGTGACTAAATTATCAAGGTATCATACATACATGTATATATACCAGTCAAAAATGAAAGAAGTTAAAGAAGTAAATGTTTCAAATATTTTGTCAATGAGTATATGTCATTGATGATAGCTGTTCTGAAATTGATCGGATAACTTTATTCTTTAGGTAACGCTCAATATTTTCTTGTATATGTCTAGAGCACAATAAATGTCGTGTTCCCTTAAATCATAGGGAAATGGCAGCGCTCATGGCTTTGTCATCGTCACTTCCAATGAACAAAATATCTTCATCAACACGAATCATTTTGCGCAATTCAAAAAAGAAGATGAGCGTCAGTGTTCGTGTCTTTCGAATAATGTATCATAGAAGGACCAATGAATGTTGGGATCACTTGGTCCTTGATCTTCAAGAGAGTTATTTCTTTAAACGTCGTAGTTGTCAAATAGAAATCACCGACATCAAACGTTGTATCTCTGCACAGGGCTGTTCCACCTTCTGTGGTTGTAAAACGCTTGACATCGGTCATTTGTTGGTCATTAAGCAAAATGTTTATGGGATAGTCATGACAAATTATACCTTGGAGAAATCTGTCTGCTCCAAGACCTCTTTCATTGAATAACTTCTGTAGACACTCACCTATCTCATCAGTAGGTTTTACTATATGCTCCTTGTTATTACATTTTTGGTTATAAATTTGTCGCCGGTCACGGGGAACTTCCTCTCCTTCTAAAAGAAATTTTGAGCATATTTGCATTAGGATGTGACACCTCATCCATAATTTTATTCAAAGTTGATTTCCCAATAGGTTGAAATGGTTGCTTCCGCTTTGAATTCACATGTGGTTTTACCTCTAAGTCATTTAGTCTTTAGTCTTATCAAGCTTGAAGTATTTCAGGAAGATGGGATACCTTGTTTCATTCTCCTCTATACAAATCTTTAGGTGTACTACTATTTTTCTGATATTACTTTCACTGCGATTACTGTAATCAGAGCAAGATATTGCATAGACGTTTTGAGGAGCTATCTCCATCCTCACATTCTTCCTGCAATCTCTGAGATAAAGGAAGTACTGAGATTTCTTTCTGTCTAAGTGTGCCTTGCGAAGGTCAGCTGTTGATAATAACGCTGTCCTGGTAAACATGGATATCCATGAACCATATCCATCAACTGTAAAATCATTTCGAAAAGAATGGTTTACTAGGAAATGACTATCCGATCGGTTATACCTTGTGGAACACAGTTCATGATGACATCCTTACAAGCGGAGGTTTTTTGCGCATCTTTTGGGATCATTAGCATAAGTTCTGATGTTGGTTGGGTTAATTGAGTGAATATCTTGGCCGCTATGGCCATCCTTGAAATTAGTAGAGGAGATGGTCAAATTTCGTAAAATCCGTGAAATTTGGTCAACTTTGAGAGCCTGCTGTCCGTTGCAGGGCATGCAGGAGGATGGGGACTGAAGTGCGCATCCTTTGGGATCATTGACATTAGTTTGTGGTGTTGGTTCCGTCAATTTAGTAAATATCTTGGTCGCTATGGCTATGCTTGTAGTTTATCAATTTTTCATTCTGACTTTGCTTGTTGTTTGTAACCAGCCACCTTCAGTGATTCGGATACCGATCCGTGTGAGATGCCGTACCATCGTGAACATTCGACACACTTGACTACCTTCAGTGGCTCGGAAACGGATCCTTGTCAATTATCTGTGACGGAGCCCGTGGAGGATGTGACTTTTTTCGATTCCTGCACCTACTGAAAGTCTTCAATGAGCAAGCTCTTCTTGCAAACGTGTTTAATTGTCTTGCTAGTGACATTTTGTATTCTATGTACCTAATACGTATATTATTATATCTGTATTATAGCTGTTATATATTTGCTTTGTCGAGTCTTTTATATATGTCCGTCTCTAACCGTCCCCAATTTTGTGGTGTAGGGGGAGTGTAATTAGTGACGATGTTTTAATGGGATCTTTGTTTTAAGTTGAGCCATGTTTAAACCGAATAAAAAAGTTTCAAAAGAAAAGCCTGTAAAAAGCTTGTTAGCTGAGTTCTCGTTATTTTGCTACACGATTGCGAATACAGCTCTATCTGACTTGTCCTTCGACATTCCTGTCTGAAAGTTTAAACGTCTATACATTACACCTTCATGACTTTTTCCAATCAACGGCTTCAGAAAATGCAGGACCTTCAAACATTCTAGAGAAGTGCAATCGCTTGCTCAAATGTGCGTATGTAAGTATGATTTCAATGTCTGAAAACTGCGAGGGAGCGATGATGAAACTCAATCATCAAAATTTTATGCTATATGATTCACAGTGCTCTAGTCACGAATTTACTATATTTGTGTAATGACAATTGCACGGAAAACAAAATAGAGCCAGAACCCAACTATTTTGGAATGACTTACTGTTGGTAGATGATGGGCGTAGTGACTCTACGATAACAAAGAGCAAAAGCCAGTGCGATAACTTCATAGTGATATAAATGTTTTCTTAAGTTTGTGTGGAAGTTATGTTGCTACCTTAAGTCTGTAACAATAATATTTCAGGAACAACAATCAAATTTAAATGCTCACATCGTACAACGAATAGAAATAAATTATCACGCTTAAACAAAATAGCATGACTGATGCTTTTCTCTCTTAATCAGACTAAAGTGGATGTTCAATATTCATTTGAAGTCAAACTTCCACTTAATTGAAAGCAAACATATGGATGTAGCTCTTTGAAAGGAATGTGACGAAAACGCAGAAATGCGTTTCATCATTGAGGTCTAAGCTTTCTGTTGTATGGTTCTTGTCGCATCATCGCGTATTGTTTTTGATAGTCACCTACAGCTCTCAAAATTATAAATAGTGCAATGGAAAATTAAGAATCTTAGTAATAGTCGGAGAAACTGACGCAATCGTGACCATGTACACTCCAGCATCGACTCGAAAGTTGATCGACTCAAAAAATCTCAGCACACATTTGCTATACATAAGGTATACATTCACAGTGAACATTTTTATGTCAAGAGATTACTTTCCAAAAAATATTTGATCACTTTTTTTGAAAATATATTTATATAATGCAGCTGCAAAATTGTAATCTAATAATGCTACGGCTTGTCCCGGAGAGCATTGCGATAAAAATGCTATGAAGCTATCACTTCGATTTTTTACTCTGGACAATAAAATAGTACTGCTTAGCTACTATTGATGCCATTATAAATAGTGCATAATGACATAGTCCGTGCCACTTTATGAGGCAGAAGCGAATTTCTCTGACTTTATAAAATTTCAACTGACAAGTAAATAATGAAAGCACCATTGTAGCAAATCTGGAACGTTCATTATAAACGCCGAAGTTGAAATTCAAGGGTAACATGAATCGGATAATTGCCAAGATGACAAAGTCAGAAGCATAGAGGCATGGAGTAGGGATAGGAGTGTCGACCATAGTGTAGGTATATTAGGTAGAGTGGTAACTCCGCATTTATTAAATCCCAAATGTGTATACACTTTCGATTTTATTAAATGAACTCAAGGGAGATGCAGTCGGAATTGTTTCCAAATGTTAGATGTGCAACTGCTTGCAGTTTTGAAGAAATTTCAACGGAATTGATTGAACATGATGGTATAATTCAGAAGGAAATGATATCATTTCTCTGATTCCGTGTCATGCCAGCCTTCGAGAGGTAATGTTTGTTAAATAAACAATTCGATAGCCTGCTATCCCGATTAACCAAAATCTATGGCACACCTATAGGAAACTTCCTACGGAATTATTGTAACTTTCCTATAGCAAGCAGTGCTATTGCTATGGAGATCCATCCATGCTCCATCCTATGGCTTTATTGGGAAGTTTCGTCCCATTGAATTTTAGGGAAATCGGTTCCTATTGCCTATTGGACCAGTTTGTCCCATAGAATTGTGGGAAATCCTGTCCTATTGAATTGTGGGAAATCCTGTCCTATAGAATTGTGGGAAATCCCGTTCTTTTGTATTGGGAATTCAGTATTTTTGGTAGGTCCCACCCATTATTGATTTCTAACTTCGCCGTTGCATAATGACGTTTGATATGATCAAGAGTATCAGCAATAATCAAGCTAGCTTTACTGATTATAATACTGACATATACAATGGCAATAATCAACTTGAAGCGTACATGAGACGTTTACATTTTTCTTAAAAGCCCCCTACTATTTCGGTGAAACTCTTGCCCAAAGAAAAATTAACTTTTGAAATGTAATTGTAGCTATCTCAGAAACGTTAATCTGATAATCAGTCTACATTATGTATAGAGCATGAAGCGTATTTCATGATCATTCATAAAACGTCATTATTCACAAAATACTATTGATTTTTTATCTTTTATTTTGTCTTTTTAGCATTTTTGATTCACTGTAAAATTTCTTGGAGATCATTTTCCACACTTCCCTCTGCTACATCGGGTGGTGATGTTGGACTAGGCCTGTAACAAACAAGAGATGAATGATAAATATACAATAAATAATAAGTTAATGACAGAACATAAATAAACATTTTGTATAGATTAACTTCATTTGAATGAAAAATAATGCAAACTATTCCAGTTGAAGAGTATTTAGTAATTGTTATTGCTTGAATTTACATAGAACTATTGAATATTATAAGTCTTTATGCAATTCGGATGCAATGCAACTAGAAAACAGCAATTAGTTTTTCTAGCATTTGCAATGCAACTTGTGGTGCCACTGGAATTACAGGATTGAGCATTATTTCTATAATTTATAGAGTTTTTGCTTCTAAATTGTCGCCTTCTTTAGCAGCATCAGAGAAGAGATAAGGTAAACATGAGCCAAGCTTCACAAACTATTATTAACTTTAATTTTAATACCAAATTGAACCCCGTCAAAACTTGCGTATGTGCGCCTATGGTTAGGGGACCCGGGCTTTGATGGAATGTTCCCTATGATGGAATAACACCGATTCCCACGAATCACGATAAGGTGACGCTAAGCCAACCGTACTAATTGTTGACTTACTCATTAAAATCACGTGACAGTTTTGACAGCTCCATCGCTTGCTGGGGGATTTCAGTCGGCTGCCGTCGCCAAGCACACTTGAGGTAGGTGACGATTTGTCTTCGAGATAAACTTCAATTAGATCTGTCTTTTCTGCTTCGTATCAGAAGTAGGTGTTTATCATCTTAACCCGCATGTGATCAGGCGGACAAAAGTGTCCATTAACGATTTTCAAAATGCTCTTTTTCATGATCGATAGCTTATCCGTCCGTAATATCATGTGACTTTGTTCCTATGGTGAGGTAGATATTCATGCTAAAAGGATTTTTGATTTGATCTATTAGAATGCGATCAGCAGCAGAATAACCTGTTGCGGTTCAAGGCGGACAAAAGTGTCCGTTCATACATAGAGTCATTTTCATTCGATTCAAGCATCTTCACAACCCGAAGCTATTGTCTCATTGTGAAATAAACTAATTCATAGAGATGATAACGTCATCCTTTCCAAGATAGTTGATTCTCTATGGTTGATTCATCGATTGACAGAAACACGACGAACGAGTGTGTGCGTATTTTTAGCACGTGCGTGTGATTCATTCTGTGTTTCGTCCATTGATGTTATTTGATAGACGAAGCCAATCAATTTGAAGAATGTTTTCCGTCTGACTCGACGCTGTTTGTGTTTCATCTTGTACGCATAATATAATTGTCTTCGGACTCACAGCTGCTCGCAAGATGTCACGCGCTGCAAAGCAGATTGCCATGAGACTGATGGCCCTAGAAAGTGATTCAGAGGAGGACGATGATTTTACAGCTGATGATGACTTTCATGATGTATCAGTTGAAGTTCCTTCTACTCACGATGATCCTATGGGTGATGTGATAGTGGTGAAGATGATGAGCCGGACATTGGTGGTGATGTCGTCTCAGACAACACTACACCCGTTGAAGTTTTGATCGGCAGGAATAATACAGAATGGTCTGTGATAGACGAAAATGCTGTATTTCCTGGGAGAGCATCGAGAGAGAACATCCTGCGTCCAGCTCCAGGCCTAACAGCGTATGCATTTCAACGTCTACGGGATAATCCGGTTTTGGATAGTTTTCTAATTTTCTTTAGCACTGGTAGGTAATAGCCTTATTTATGCACAATAATTTTTGCATCTCTAATCGATTGCGCTTTTGTTTTTCAGATATGATTGAAACGATGGTCAAGGAAACCAATAGACAAGGTACAAGGATGAAAGGATGAATTTACGGAAATTGATCTATGTGAGATGAAGGCCTTTATTGGATTGCTGATTCTCCGAGGTACATATCGAGCTGCTGGGGAATGTGTCGATGAATTGTGGTCACTAATATACGGTAGACCTATTTTCAGCCGAACAATGAGTTTACGTCGATTCAAATTGATACGCTCCTATTCTGCGATTTGACAATGTTGAGACAAGACAAGGACGACTTTCTCGTGACAAATTGGCAGCCGTGCGTCTTTTATTGGATGTTTTTGTAAGTCACAGTCAACAGGCGTATGTTCCAGGACCATCGGTTACCGTGGATGAACAGCTATATCCGTATCGTGGAAGATGTCGCTACATTCAGTATATGCCATCTAAACCGGCCAAATATGGTCTAAAGTTTTGGCTTGCCTGCGATTCGGACAACTACTATTGCACCAATATCCAATTCTATTGCGGCAAGGACGACGTTCGGGATAGTGATGTACCGCTTGGTCAGCATGTTGTTTTATCACTGACTGAACATTTACGACAAAGCGGTAGGAACATCACATGTGATAACTTCTTCACTTCGGTTCAGCTTGCTCAGAAGCTTCATGAAGCAAACATGACTCTCGTGGGAACAGTGCGATCCAACCGACGTGAGCTACCAAGTGTACTTGCAACACACCAGAGAAGAGAGCAATTTTCAACTGTACAAGCTGTGAATCAAAGCAATGGTTGCTCGACTCTCTTAGTATCCTACGTGGCGAAGAAGAACAAAGTTGTCAACCTTCTCTCGACCACTCATCGCAAGGCTACTATTGATCATTCCTCTGAGAAGAAGAAACCTGATGTGGTGGAATATTACAATCACACAAAAGGCGGTGTCGACGCCGCAGATGAGCGCATCGGCACTTATAGCACCAAATTCAAATGTCGACGGTGGCATGTTGTCTTTTTTACCAATATTTTGGATTTGAGTGCTTTCAATGGTTATGCCATTCATTCTATTTTTGAGCCGAATTGGAACTCGACGAAATTATTTCGCCGTCGGCTGTATTTGTTGGCACTTGGCAATTCTCTGTTACAAGACCATCTGGACCGCCGGTCACCCAATCTGAACACTACATTTATTGTTGGAATGACACCATCTCCGATATCCCAAAAACGTGGTGTCTGCGTGCGGTGTGATTACGGTGAACTAAAGAATGCAAATGCAACTACAAATGCAATCATTTCGTTTGCAAAGATCATCTTACGCAAATTTGCTGTCATTGTTCGAATTGATTCGCTCGGAAACATACACGTCTTTTGGATATACATGTATTTTTCGTCTACACATCATATTTAGATGAAAAGAACATATATAGGCTATAAAGCACATCACAAAATGGTTTAAAATGAAAACGGACAAAAGTGTCCGCTCTGACACTAATCGTAGTTATTTTTAGCGGTCACATGCGGGTTAATTAAAATAGTAGATCATCTAATATTAGACAAAGGATAGACAAAAATGCAAAACTACACATAGTCTGATTGGTAGACTCATTACATAAATGCTACCGTTAAGGGTATGATAGGGTGTACATGTATGTGTGAAGGTATGGTGGAACGTCATTCCATCATACCCGTAATGCAATTGTTCTAAAAATTTTACTTTTGATCGAACTAATTCATTTCAATTACGTAAGGCAATGATTATTTTGACTCATTTAAGATAGTTTAGGAATGCAACTCATTTATGATGTTTAGCTTATAGCTTACTATATGCCTATAGCTAGCCCTGTCATAAACTTTATTAGGTATATCAATCAGGACTATTATGCAATAATAGGCACACATCAGCCATTGGAATATTTACTACATCGCATAGCCTACGTAGGCCTATGGCATTTTGGTCAATTCATTTTGGCTTAGCAATTGTCTTTGCATGCTGTTAAGTTGTTATTTCAAATAAATTTGTATTGAAAGTGTCATAAAATAATATAATCTGACAATACAATTGCAAATTTAAAAAAATCATATGCTAAGGTGCATGACTTTTAGGTTGAGATTTTTTAGGTGCATAGACAGAAAATGGTGTAGGGCCTAGGGTCTTATAAGTTCAAAATATAGTCAAATAGGCCTATACATAACTAACACCTGGGTATCTTTTTCCTTCAGATGCCTTCGAGTTACAAACCAAAGCCGGGAGCAAAGACTCGGTTCAAATGGACCATCGAAAATATAAGAGCAGCTGCTAACGATATGCGACAAGCCGGGTTATCTTATGCAGAAGCAGCGAAAAGACATGACGTTCCACAAACAACCTTATTTAGATTTGTGAAAGGTGGTTCACAAACAGGGCAACGAGGTCCAATTAAGTGCGTGCTTAATGAGGAACAAGAGCAGGCACTTGTCGAACATGTCTTGAAGCTCCAGACTAGGATGTACGGATGACACCTAGTGACTTAAGGAGGTTGGCATATGAGTTCATAACTCGCAATAATATTCCAAATCCATTTTCCCAGGAAAAAGAAAGAGCCGGTTATCATTGGCTTAGTGGCTTTCTTAGTAGACAAGCACTTTCTGAAGTATCCCTTCACTCCTGACAATATATTTAACGTCGATGAAACTGGGATATCAGCGGTTTCCAACAAGCAACCAAAGATCGTTTCAAAAAAAGGTATGAAACAAGTAGGAATTGTTGCATCGGGAGAAAAAGGCGAGACTACTACCATTGTATGCTGTTTCAACGCAACCGGAGCAGTCTATATACCCCCAGTAATGATTTTCAAAAGAAAGTACATGAAAGACTCTCATTAAATGTGCTCCACAAAGTACTATAGGCATGACTTCACCGAACGGTTGGATTAACGATGAATTGTTCGCAAAATGGCTGCAGCATTTCATCAATCATGTCCGTCCAAACGAGAGCAAAAAAATTCTGTTGATCTGGGATAATCACCATAGCCACTGCTCACTTGCAGCAGTCAAAATAGCAAAGGATAACAACATCATCATGTTGATCATACCTCCTCATAGTAGCCATAAACTTCAACCGCTCGACAAGTCCTTCTTTTCATCCTTGAAGTCGAATTATGACAAAGAGTGTATGAAGTTTCTAATCAATCCGGGTCGAAGAATAACTCAATACGAAGTGGGTGAATTGTTTTCAGTGAGTTACATGATATCCTGCTCCATGGAGAAGGCAGTTCGAGGCTTCGAATCCTGTGGTATTTCCCCCTTCAATGATGATATATTCAGCGATTCGGATTTTGCGCCATCAAATGTAACGGAAAGGACAGGTGAGACATGACTGTAAATTAAGTAATTTAGTCTAATTCCACATTAAAATTAGGTCAACTAGAATATTGAATTTAGGATTAAGTAGCTGTAACTATATAAAAAAATCAACTGATTTCTCATCCACATTGTTTGAGTAATGGGCTTTTACTGGATATTTTAGAGTTTAGGTGCAGTGCAGTCAGCCGCAATATAGGCAAAAAGAACATGAATTTAGAACTCCGCATTTGCCAATCAGTTTCAATTGAGTATAAAATGAATAGAATTCAGTTGACATTTAATAACGGTAGTAACAAAACTTCCGTATTAGCAAAAGATAATACCTTTAGCAATAGCGGAAATGCAATGGAGTTCTAACCCATAAGTAGCCTACATTTGCATATGCTTATTCATGCTGCTGAAAGAGCTAAACATAAGTAGTAATAAAACGGCGAACACCCGACCGGCGCGCAACCCCCCCTCTGGAACGACAGAGGTCTGTCGTGGTGTGCCGGCCAGGTTGGTCCAGGTTCGCTGACGTCCCCCCCCTCCCTTCGATAAACGACAGAGTGTCGTGGTGGACTTGGGCGACCTCCAGGGTTTGACTTGAGGCTATAGTGTGTGATGATTTTCGTGAAATCTGATGAATGTTGGGTTGAAAATGGGATGTTTCGAGTGGAAGCAGTGCTCGGATGTGAAAACGGAGGCCAGATTCGGATTCAGCGTGAAATTCTGCATCTGTATGGTGAATTTGAAAGCAATCGGAGAGAAAAATTTTCGCTGACGTCCCCCCCCCCCCCCCCCCCCCCCCGGCACCGACCTTCCAACTTTGCTTCTAGTGGACGGATTTTGTCGTGCAATAGCTCGTTCAAAAGCTAAGAGTGAGACAAATTCAGTGAAAGAAACGGCTTGTTCATATCTGCCTTCGTTTAGATGTGAGACGCCATTTCAGATTTTGGGAGATTGGCGAAAAACGACAGAGTTAGAATTTTGGACGTTTTGGGCTCTAGCGTCAAAACGAAGCATCGGATGGGAAAACGGATTTCAGATTTGGAATCAGCATGAAATTCTCTATCAACATGGTGAGTTTCAAGTTAATCGGAGAGAAAAAATTTTTCTTCACGAAATTTTTTCGAAAAAACGAGTTAGAATTTTTGCGATGGCTGTGGGCTGTAGAGCCAAAACGAAGCATCGGATGGGAAAACGGAGGCCAGATTCGGATTCAGCGTCAAATTCTACATGAAACTTGTGCATTTCCAGCTCAATCGGACCTCTAGAATCGGAGATAGAAGCGTTTTAAGTTTTTGGATGATGGGTATTACGTCATCAGCTGATCGCCACACACTATATAAGCTGGGAACCGACAGAGACTTGTCATTAAGACGAGAGATTGTCAACGGTAAGTCGTCTCTCTGAACTCCGATGATAGCTTCGGACATTCCAAATTCCGAGTTTCTGTAAGAAACCGACTTAGAAAATTTCATTGCTGATATCAGCTAAGCCGTCAGACTTAGAGGTTCGCCAGGAGATGGCCTTCGTCTCCAGGCCATAAAAGACTCCAAAACTTTAAAGGCTTGTAACTTTGCTTCTACAAGTCCGTTTGACTTGATTCAAGAAAGGTTCGTTCGCTATTGACCTGCCCTAAGTGACAGACTACTTATAAAATTTCATAAGTAGTGCTAAAAAGTTGAAAAATTTAAATTCGCTAGTTTTGGAGGTTTTCGACCCTGCTAAATTCAACTAAGACATTTATAAAGTTGTGGGAGGCGAGCTTCGGCTTGGAATTTGCAACCTTTGTAAACAATCCACTGGTTTTCATGTCAAAATCGGGGTCCGGATACCAACATAGTGATATGACGCACGCTCTGTCCGCGGGAGGTTGGATTTGTGGGCCGAGGCCTTGGAGTTGGGATAAGATCCCCTCTGAGTAATGCCTGTAACGGATTCAAAGGTTCGACACTTTCCACCAATCTCACAATTTAGCTGTATGATTATAAGAATGACTGCCAATGTCGCCTGTTAGTAATTCTATTTCATCCTTCCTTTACAGATACATAAGTTACAAAATGGGAGGCAACTCAAAGTTTTTATTAAAAAGTGCTCTTGCGGAGAAATAAAGAGAGGCGGCGAATTCAAACGCCACATTAACAAGTATAAGAATACTCCTCACTTTCACGAGGAAAGAGCCGTTATTTCCGGCTGTACACATTGCCTGAAATTTTTAAAAGGCAAGGAGCATGAGGCATTTTACATCGCCCACGCCGAATGTCCGGTCAAAAAGGCTAACAATTATACGACATCAGACATCGGCAAAGTGATCGAACCCTTCTTCAACGAAGAAACAGTCGATCTAGACGCAGCACTACAAGAGGCTATTGCAACCATTTTGGAACCTGCTGCTTCGGTCACTACCTCATCGACAGCAGAAGAGAAGGGCCCACTAAGCGATTTGGACAGCTCAGATGACTCCGATTCTGAGGAGGTCGTCATCATTAAAAACGCGGAAGAGATAGGAAAACCGACAAATCAGTCTTCCCCGAAAAATAAAGTGATCGCACCTTCCCCAGTAAAGAAGGGGATTAAGCAGCAGATGAACAGCTGGAATAAGGATGAGCAGATCGCAAAAGTGAGCCAGGAATATGCACTCACGAAATTAAAAGATGAGCTCACTCGTTACAAAAACGAATGTTCGGCCCTTAGGGATTACATAAGGGATGGCAGGTAGCCGAGATTCGGGCCCTCAGGACCCAAATAATTAACTTAGAACCTTTCCGCGAAAGGGCGCTTGCCAGCGAAAAACGAGTTGAAGAGCAGGTGACGTACATAAAATCACTAAAAGCTCAGGAAGAGGTGTCAAATTTAAAAATCGAGCAACCAAAGACTAGCCTGACTAAGAGCCAGAAGAAAGAAGAGAGACGAACAACGCTCCACATTCCCATCATCAAGAGGAGAATCGTCGACAGCGTCATCCTTGAGAGTGAGGACTTGGATACCACATTCGAGTGCTACGATGGGGCGATGGCGGAGATGCGCTGCCTTCAACTCTCAATAAAACATGATGGAGACATCAAGGAATTGCGCCACCGCAAGCGGAAACTGCCGGCCAAATGCTTGCCTCAGCCACCACCATCGAAGGTTCAACGAACCGGTTGAATTGATTCATGGTAAGTTAATATCATCTCTATTACTTGAATATAATTTCATCTATTTTTCCTTCTATTTTCAGATACGACGAGAACGAACCATCGGCTCTCTTAAGGGCCACCTAGGGGCAAGACATGATAGAACCTCCTCGCGGTTTGCCCTGGGCAGTCTTCAGACTGGCGAATACTATCATTAAGTTGAATCTGCTATCAGTCAACTTGAACGTCGCGTCGCGTTAGAGGGGTATATAAACCACTACCTCTCATTTCATTTCATTTCAATCATGGAGACACCAAACGCTGCATTCAGCTCTCCTCGCGGACCGCAGTTAAGACCGCGAAATTTATTTAATGAATTTGCTAGAATAGAGGAGCAAGACAGAGTCCACAACAATCTTGCTCAGATTTGCAATGCGATGACAGCAAGTGTTGCCAATCCAATGGAATGGCGCTACATTCCACCCTCCACTCACATACCAACTAGCATGGAAGTCGACACTGCTAAGGTTGAACGGTTTCGACTCTCTCTCAGCAGAATCGGTATGGAGTAAGATTGCTGATGAAGACCCCCGAGAATGAACCATCGGCTCTCTTAAGGGCCACCATGGGGCAAGACATGATAGAACCTCCACGCGGTTTGCCCTGGGCAGTCTTCATGCCGGCGAATACTATCATTAAGTTGAATCTGCTATCAGTCAACTTGAACTTTGCAAATGAAGTTCGGTGTAATACTTCCTTTCGACGGGCGTTCCTGTAAAGGGCGGCGGTGAAACCCGTAGCTATGTATACCGCAAGGGACATTCGGCAATGGTCAATCTTGTTAAACCTCTCTGCGTCATGTTTGCAAGTGATTGCCTCTGTCTCAACGTAGTATGCATTCGCGCCAGGGCGACATTTAGCCAACTGTCGAAGGTTGCCTTATAAACTATCCATTGCATGCGTTATGAGAACCATGAGTTCTACCTGTCTCTATCAATGAGATGAATTGATGAATGGAATGAAATGGGAGGACACTCACGCGCCACACGCAACATAACACACTTCTCTCTTCCGTAGTCTAACAAGCTCTTTACACATGGATCGCAGTCGATTGCTATCCCAGAATCATGTAAGCTATCTTAATTTTATTTAACACTATTTCATCTACCATTATCATTCATATGAAATGTTATAAGAATTGCAAGTTAAACTAAGTGTACTACTATTTCCAAATGAAAAAGTATACATGGTTAAATCATCCACTTAAGCCCCATTCAAGTAAGTCAGTATGAAAGCAAAGATAATACGAAATAAAAATTTATTATGGCATGTATTTCAAAAGGTCTTCATCGTCAATATCGTCCCAGAGTCTGGCTTCACATAGATCACAAAAACAGTTCACTTGCTTCAATCGTTCTTCTACCGCGAGCCTCACTTTGTCGATGTACTCCCACGCCGCCATAGTTCGTGGCTGGTAGTTAGGGGTGTACCATTCCCATAATTGGTGGAGGAATTTGGTGCTGGTGATCTCCATCACATCATCAGTATCGTACTGCAGATACTTCCACCTCACGCCTGTTAAGTCGGGATACTCCTTCTCACATACACTCTCCTCTTCGTCGTCCGCTGCTAATGACAACTTTCTGATATTGTCGAGTCGGTACACCTTCTCTACCTTCCCCTTCGTTGGAGCGTTTGGTGCAACGAGCGCCTTTGGCGATGAGCATGGAGAAGAGAATTTTGTATTCGGTGTTTTTGGAGAGCTTGTCATGTTGACTGTGAATAATAACTTTGAAATGTTTTCTAATTCTTAAGTATCAACAAGAAACCAATCAGAATGAACAGCCAATGAATGATGAATATGAAAGTATATGCAAAGTGACATCCGTGTCATTTCACTCTGTCTTTGAGACGTGTAAGTAGTGTTCTCTAGCGAATTCTATATTTGAGGCGTACAAGTGAGCTGCTCTCTAGTAAAATCCAAATTTGAGACGTATTACTTGAGTGAAGTCTCTATCTTGCTGAAGAATCAACCTTAAACATAATTTCGTTGAAATGGTAAGTTGAAAATTTCTTCACTCATCTCCCTCAAACGTGTGGCTAATAGCATCTTCCTCAATTTCAGGCATCAACTTCATCACCAACGCCCTCCCTTCTCGAGGAAAGTTTAGAGTTGTTGAGTCAAGGTAGGTTGTAACAATACACTGAGACTTGAACAGAGATGAAAGAATGATTTCTCTTTCAGGTGATACCAGTCCCATCTCGTGCGAGTCGGATAACAACAGCGACTCCATGTCAACATTGTCGTGGGAATGCAACGATCGGGAATGTGCTGACTGTGGACACATCTTCACGAGGAAGCGTGATCTCGTCCGACACATCAAGCGAGGTTTTGTAGACCTAAGTCAGCATCAATCTCCGAAGGTGGGGAGGATTCTGTTAACGATGTCTCCTTTTCTTGCGATTTATGCATTCAGTCTTTTGAGTCATATTTTGAACTATCTTCACATAGACTTCGACATACACACAGTGACGATAGTTATACTAACAGCACCTCCTCTATCCGACTCTCTGAAGTGTCGATAAATAATTTAGTGAGGAACTACCAGATGGAATCCTCAGAAACCATTACTGACTTTGAAGAATGGTTTCATCAAAATTCATCTTTGATTGGTGCGCTCCTCAACAATTTAGCCAATTTTAGAATGAAGGCGCTCATCTATCTCAAAATAAAATATGCAAAAATCGACCACCACACTGGTCAAATAGTAGAGAGGTTGGAGTTTCACATACCCTCCTCTCCTGCAACCGAAGTTGTAAACTGGGAGTCTTGGATAAATTTTCATATCCAAGGGTTGAAATTAAACATAGATTAATTTAACGAGCGTGATAGTGGTTTCGTTTTTGATGGTATTGAGACCGCCATGATTAAAATCACTTTATTAGAGAACTACTCTGGACGAGGCTCCTTTAAACTTCCGAAAAAATTAAAAAATAAAACAGCAGTCATTTCTGTAGTTTGTGAATCGCAATGTTTTAAGTATGCCGTCCTCTCCATTCTCCACTATAATGATGTACAGAATAACCGATACCGTAAGAGTAAGTACCAACTTTGGGAGAATGAATTAAAGTTTGATGACTGCAATAGTGAAGATATGAAAATTAAAGGATAGCGACGATAGTATTAAGCGCGCTAAAGACGTATCAAGATCATTGGTCTCTAACATGAAACATAAAAATTTCAGGGAAGCCTATAGAAATAAAAATATAACGTTTGTTAATGTGACAATCTTAAAATCTAAGTCGCATGAGATCAAAACTCATACTTTTAGGAAACAGGCGCTTTCAGCATGGGAGGATAAGAGGTGCTGGTTAGAACATAACATATCTCTTCCACATGGACATCCTGACACAAACATACCACCACCCAAAAGAATTAAACTCACACTACCACATTCAGGAGACGTCTTAGCATAATCATCCTTAACTTAGTATTTTGATGTTGATTTCTGTAGATAAACATTGCGGTTTTATGTATCGCATGAGATCGTTTCTTCCTTGTGAATATATGCCTACAGTCAGCCCATTCCCCCTATATCTGTGAAAAGACTTTTTCATACACATATTTTTATTTCAATAAACATATCACAATGACTTCACTTTGTTTTCCGAAACACTAAAGTTACGAGGGATTTAGTATCGTTCACATGGATGCACTCTTGTAAACCATCGGTAATTTTGATAGTAATAGAGGGTATAGTTTGTTTGACGACGGGATGATAGAAAATAGATTCAAACATCTTCTCGACTATTCCATATGAAGCGTCTTTATCATGAATGAAATCACGTAAAATGTATTCTTTTTTCTCACCAACAGAAATAGGTAGAATCAAATCACTTTGAATGTAAAGGTGCTGTTCATGTTTATCAAGTGTCATTGGTGTTTCTATACCAATCGTATGCGCAGCAGTAAACACTGTTTGTAGCATTGAAAAACCAAAAAGTTTTTTCAAATTTTTACTCAATTGACATTGAATGTCATCACCCAGTTTCAGAACAACGCGTTGATTTTCAATTGAAAACGAAATGTGGTGTGTCTTTACATCATATTTACTTTTCATCACATGCTTCAACTTCTGTTGTATATAAGGATTTACTACATGAATGAAGCTTTCAACTGTATGATATAGACGCGGCATTATATTGATAGCAACTTTAGATTCTTCATAAGACTGGTAAATTTTCTTGATGCGAACGCCATAGATGTCCACCCACCATTCATCATTAACTGAATCAGCTTTAGTGTGATATTCATGAGAAGCATACACCACACCGCTTCCAATAATAGGTGTATAATGTCTTACAAAATGACGCAAGGTTGGAGAGAAATAAACTGTAAGTTTGTCATTATATTTCTGAATAACCAACTTATTTTTGTCCGCCATAATTTTCTCTCCATACTTCTTACCCACAGTCTCATTCCATCGTTTTACTAACTCAATAAGTGATAAAGGTTGAACACCACGCTTTTTCAAAATGATGCGTTCTTCGCATTCTACAACATCTTCATCAAATATTTTAAATTTATAATGAAATTTGTTGATTCGATTTGAATAAACTTTTTTAACATTTGCAGTAGCAATTGACGTTAGATGTAGTCCATGGCCAAAACCGACCGAGATGTGGATAGAATTCATTATCCAACCTCAGTGTAAGACCTTTAGTAAAAGAATGAAAGCGAAGGAACTGTCTCCCACTCCAATGATAGATAGTAAACTCATAAACTTTCTGATCCTTATTCTTCATGATGGAAGTATTACCACTGTTGAATGCCTTAATAATTTTCTCATTCCCAAATGGACCATAATAATCTGATTTTATCTGAATCCATTCATAGTTCCACTTTCCATCTGACGTTAAATTGTATGGGAACTGGAATGCATTATTCATCGTTATTCCATCATGAGTGCGAGGAGTCAATATCATTTCTTCCAAATCATTCACATTCTGAATATTGCTATCATAGCAAATACTAGAAACGCCAACCTCCCATTCACCTTCTAAATGTAGTGGGCGATTTAATTCTACTCGATAGTCTGATGGTTTATTTTTGTGAAATTTATTCATAGAAGCATTACTGGGCAAGTAGATTAGAAACGAGTCCTTATTTTCACTTTCCATATTATTCACATTGGAAAAATATATTAGCATACTTTTGCATTAACTCTTCATTCGGAAATGGAGTGTGATACTTGTCACAGCATCTTTATGAAAAGGAATCAACGCACCAGCATCGTCATAAATTGCAATATCAATTTGTGGGATGTAGTTTGATTTCAGCTTTGTATAATGCACTTTCTTGAAAGTATGCTCAGATAAAATACTGCAGCTTCTTGGCTGGTATGATATCATTGCTAGCAATGGAGCTTCAACATCTCCCACACGTACATCTTCACCAATATTGGAATATATCTGAAAATAGTTAATACGACGCGATAGTGACATGTCTGCGCTAGCTTTGGTTACAGTACCACTTTTAAAGATATTTTGATCAAAACCCAAAATGTCCATTAGAGTTTTATCAATAATTAGTTCAATACCTTTTCCACTTATAGTGAGAGACAAAACACCTTCTTTTTCAGAAAATGATATATGTTGCTCATTAATCACTTCATTTAAATAATCTACAACCAATTTAACCGAAGTAATAATGCGCGGCATCAACACTCTTGTTTCATGTAAGATACCACCTAAAGGCTCTACACACTTTCTGTATAAAGATACGGTCCATTCTGTATCAAATTGATTTGACCTTTCACATGGTAAATGTTGCATATCAAATTTTCCATGAACAGCTGCAGAACGATGTCGTAAGAACTGATGAAAATCTTTTGAACAAACTAATACTAGATCATCATCATTTGATTTACTTATTGTAATATGATTAGATGATTTGATATAAGTCAATGTTGCTACTTGTTTACCATCAACTCGAAGGAGATAATTAAATTTCTTCAATAATGTTTCAGGCTTAATGTTCTTGGCTTAATCACAATCTTCTTCACCAATGTCTTTTCATTTTTCGGAATAAGATCCACACAAAAAGCTTTCTCTTTGTAAATCAAATCTTTACAGCCACTTTGGTGGTAATTAACGTTATAATTATCATAGCTTGTTAAGGCGCTAGCGAGGTAACCTAAATCATTTCTTAAACTTGGACTTAAACCAACAATCCAATCTTTCTCAACTACATGATGTACATAATTATGATCATCATTGTGCGGAGTAAATTGGACAATATGTTTACACGCTTTATTCAGGAAATCATATATAAACTTTTTACATGATAAGAGATCTCTCTTTGGCCACTGTGGAATGTATACTCGGCAGCCCTTTTCACATTGGTAAGCAGCTGTGCGTCTCATATTAATAGTCATCACCTCATGATCAAAAGTATAGACACAGTTGCTATGAACAAGTTGAGTGACACCCACTTTCCATTTAGCTGTTGTGCATGATCAATGGGAGTAGAAAAGAGTGCGGCTCGATTACTAGCAAATCTATTTGCGGCCGCATTGCTAAGCAAAATATGATAAAACGACATTTTGGTATTGCTGATCTCCGGCTTTGCATAACATCATGAAGACTTGGATTTTGGACTCTCTACAATATATCAGAGTTGATCGTAATGGAAACGTACATTTCAAAATTCTCATGGTCATACATCAAGAGGTTTTACATTAACATGGCGACAATTTGTCAACCTCAATGATATCATGAGGGATTTGGAATATTTTGAAACATCAAGATTCATCTCCTTGGGTGATCAAGTTTGGCTTCAACATTACAGAAATGAAATTCAAATCTGCCATTCTCATTTCGCAAATACAATTGGGAGATGTATAGAAGATACATACATCGCTCCATCATGACATTTATTCGTCGTGAGTTCATCGCCCTACTATGCAAATCTTAATCAGACATGACTACCACGCACCATGAGTTGGAAATTAGATTCCCTACAACGTATTGAAAGGGATCATGATCGAAACGTCTATTTCAAAGATTCAACTGGAAATGTGAGAAGAGAGTTTGCTTTATCTTATCGTCATTTTCAATCTCTACATCATATCATGAAGGATTTGAAATACTTCTATATGAAAAGACATTCACGTATTGGAAATCGCATCTGGTTGCGCGTCAACAAACGGCGAATTCAACTCTATCATTCCCAACTCCATACTAACTTCACATTTCATCAAGGTAGTTGGGAAAGTATAAAAGGAAGGTACATCGGCTCAATTTACACTCTTTTCATCATGAAGCGCCGCCATCGCACCACCATGTCAACATTTCTTCGTCGCACAGACTCTAAAATCTATCTCATCTACATTTCACCACACCAACACCTTCCAACAGCTAAGGGGCGTCGGGCCGTCGGGTGATCTTACTGTGAAAGACGGCATCTCAACTTTCCCAATTCCTCTTCCCATCAAATGGGACTGTAGAGATTCTCGGCGCCCTTTCTCATTCATCGGCGCAGTCAATGCGCTTAGAGCTACAAAGACTACTACGTCGGATATGGAAGAGGGAGAGGTGTGTGATGTTGAATCTGACTGTGGACAATATGGTGATCTCTACTCAATTGAGTGAAAGTGTATCATTTTTGAAGATTCGTACCAGTAGTTACAATTTGTGTTATGAACCCGAACTTTTTCCTGCAGCTCTCATTAGTTGTTGGTTACCTGTGCATGTGGCAATCTTTCATAATAGTAAAGTGATCATTACTGGACTAAAATCTCATGTACAAGCAAATGTGATCCTATACTATCTCATCGAGTATGTACGTACCCAGCGGATTGTAAAATAAAAAACAATTTTTCCAACATGATGTTTTTATTTCAAATCATGATAGAACTTACAAATCATTTTTTCATTAGAGGATGGATTACATGAAAAGTTTTGAATAACAGATACAAATCGAGATACATGTAAACGTTTTAAGATGAAGTACAGTGCAAAAGCACCACACGTTGATGAAAGTGGATGTTGTAGTATGCGTTCATTTCGCTGGTATTGACTCGTATGTTTTCTCAACCACTGCTGTGTTGGTATATTTGGAGGTTGAGCAAGAGAGTCAAATAGTTCACCACGTCGGTCTTCTCCAATAAAGATCGCTTTCCAATGCTCACCGCCTAAATTTTGCGAATGAGTGTTTAGCACAATAAAGATGGGATAGTGATTTACTGCAGGTGGTAAGGTATCGAGGGAATAGACATTATCGAAAGCTTTCAACGTCGCTTCGTCTGCATTACGCTGCACTTTAGTTTTAATATCGTCAGCAGTCAACTAACTCATTGACGATTATACTGAAGAATCACGTCAGGATACTTTGTAATTTCAATATTTGAATCGAAGACTGCATAAATTAATACATTGATCGTCTCAGGTAGTGTTCTTTTGAACGTCAAATCCAAACGAATATTATGAGGCACGTTCGCTTGACGATAGGGTGCACTAATATCGCTGTCAGCAGTCAAATCAAATGCATAAATAGTATATCCACTCTTAAACTCTTTCATAGTGAGTCCGTTGGTGTCATCCGTATTGTAAAAGCCAAAGACATCCATAAAATCAACATAACTGCGCATAAATTGATCCGAAGCAAAATCTGGCTTGTAGGGTGGACCAGGATGACTCACACCATTTACACGTAGAGCAATTTCACTTAACTGATTGTGTTTAAAATTGAAAGGATTCTTCTTTATATTACCATTAAATGCATCATTTTCAACCATTGCCACCATGAGGAGCTTCGGTGCTTCCGATGGAAAGAGGCCATCTTTCATGAAACTCTTTTGATCTTTCGGAATTGTAAAGGTGAGAAGCTTTGTATGCTGAACGGGGTAAATGGCATTTTGGCGGTTAAGACCTTCAGCATGTCCTCTAATGACACTTGGATTCGGTACTACTCGACGAATGTAAAGTGCAATATCTTCCACATGAATTCTAAAATTGTCAACTTTAGCAAATGCATTCAGCGCAAATTCAGGCTTATTCAATGTCAGCTTGAGTCGCATGCTGGTATTACAGAGTAAAAACTTTGACTGTCTAAAGAAGTCTAAATTCAGCGGACCATATAGCTGACATACTTTACTATCTTTAATCATAGCAGATCGCTTTACAAAGCCACTGTTTGTTTCAACATCAAATTTTCCTGCTTCATCTCTGTACCATCCCATGGCTTCCATATGACTTTTTTGTGCTGCTGGATGAAACTGTGATACATGATTGAAATATGATTTATAGGGATAATCGCTTTGACCACCTTCCACCTGCTGCTCTCCAATCGTTAGAGAAACATCGCGAAGTAATGTAGTCAATGGTAAATTGTTCAGTCCAACTTTATGTGTATCGTCAATAGCAGTTCCATCCGCTTGCTGAATTCTAAACCTCAAATCAACCATCGCATAACTCAAATCTATGTAGTCATCACTACCACCAGGAATAACAAATTCAATGAGGCCAGCATTCTCAGCTGTTCGAGGATGATAATCTACAATACTTGAACTAAGAATATCTGTCTGTATGGCTTGTTGATCAAACAAACAAAAACCGGAAGTTTTACACTCCATGATTAGAAGTTATAGCAGCGTCGTCGTTTGGCGCCTGATGAATGATTAAAGCCTCTACGACGTTTGCGTGAATGCCTTTTGACTGAAGATCGCACCTTACCAGCTCCGCGATGTTTCCTCCTTCCTTTATTCATTCGTTTAGGTGATTTCTTTCCTTGAGTAACACCAGCAAAGGTCTGCTTCAATGTTTTTAATTCGCGTTCCTTCCCACGATTCAACAAACTGCTCTTAAAACTTCTACCTCTGGAAAGATCACTAGCAACATCACCAGCAAAGCCAACGGCATTACTTAAAACATTTCGTTTTAAAGATCTTCCGACATTGGATATGAGAGATGCTACAACAGATTTCAGTGCACCAAGTATGCTACCTCCACGTTGGCGGCGAGCGCCGCTGTAAATTTGTCCTCCACTGCCTATATAGGAGGGTCGTGAATAAAATGAGGCAGTTGGATTCATAGCTCAAACCCTAAACATTGTTAGTTACAACTTTGCATGAATCACTGTCGATCACTTAGATGAAAGATTTCGGCACGACGCATCCAAGAGTTCATACTTAAAGGATAACCAGTCCATTTAACAAGACACCATTCTTCACCTTGCCGTTTTTTACATCGAATGATTTTCTCTACCAAATATGTTTCACTTTCAGTGACTACCTCAATCTCATCGCGGTAAAAACTACCCTCAATTTCTTCATTATCGTAATCTTTCAACTTGTAGGTGGTCGGAGAGTCTTTTTGATTAATCCTTGATACTGTAAATACCTCCTCTGTCCAATTCGGAAGGTGCCCTTTAGCAAAAACACTTTTCACTTTTGAGATACGAACTTTATCACCAATTTTCACATCACTTTTCACATGAGTGCGTTTACGTTGGAATGATTCGCGCACTTTATCTACATTGTCAGCATTTACATCTACTGGTCTGAGTCCAATAGAACGATGGATAGAGTGATTGTAGGCATGGAGTGTATCTTGTAGAACCTTTGTCCAATTTTGTGTCAAGTTGGCAGTAAAATGTCGCCACAAGCGATTTTTTAATGTGCGATTAAAACGTTCAACGAGTGCAGCTTTATAAGCACTCTCTACACTAAACAACTGAATGTCATGCCTCTCAAATAATCTTCTCACATGCTGATTTTCAAACTCTTTTCCTTGATCACTCTGAATTCTTTTTGGAATGCGACCTTCTCGAAAAATTGTTTGGAATGCTTTTGCTACTCCTTTCCCTTCTTTAGTTTTTAAAGGTTGAGCCCACGCATAACGCGAGAAAATATCAATGACGGTTAAAATAAAATTATTGCCCGAGTTATGTTTTGAAATGGAGGCAACATCACACAAATCTGCTTGCCACTGTTCATCGATGTCATGAACAATATAATGGCGGGTGCGGTACTTCTTTTTCGCTTGTTTATGGAGTGTAAAGGTAGCCTGACCCTTTAACCATCGTTTCACTTGTGATTGTGGAAGACCACTCGCTTTTGATAATTTCTTGATCGATGCAAATCCTGCCGGATGTTTTACATCATAATAGATTGACTTCAAACGCTCAGTCGATGACGACTGACTCTTTTTCCTCCTTCTCATCTTTTTGCTTTCTTGCCTTTCTACATTTACAACAACTGCAGCATTTAGCTTTAGCGGTTTTGCAATCGTGTTCACATTGCTTAGGAGTTTCATTGTGAGAGCTGGCGCAGCAAGTGCAAGTGACAACGACATTCACCTCTGGCGGCTCATTACATGGCAAGCAACACATCTGCTTCAAATTAATAGTCTGAGAACATGTATTTCTTGGGAGGAGCTGTTTTACGTTTTCCTTTTACTAGTTTTAGTGGTGATGTAGATCTACGTCGAGTTCTTCCTCTTGTTTGCTTAGTGAGTGTGGGAGGGGATGTAGCAGGTGACGTCTTAAACCAATTTGTTGGCATTATCATCGTCTGAAGCATTGGAGCAGTAGCCACTGTTGAATCAAGTTCTTTCAATGTCTCATTATTCAAAGCAAATTTTGGCACATTATGCTTTTTCAATAGTTTAAGAAAGTATGACCAACCAGGTGGAACATAGCCCTGACAGCGCTTTCTACGTGTCGCATACTGAATCAAGTCTTCATAACGTGAAGCATCAATCACTTTATTTTCATCTGTAATGATTTCTCCTCTATCATTTACATTGAGATGGGGTTCAATACTGTTGAAAAGAGATATGGCATGTGCGCGAGATGCTAAAGGTGTAGCAGTCGATACAGAGTCACGCATCTTATTCTTCAAGTTTTTTAATTGCTCAACAGTTTCTGATTGCAATAATACAGCACGATGTGGATCTTTGATGTGAACATTTTGCTGATAATCTATTTCTTTCCTATACATTTGATTTGCAAGAGGTTGCTTTACTTGCTGCATGGCAGTCAATTGTACATATTCATCCTGAGGAATAACAATCATGCGAGAATAAGAACTCATAGTTTGTAGATAATCATGGGAGTTTTCAAAATATCACTTCGAAATCTAAATTCTTCCGGACACTCTTGCGTAAAGTCAATGAATAAGTAACCGTATGGTTTTTCAGTAGCTGCTTGAAAAATTTCAATTAAGGCTTTTGATCCTCTGGGTGCAACTTGTCGCGCTAAAATTTCAAATTGACTTTTATCTCGCGGATTCTTGAAAATAGCATAATAGTGTGTATTCAGGTTTCGTGTACGAGCTTCTTTTCCATCAGGAAACAAATTTTGTGTGATATAGATGATAAAGCACCTTTTATGATGTGCTGCGCGAGTGAACATATCTGTAACATCTTTTGAATTCTTACTTTCTTTTAAAAAATCATCCAATACAACAACATCATTAGACTGAAGTTTATCCACTGGAATAATTCCTTCATGTCGAATAAAGTTGCGACTTTGCAATTCCTGAAACAGCGACGGTTGATAAATACCATAACACCAAATCACTCGATTGATAGGTTCCTTAAACAACTCCCTTCTTTTATCCAATAAATTCAGCGTGAAAACAGTTTTACCTGCATGAGATGGACCTGATACAGTCAGAACTTTATCACATTGAAGTCTGAAATCCATTTTATTACTTTGAGATTCAACATTTGCATAATTAACGTCTAGAGCCAAAGATATTACCCAATACGTTGCCCACGATAGGAGATGGCATCGGTAGTAACGCTGGAAGGAGACCACCTTTTTGTGTTAGAGTTTCCCTCTTTCTTTGAAGGGTGACTTTAGGATTGGAGATGAAACGCAATTTCGTAGCATATCGCTTAAGTAACTTTCGTTGTTTTGGCGCTAATTTCTTCGTCCTCAACTTCCTCACATGAGAAATAATTTCACAAATGAATTTATCGTTAGCATGTCGTATAGCATTGTATCGCTGATTTGCTTTCATTCGTCGGAGAGCTTGAATGGCTGAAGAAAACTTTGAAGACTTTTGACTTTTACGTTTCGTCATTTTACGTTTCGCCATTTTTCGTGTTAGTCTTTGCTAAAACCTGTTTTTACCACATTTGCATAGGTACTAACTATTGCGGCATAAGTGACACTCGAAATGAGCAATATCACAGTGGTTACATTGGCAAAGTTGAATGCAATTACGTATGAAACAGCGTTGACAAAAGGCATGCTTACATCTCTTGAAGATGCGCTTTTCATTTCCATCCTTTCGCTTACATACATCACAACACATAGTTTCACCGTTACTAATGTCTATAGCAAGTCTTTTTGAAGATATGAATTTGCTAGCCTTTTCTAAATAATAGACGCATGTACAGAAGGAATATACTTCGAGAGTGAGCAGACATAGCTCGAAAACCAGTTGTGCTACAATCAAGTACCACTGCATTTTCAATTTTTCTTTATGGAAATTTGAATGTGAATATCTGAAATCGCTTCAATCACTAGACTGCTACCATGATGGTTAAATGCGTTAAGACGTTCAGCAATTTTTATCATATGTCTTTTAAAAAATTCTTGGGGGTGATCTACCATTTCCATTGAATAAGAAGCAAAATGGAAAGAGCGACTTTCCACCTCTTCCTTTCCAAAATGACTAAACTTAATTTTCGCAACTAATCGCGCCATGACAATGCTATCAGAGAATGTATTCATTAACTCTAGAAATAGAGTGCTAGCATCATCGACCACTGCTTCGATGTCGGTCTCATCTTTATGAAAATTTATCACATAATCTTGAACAGCTCCTTTTAAACTTTGCCTATGAAAATGTAATGTTCCGCACTCGTTTGAGAAAGACATGATCGCCCTTTAACTAACCCATCCATTGCATGAAAACAACAACTCTTCTCATAGTAGCATTTATTGAATAACGGTAACAAGCATGCATTATAAATCAATGGTTTGAAAGAGATAAAATAGATACAGCTGGTAACTATCATACAGCGAGCAATGATAACCATACAGGACTTTGGCAGTGTTGAGGTAAGGAGGAAAGAAGCATTGGTTATGAACGTAGCTACTACAACGAACAGACAAAATAGGAACAGACAAATCCTTAAAACGTTTCGTGACTTCATGATAATGTTGATTCACTCTACTATCCGAAGGTGGGAGCAAAATGTCATCAATGACTAGATTGGGAAATACTTTCCTCTCCTTACCAGGATTATTACAAAAGATGCGTATAACATTGAAAGCAGCTAACCATCGTTTAAAGTCAATAAGAAGAGCACTCTCACAAGAAAAGCCATAGTCTTGCAAATATTTCAGATTAAGTCCATGAATGTGTTTTCTCGCCCATTGATCAACATTGGGATCGCAGTTGGCATGTTGATGATAGACACTAACAATCTGATATGTCCAATTGTTCATAGCAATAGCACTGAGCTCCTGTACAGGTTCACCCTCACAATCCATAAAAATGATGATAGAAGCCTAAAACGGAAATTTACACATCTAAGGAAACGTTCTATAACATATTACAAAATGAAGAATTACATCGATGCTTTTCACGACAAAATACACAAATGATATGATGACAACTAAGAAGTAAAATGTATCTAATAAGACCACGTCTACGACACTCAAAGCACATAAGCGAATTGTCATAGGGTAGAGTTAGGAAAGGACTAGTAATTCTCCTTCTTTGATTTGCGTTTTGATGCAGCATTCTTCTCCGACTTGCGCTTCGTACCACTGCTGTGAAGGATTTGATCAATTATGTCGTCCACGTTGGGTGACTTTGGAATATATAGGATGGATTCCATATGCATGGAGAGAGAGGCTATTTTATTATCCTTGTGCCGACCATAATATAGCCCATTCACTTTGAAAAGGATATCCCAAGTACCTTCTCCGAGCTCATCACATCTGATGGGTATTGATTGATCTCCCTCCTTCTTATAGTAAGTACACCAATGTGATACCGGTAGGCAAATGTGATTACCATCCCAAATCTTTCTATAGGGAGTATCCTTGTCATCTCTCGCCTTCCACTCTTGAGCAAGAGGAGTAGGAATGTCCATATTTAATGTCACGTACTCCTCAATAATATCAAGTTGGTGGCGAATGTACGGACTCACGGGGATCAGTATGTAGTCTCCATACTGATTGCGCATTATCTTGACATCCGTGGAAGGGAGCATTCCCGTTTGGAGTACTACGCTATGATCGTCATAACGCAAGACTTGTTTAAATTTACGCTGTAGCGGTGTAGGATTATGTACCTTGGTTGTTTCTTCCACTGGCCTCAGTTTATAGATGATCTGATCGTAGCGAACCATGTAACGTTTGACCGCCATTTTGTCCTACTAGTGCAGCAGATGGAGTAGATGCCTGAAAATGAAAAAGATTGTATTAAGTTTACGTTCAAGGGAGGAGAGGGAGGGAAGTAGCGACTTACCATTTTAGTTGGATAATAGAATAGAGAGAGAGAAAATGTGCGTCCGTCAGTCGTGTGATTCAACGATGGAATGATTCTCACTGTGGAAGGCTCGCTATTTATATAGAAATGCTTGATTCTCATTGGATGGTGATCCTCATTGGACAATAACATCAAGCTGATTCCAAATCTGAAATCCGTTTTCCCATCCGATGCTTCGTTTTGACGCTAGAGCCCAAAACGTAGAAAATTCTAACTCTGTCGTTTTTCGCCAATGTCCCAAAATCTTAAATGGCGTCTCACATCTAAACGAAGACAGATATGAACAAGCCGTTTCATTCACTGAATTTTTCTCACTTTTAGCTTTCGAACGAGCTTTTACACGACAAAATCCGTCCACTAGAAGCAAAGTTGGAAGGTCGGTGCCGCCCGTGCCGGGGGGGGGGGACGTCAGCGAAAATTTTTCTCTCCGATTGTTTTCAAATTCACCATACAGATGCAGAATTTCAAGCTGAATCCGAATCTGGCCTCCGTTTTCCCATCCGATGCTTCGTTCTGGCTCTACAGCCCACAGCCATCGCAAAAATTCTAACTCGTGTTTTCGAAAAAATTTCGTGAAGAAAAATTTTTTCTCTCCGATAGACTTGAAACTCACCATGTTGATAGAGAATTTCATGCTGATTCCAAATCTGAAATCCGTTTTCCCATCCGATGCTTCGTTTTGACGCTAGAGCCCAAAACGTCCAAAATTCTAACTCTGTCGTTTTTCGCCAATCTCCCAAAATCTTAAATGACGTCTCACATCTAAACGAAGACAGATATGAACAAGCCGTTTCTTTCAGTGAATTTGTCTCACTCTTAGCTTTCGAACGAGCTTTTGGACGACAAAATCCGTCCACTAGAAGCAAAGTTGGAAGGTCGGTGCCGGGGGGGGGGGGACGTCAGCGAAAATTTTTCTCTCCGATTGCTTTCAAATTCACCATACAGATGCAGAATTTCACGCTGAATCCGAATCTGGCCTCCGTTTTCACATCCGAGCACTGCTTCCACTCGAAACATCCCATTTTCAACCCAACATTCATCAGATTTCACGAAAATCATCACACACTATAGCCTCAGGTCAAACCCTGGAGGTCGCCCAAGTCCACCACGACACTCTGTCGTTTATCGAAGGGAGGGGGGGACGTCAGCGAACCTGGACCAACCTGGCCGGCACACCACGACAGACCTCTGTCGTTCCAGAGGGGGGGGCGCGCCGGTCGGGTGTTCGCCGTTTTATTACTACTAACATACTTAAAATATGATTTCAGATGTTGCCGATTCTGAGTCAGTGGGTGGGGCGCCGGCACCTCAGCAGTCTCTGTCAGCATCGGGTGGAGCACTGGTACCTCAGCAGTCTCCGTCTGTCCGAAAAACCCATGACTCGCCTCATTCGGTTTCACCTGCCTACATTAATCCGGAATCATATTACTGCCTCCACTTCAACATCAAGATGGCAGGAATTGTCACCCTTGCCGACAGCTAACAGGACTGCTAATACTTCTCGGAAAAGAAGGTGTCAGGTGGCAAGGATGCTGACAGACATCAATGATACTGACGAAAGTGAGACTCAAAAGTGCACCCCTCAAGCTAAGAAGAAGAGAGTTACCAAGAATACTAAGAGGGTAAGAGGCTGATGCAAAGTCGACGCTGAGCCTAACACATTTTCGCTGTCTGCTTGGCCTACATCCGAACCCATTCTCTTGTGCACATTTTGTTACGAGGAGTATAAACATCCTCCGCGGGAGGATTGGATTAAATGTAGTGCTTGTGACAAGTGGTGTCACGAAAACTGTGCCAATTTGGAGCTCATGGATGAGCACAGTTCTATATGTGACTTTTGCTTGAAAAATTAAATTGTTTCACTGATTTGTAATCATTTGTTATACTGGCCTTGGACTAATTTTGTGTGATTGCCGCAGGGATTGAGATTATTGTGAGAGTGTAATTTTATTGTTTTAGTTGCGCCTAATGCCCTTATTCCTACTGCAACAACACCGTGTTCGGTCAGCCTTTTACAGCTTTTTGCAATTTTTAGATTGTGGCCTATTTTAGAGAGTGCCTTCTGACAGCGATGTCGATTTCATATTTTTTTAATTAAAGATTTCCATCTTCTGCATCAGAGTATTTATAATTTTGATAAAAATGCAAAAGGTAGAAAATAGGCCTACATACATCTAACATTATATTGACTAAGCTATATTTGATAGGTAGTAAACTATAATCGATTCTACTTTAGCCTACGCAATTATAATGCTCAAAATCTATTTTCTCAAACAAATAGATGAAAACTACCTTAAAAGCTATTTAGGATATGATAATAATGCCATTCCATCTTACCTGAACAAGATTCCATCATACCTGCATGTCCCGTAAGATGGAATGATTTTTAAAATTTCAAAATCTTACGAAAAAATGATTACGAAGTTTTCGAAAGTTTTTCAAAAAGAATGTGTTATTTCTGAGATCTCTAAGCTGTTTCTTACAAAAAATTATAATAATCGGACAAATAGTACCAGAGCTACGCAAGTTCAAAATTTTTCGTTCCATCATAGGCCCGGTTCCCCTACTATTCTGCAGACAACACATTGGAAGCATTTTGATAAAATTCGGTGAATTCTTCGGAGAGGTTTGATGCAGCTGTTCAAAAGAAGCCATTCATATTCTCGTCATAGCGCTGACGATAGTAGAGCTCATTCATCGATCGATGTTGACAGCTTATGATCGATAGCCCATTTCGATAAGCATCCATAGCCTACTAACTCCTTGGGACACGGGAATGTGTCATCCTTTTCAGCACATCCTCAATATCTACACTACCGGCCAAATGTCTTGCCTCACTTTTTGCTTATCTGCTATTTTCCTGTATTTTTATTTTTACTTGAATAACATCAATCAGATAACTGAACTATTTTGCATAAGGTGTCTAATGTTGTTCAAGCAGCATTTTGATGAGTTAATCTTCATCTCCTGTTAAAGGCCTGTTGAGCATTTTGATAAAACAGGATCTTGGTGAATTATATGAGAATTAATATTATGAGGAAACTCCAGTCATATTTTGAGAATTACCTCGGATATTTTAATGATAAGCAACTGAAACGCAGGCGTTATACGAGTTATCCCATCTCCATTAACGATGCTAGTTCATAAAGGTCGTGATTGCATAATTTCTTCCTTTGATCTGGATGCGCCAGTCGCCAGCCAGCATCTGATGCAGGAATCTTCCAAACTGAAATTACGCAATCAGTAACCGAGATGACTTGATATCTATTTGTGTGTGACTTTATGAATCACTGCAATTCGTGGCTTTCTGCTAGATTAATTTCTCCACAGCGTCGGGCCGTTATTGTAGGTTTACACAACGAATGTCTCACGAATCGTCAAATAGCTGTTCGTGTCAAATGTGATCGAAGAACAGTAGAACGGATTATAAATCGTCATTTTTCAGGTGAATCGATTCTCCCTCGCCGTAAGTCAGGTCGTCCACGTACAGCAGCAACAACGAATGATAACTCTGTGATCGCGAGAATGGTTCTCGGAGACCGCAGAGTTTCTTCTGCTTCCATTCAAGCAGAGATGCACCATCACGGAGTTGATCATAGTGTGAGGAATATTCGACGAAGGTTGCTGGATGCCGGGTTCCTTGCCAGAAGACCCTTACGAAAGCCACTATTAATGACAAAAGTGAAAAGATCCCATCTTCAGTGGGCAAGAGAGCACGTGGAATGGAAGCTGGAAGACTGGAAAAATGTACATTACTTTGGTCAGATGAGTCCAGATTCAACCTCTACGCCAATGATGTCCGTCGATTAGTACGTCGTCGAGAAGGAGAAGCTTTTCATCCGGAATGTATCGAAAGAACCGCCCCGAGTGACTCTTTTCTATGGGTTTTTAAGGGAATATATGGGATTGTAAGGGATCCCATATGATCCCATTCACGATGCAAATAGGATCATATGGGTTTCTTGGGGATTATATGGAATCCCTTACAATCCCATACAACTGAATCCCCTAGAATCCACGATTCTCATCAAAGGATTCCTTATGTAGAATATGAAAGGGATTAATCAAAATTAATGCTAATCAATCGAAATCAAACCGGTCTCACAGATCTTTATGGATGACTTGCAAGGTTTTGATTACATACATCGATTTCGATCATTAACAGTGTGGGCCAATCGCTCACATATACACTGTATAATCGACTACACTGTGAAAATGGACGCGATGGACTCTAGACTTACACGTAGAAAAAGATTCAATGATGGCATACAGACTTTATCCAGTGGGGACCAGAAAACTTCAGACAATTATCTATGGGCCTGCTGTTTTAGGACCTTCACATAGGCCATTATCATTCCCACTGTAACAATTTTGGTTTTTCACTGGTTGTCTGGAAAACCAAATGATTTGTTTTGGTTTCCTAGAAAACTAATCCCGCAATGATTTGCTGGAATAACTTTAAAATGTAATTATGTAATTTACTATCCTTTGGTACATGTACTGATTCGAATCCTACTTATCTGGCAAGAATCCTATATGTTTCCTACCATAACCTGTGAAACCCACCATTTCCTATAGTAGAATCCCGGCAGGTTTTGTAGGGACATCAGTAATAGCTCTATTCTTGATAGGATCTCAATAGGACACACCAGAGAAATATAATTGACCAGAACAGGATCCTAATAGCAAACTTCAGAGAAGTAATTTCTCACATTTTAATATATCGTCAGTGATTACGTGATGATTCATTCACAAGGCTTCAACCGACCTCGATTTCGCCAGACGACGGATATCTATGACGTTATTATTTAAGAACGTCGATATCGAAAAACGTTAGTATTTTGAATACAATCAATCGACATCGTCATTCATTTGTTGGTGAACTTCGAAGACGGTGAGTTAGTGTGCAGTGAAAGAGTGAATGATGTAGAAAAATTGTATATCAAGTTTGTTTATAGGACCAAAATGTCTGTTGTCCTTATCTTTTCATTGTAATTTCTTGAACCGGTTCTTGGGGGTAGCACGAAACAGCTATCTGTTGTCATTAACAAGGGACTGGCGATTATCCGTCAGCATCTTAAGAATTATTGTGACTCGATCCTAGTGACTCGCAATAATAGCGGAAATAATTCCTTTTGGAGTGTCCGTTCAAGTATCGAATTCCTCAAAAAGATAGGAAATAAAAATATTTTTGATCTTAGGTGTTTGATTTTTCTACACTATATACTAATCTGAAGCAAATAGAAGCCAGCAATCATATTTTTGCTTTGTTAGACATAATTTTCAGTAAGAAATTTACGTGCATTGGTTACGACAAAAAGTTTACTTTCAAACATTAGATATAGTGGTTATTACTTTCACGAAAGATTCGTTCAAAGCTGCTGTTAAGTGTATTACATAAGAGGCGTATATCACTTTTGGAGGATTTGTCTTCAGACAGTATAAGGGAATCCCTATGGGTGGCAATTGACATGGCCCTCTTCTAGCGGACCTCTTCTTTTTTCACTGCGAGTACAAATTTATGACTAATTTAATTCGCGGTGATAAAATTGAACTTGCAAGGCTCCTCTCGAATACTTCTAGGTATATTGATGATTTTTGTATAGTTAACTACAAATTCTTCGATAAGTTAATACCCCAGACTTACCTCATTGACTTGGAAGCCAACCGATGTGGTAATAACAATGAAATTATTGACTACTTAGACGTTAAAATCAACGTGTGTGATTCTGGTGTAACCACTTCGGTATACCACAAAATTGACGATCTTGAGTTTAACGTAACTCTTCTTTTTTCCCCGGAAAATACCATGCCTCACAAGATAGACTTTAAAGTTTTCTGCAGCCAGATATTCAGGTACGCTCGTATCTGCTCACAACTCAAAGACTTTGAGGAGAAAACGTCAAAGACGTTCACTTTGCTCGTTTATAGACGTTATAATAAAAGTGAACTTCGCTTGAACGCGGAGAAAGCTTTACACAAGCGCTACCATCTTTTAAGTAAATTTGGTTTACTTTCTGCTCGTCAATTGATTAACTCTTGTTTTTCATAAACTGGGTTGATTTTTCGCATTTTTAATTTGAATTTCTTTGAATTTTAGGTTGATGTAATTTTTCTTCTTACCAGATATTTTGTAAATATTTATCTTCTTGCTTAATGTTTTCTTTTTTGATAACAATTTAGTTAACTGTTGGCCAGAGGCTGAGGGCCCAGCTAGGATGACTCTGAACGCTACAAAAGGTATAGGCCGAAAGCGTGAATCTTATCCTGGTCCTTTTGCTGACGACCTCGTATGCCAATCTTAATCTTTCTTAACTTAACATGTTTATTGCTGCTCGGAGTAAACGTTAACTAGTACTCTTAAGGACTACAATTACAATTTTAATTTTTTTCTCTCTCTTACATTCTTTATTCAATTTGCTGAGAAAATTTGCTCAAGATTGTACTTCCATTCCTTAGAGTAAGTCTTATTTTCTCTCTTACATTCTTTATTTTATCTGCCGTTTATTTCAGAATTATCATACCGCCTCTGTTCATCCACATGTCTAGAATAGTTATTCCTAGCCTCTGATTTGTTGAGTCAGATTCACCCATCATTGTAGCGTTTACGTAACTTTCTTCGTCTGTAGGTTTTTCCCAATGTCATTCAGAGGTCAATGATAGGGATAACTTAGCATTTTGGATTTGTGACATGTTTTCGTCCGACTGCACACTTCCGGTTCCAAGCACTATCCAGGTAATTTTGGCCGTAACATTTAATAGATTCTCGCTTGATTTTCAGTCATAGGACTTCAAGTGAATTTGCAGGTCAGTTGTCTTCGTATAGCAATACTATTTCTTTAACTGTAATTTAAACAATTTTACATCGAGTGTTGATACTCAACGATTGACGATTGAATCTTAGATAATCCCTGTCTAAGATTAATAAAAACGTTTCGGTAAAATTTCAATAATTGGATGTTCGAGATTGCTTTGTAATCATCGTTATGACAAATTTGGCTAACCGCACCGTGTACTTATCAAATGAATTTTCGGATAATCAATAATCAGGCTTAGATTTGTTCTCTATTCCTATCAGTGAAACGCATTCGTACAAAGAGTCCCTTAAAAACATTATTTCTACCGACTCATCACAGCAACGCGCTTTGTATGTTTAGCCTATACGTGAAAATGCTATTCCGCGCAGACGATTTGCCCAGAGTCCCAATGCGTAAATAATCTAGGATTTTTTAGGCCTACTTTGATTTTGAATAATTTTGGAAGGTTAACTATCAGACTCATCAGCAGTTTAGTGACTTGCTACTGGTGAGAAACTGGTCTGATTTATCTGTTTCTTCGCATCCTTTATATCGTCGTTAAATACCGTCGACTCTCCGCATCTTTGATCTCAGTAGTAATTTCTTGCATTCGACTTATGGACTATTATCGTAAATATTATATTTAATTTTCTACATACATGTACATCGTAAACCGACCGTATAGAAATAATTGGGAACGTTTGGCCCCATAGAAACCCTCAAACATTCTCTTAAAACTCAAATTGATTTGATCATGTTATAAATAGATTGCCAATAATGTGTAATTTATAATCATGATATCTTCACTACGGGCGATGTATTCATTTTCAAATATCAAGGTTTGTTGATCATTCTCCATGGACGCCTAGATATTTGCATAATATCTATATGCTTAAATATCTAGGCGTCTATGCATTCTCCCATGTCTATGACTTAAATTTGAATCTTGTAAGATGTCTGACAAATCACATCAAATTGTCTCTAAAATTGACACTTTTCTTGCAATATGGAAGCTTAGAAGAAGTGAAGGAAGGATTTACGGTAAGACATTATTCAGAGTAGCATAATAATAATAAGTATTCAATTATACAAATAAGCAAAGTAGGAAATTTTCGCGCTATTTTGCATTGGCTTTTAGAATTTTGGTGTACGAATTTTTATCGGTATAATCAAATACTTGTCTGAATTGGTAATAGTATACAATGAACTGCAAAGGTTTTCGCCAAATAAAGTTACTATCAATGCTGACACATGGACTCACACCGACCTATACTGTACTGGGTCTATATAAATCTAGACATATCACATTAATAGATAGACAATTTCCAGGCTTGCAAGATTCATGTTGTAATTTCAAAATACATCACGATTACAGCCTATTCAATCATGAATAATCATTCTTGTTTCAAAAAAAATTACATGCTATTGGATTTCAGCGACAGTAAAGTATTTCGACAGAATTTCGTTGTAAAAGATGGTTAATCTCCTTTGGTATGCTGTTTCTGAGTTTTGATTTCCCTCTAGTCCAGTAACCGTTCTAAATCGATGTGATGACCTGTTATCGATTATGCGTGACTCACGCATATGTCATTTTCAAATCAGGCAATCAGCATATTTCAGAAAGTCAGAATTTTAGTTGTTATGCTCAATGAAAAATATTCTATGGGAAAGATGACAACAGATTTCGGTTTCCTAACCATTTAAACTAATCTTATACTAATCTTATAATCCTTAATAGTAATCTTTTGATAACTTTTTAGATGTATTTTTCAATTTACTATGCAAAAAAGCACAAGAATAAAATAGGTATGCGCAACATCTTACGCTCATTTTTTCAATGGCTTTTGATTTCATTCTGAACTCCACAGAAGGAATAGAAGCATTAAATAGCTTTAACATGAAATGTCGATAGAATTAGCTAAATGAGTAACTATCAACTTGCATACAGTTTGATAATAATTTTGTTCAACTGTGTTATGAACGGAATTTATATATAAGACATATTATATATAATGTATAAGACAATGTATGCATGTATTTCGAGGGCAATAATCGCAAAGTGAATGATATATCAAGCCATGTATTTCTTTGTTAAATATTTTTTAGAAATTTATATCAGTGCAAATCTATGTAGCACTGACACTGCTGCAGTGTGCACTACTTGTCAGAGCATACGTGCAATTATTGGTAAGGATTGGACGCTTAGAAATCGGACTATAAACACATTGAAATCAATATTTCAAATGAGGACGGATATCTTTGAATAACATGCAAATATTTAATGATATTTGTGAACATACTTAACTTTTTCTAGTCTAAGCTGTATGCAATTACAAGTAAGATTACTACGGTAACATTGTAAACATTTTCAATACCGGTATGTTATGTTGTATAACGCACTTTCTTTTTTCTAAGCATCGCGTCGAAAAAGTTTCAGACCCGTTATGAAAATAGACTAGGCCAATACTGTACACCCACTGATGAGCTGTTTGAAAATACTATGAAATTAGCATGTTTGAAAATAATTTGATAGGTTACCTGTTGTTGCTCTACAATCTAAGCCTACATGTAATCACGCAAATCTATTTTTTACAGATGTTAATCGACTGCATCCTATAGTCGAAAGGCTTGAAGAAATTGTGTCTGCTGCAAAATCAATTGATTTCAAACCTGGAACAGTAAGCTTTATTCGATACTTAGTCTTATTTTGGCTTTTGCACTTGTAAGTTCAGTAAATGTTACTCTACACACATATTAAATTGTTACATGATGAAATTACTGCATTCAAAAATTGTGTTAGTTAAATCATGATTCGTGGATACAATTGTTAGGCCTATCGGGCGTATAGAAAAATGCCATTAGCCTACATGTAGGCAACTGTAAATTCATTGTCTTATTCTTTCCAGGATTTCAGGATGGAAACGGCTGATGAGGAGGAATCGGCAAGCAGATATCCCACGTCTTCTACTCCCAATCGCAATCCTCTTGCAAGCATTTCATCCAACACTGATGATCTTTTGGTTTCAAAAAGCAAAGAATGTCTCCTCAAGAGGATAATGTTGAAATTGGAACGATGAGTTCGATGAACTGTTCAACAATGTAGGTTAGGTATACCGTAAAATGGATACCGTGCCTGAAACAACTGTCTAAGGTTCTGAGTGCTCTTGAACACTTTTGTCGAATCAGTATAATGATCAAATATCAAAAATTAATTTTATGAGATCAATTGGATCTTTCTATAATGCCTCACAATGAATGTTCTCATTTAATCGATCCATTAGGCCTACATACGGATACCGGTGATTACAGTTTACTGAATAACATAAAAAACAATGATTATAAGCCGTACTCATACATTAATCATATCTCAAGTTATCTTAGATGATACCATGGTAGAATACTGTTGTACCGTACGATGTGTATGCGTGGACAATGAATATTTTGACTACGAAAATTGAATCTACTGATCCCGAAGCGAAGCTGAGGGATTCTTATGCGCACCCACGCATAGCCATTGTATAACAGTATATTATCTTATTCCTATCTAGTGAAGCCACAGTCATAGAGCGGGCATACATGTATACTTGCATTTTTTATTATACGGCATATATTTTCCTTTTATACCGTATTTTTAGTACATGTATAACGGTAATTTACGAAATACACATTGCTTTGATTATACTTACATGTACAGTCTGACATCCAAAAGTAAAATAACATAACTGATATTATTGGTAATTTACAGTTTTTGTACCTCACTTTCAGATAAAAATTCAATTTGTGCACCTGTATTCAATGCAACAAATGTACTCGTATATTTGAGTATCAGACATAAACAAAATCAAAATGCAACACAAAAAGAAAAGATTGTTTCAAATGACAACCATCAAAATGTCAGTTATGTTATTTTATCTTTGGACGCAGCAGTACTGTACATTAAATTAGAAGCTTTTTAAATCGCTTTCATGGGAAGCTTTTTGGTTTTCATACATTAATTTATTCTTGCTGGTGTTTATACAATTTCACATTGCATTGATAGACCGATATGCATTCTACATTGAAACATTCATTCTTTTCATACTAGGCCTACTTGTAAAATTCATCATTTCATTTTTTCCAATATAGCCGGATGAAATTTTTGTACTACGCAATTAGCGATTTTCAACTTCACTGTGGTGCATGAAATGTACATACATGTAGTATAATCTGAAAATCCAATAGGCCCTATATCTGGAGAGGATTTTAGGTGATATGCGAAATCAACAACAATAACAGCTGTCTCAACGAATCACTTGAATAAGACCGTTCACAGAAAAATTACGATAATTATGTAGCTATGTCATGTAAATGTCATACCGTATACTATAGTGGATAGTCCATGTATTTCATTCAATCTCTCGTTTCATTATTTTCAGGTTTCGGTGCCGATCGGTATGGCAAAGTGAAAGCTGAAACAGAGTCAATTGTGCGCAAAAAGTTACATACTGAAGCGGAATTACTGAGAAAACAAAATTTGTCCTGAATACACATAATACATATCATGCGGAAATGTTGCACTTTTTCTTCAAATTAATTATCGTATAATTTTCGTGCTCGGGGAGTCTCAAATGTAACTACTTTTATCTAAGGAAATCGAAGGCTATTTTAATTTGCCTATGAAATTCCTACAACATAACTTTATGGGAATGCTGTAAGGGATTTCTCCATGGGCTTGAAAGGGTTTTTTGCACTGAGAATGAAAAGGATTTCTATGGGATATCATATGGGATTCATAAGGGATTTTAAAGGGGAACCCCATAGAAATCCCATTTCAGTCCCATTAAAAAGGGTCCAAAAATACCATAGAAAATTTTGTATGGGAATCCCATACAATAGAGTCACTCGGGGCAAAGCATCCCTCTTCTGTAATGGTGTGGTCCTGCTTCTCATTGTATGTTGTAGGGCGTTTTCACTTCTGTGAGTCTACTGTGAATCGAGATGAGTGTCTGAAGATTCTGAGGATCCTCAATTACGGATATGGCAAACTAGATTACGGTTTATCGACCGACGATATCATCTTTCAAGATGATAGCGCCCCGTGTAATCGGGCTCACAAAATAAGCTCAAAATGTATCTTTGATCCCGAGTGACTCTATTGTATGGGATTCCCATACAAAATTTTCTATGGTATTTTTGGACCCTTTTTAATGGGA
>CAJQUW010007697.1:0-25910 GCA_907163375.1 Prostheceraeus crozeri
AGTGGGGCTTTTTGTGTTTTGATGTTGTAGTCTTCACAGATACTCCTATGTACGAGCTTTGCGATTTCATTGCGTCTTCGTAGGTGTTCTGCTGCTGCCAGATTTGAACATCCGGTCAACAAGTGCGATACAGTTTCATCTAAATGCTTACACAACCTGCATTTCGCTTCATGAATTGTTTTCTGCATGCAGGTTGTTCGTGCCTTTGTGTGCAGAGCTTGATCTTGGGCAGCTATCAGCAGTGCCTCAGCCTCAACCTTTAATCTGACACCTTTATTATTATTATTGCAAACCTAAAAGTAATTTTCTGGAAATTATGAATCCTCGCTCTAAAAAAGCAACCAAATGCATCGTCGCATGCACTTCAATAAAATCAGAGAAAGAGAGAGGAGGAGATGGAGAGAGAGAGAGAGAGAGAGAGAGAGAGGGGGAAGGTGGAGAAGAGGGAGAGATTGAGGGGGGAAAGCGAGACAGAGGGGGAGGGTGAGAGAGAGATAGAGGGGGGAGGTGGAGAAGAGGGAGAGAGAGATTGAGGGGGGAGAGATAGAGGGGGGAAGGGAGAGAAGATAGAGGGGGAGGTGGAGAAGAGGGAGAGATAGAGGGGAAAGAGAGATAGAGGGGGAGGGGGAGAGAGAGATAGAGAGATAGAGGGGAGTGGAAGAGAGATAGATAGAGGGGGAGGGGGAGAGAGAGAGGGGAGAGAGATATATAGAGGGAGAGAGAGAGATAGAGGGGGAGGGAGAGGGAGAGAGATTGAGGGGAGAGGGAGAGAGAGAGATAGAGGGGGAGAGAGAGAGATAGAGGGGAGGGGAAGAGAGATAGATAGAGGGGGAGGGAGGGAGAGAGAGATAGAGGGGAGGGGAAGAGAGATAGATAGAGGGAGAGGGAGAGAGAGAGAGATAGAGGGGGAGGGAGAGAGAGATAGAGGGGGAGGGAGAGAGATAGAGGGGGAGGGAGAGAGATAGAGAGGAGAGAGAGAGGAGATTACACAACTCCCCTTCCTGCCACTCGCGCCGTAGTCGGCGACCAGAAAAGTCGTGTTCGATGAAACCCGGGATTCGAGGTCTTTCTCAGTCCTCGATCGTTCATGTTCTTATTTATCATTTATTATTATTTACTTTTTATTTATTTATCTCAAGGAAGAGAGAGAAGAAGAAGAAGATGAATTCTCTGCATACATCAGGGCATGGTGATGGAGAAAAGAGCATATCTCATCAAATGCCCTTTTGAAATTTTAATTCAGATTTTGAGGTTGTGAATGATGGACACCAGGGAAATTAGACTGTTTTTGGTGGGAGGGGACAGTTAGCGTCCAAATTCACAAAAGATCTTGCATGCTCTGTGTTCCCTAATTGAATTATGAATCTTCTTTTGGGATGTTTCAAATAAGTGTGCAATTTTCTCTCTCAAAGAAGCTTTAACAACTGCAGGTGAGGAGAATGAGAACAAAATGACAAACTTTACATGCTTAACGTCTTTTGTAAATGCTAAATTGTGTTGAAAGTAGAAAATTATCTACCAAACGTATCGTTGGTTTCCATATCCTGTACGTAAATGATAATAGCAATGAAAGAATGGAATTATAAGAATGAACTGCATTTCAACTGACTTTTCTCCTGACAGCGCCTTTTGATGTCCATTCAATGGAAGCGCAGTTGGCATGTTGGTCGTCGGGTCGGAGTAATATACAAATTTAATTCCCATTTTCACTAAAAATGGAAATATATTCCAGCAAAAATGATAATGAATCCTTCATCCATTATTTCTCGCCATATGCATGAGCAGGAGTGGAAATGAGAAACTTAGAAACACATTAGATATTGAAACATCAAATACCATTTATTGTCATCTATTTTTATACCATTTACTTATTATTTTTATATTTACTACCATACAGTAAGTATATTAGATAGAATGGTAACGCCGCATTTATTTAATCCCCAATGTGTATACACTTTCGATTTTATTAGATGAACTCAAGGGAGATACACAGCAGTTGGCAATTGTTGCCAAATGTGAGATATGCAAGTTTTTGCAGTTTTAAAGAAATTACAACGGAATTGAGTAATCATGTTTGTAATGCAGAAGGAATGATGGTATTTCACAGATTCTCATGACAGCCTTGGAGAGATAACGTTTGTTAAATTAGCAAATCGATGGGTTGCTACTACTTTCATGATCAACCTCAAGAGTATTTTCTTAAGCGTGATCATTTCACAGGCAACCTGCCACTGCCGCAACAAATGACATAATCAAAGACAATGATTTCAATTAACTTTGAAAGATGCAAATGGGTCCACATCACTATTCAGATTCAAGAAATGAAACATGAATTTAGTGAATCATCAAATCATGCCGGTGAAAATTGAATTAAAAATTTGAAATTTCATCCAAGAAAGCACGGATAATATTGCGACTTTTTCATGAATACTTCCATTATAATACAATTCATGAAATTCCCTTGATAATCAGCTTGATTTCCGCTTAGCTAGGATGCTTATTATCAAATATTCATTCCTTTTGATATCAGACTTGTTTCATACTACTTTTAAAGGGAATTCATCTCGGTAATATATAAATTGGGAATATTTTAATTTTTTTCAAAAGTGCTCAAATAATATTTGCACCGCATGAACGCAAAAATTTTCACTGTATACAGATACTTTTTTGAGTCGACACTCTACCTATATATTCCTACCCTATGTTTACAACGATTACCCCATTGGGAACAGTGGACATGAAATCTGTGAGACCTGCATTCAACCGATAACAGTTGTAAACACGCACGGAAGAGGCTGCAATGAAATTATAAATAACTCGCATACATGGATGACCTACGAGAAATCGTTACCGGGTAATCCTAATGAAGGCCTATACAAATAGGCTCAAATGATAGATGTGGACTTTTTTGGTTTCACGGAGCTCAACATGCCAAAAATTGAAAAAATCAGTTCCATAGAGCCAGTAGTTTAGTCTCCATGCACTATTTTGTTCACTGAATAACGGAGTAGGCATTTTTGAGATAAAAAGGAAAGCCCAACTGATGGATTAGTTTTTTCTCGTTTTATTGCGAAGTCTTTCGACTGTCGATGCCCGACGACCGATTACTTGCACGACTTTAGCAATTGAGAACGGTTGAAATGCCTCATAACAAAACCAGAGATGAAACTCATCAGTTTCTGGACTTTCCTTGCCTTATCTCGCAGTATTGTGTACACCGTTCACTCAAACATCCTTTGTCAACATTGACGCAAAAGCTCTTTGAAATCGCTGCTGTTTCTAATGTAAAATTCTCTCTGTCGATGCCGAAATATTTGTCTGAAAACACGCATTTTGACTCTCAATTGCGTACACAAATGTTATTTATTCATCAACATGCTTTAATTACATGCAAACTCTCATTTAAGAAAGGACCTGACATGATCAGTAAAAAATGAGAAAAGTTCTTGAGATGTGATGTGACAAACTTGGAAGAATTGTTCAACATAACTGATATTCAGAGATGACTGATGAACACAGTTACCAATCATTTCGCCCAAGTTCTGGCGAACCGTCGCAAAGAGTAAATTACTTGTCTGACAAACCGTCGTAAAGGTCAAATTTGCTGTTTGGCAAACCGTCGTGAGGGTAAATCACAGTTCTTGCAAACCGTTGTAAGTCAATTTTTTTGATTTTGAATTTTATAGCTAATATGATGTAAAATGCATTGAAAAATATTCGCAATGAATATCAGATATCATAATCTTATGGTTCCACATGTACTGAGGCGCTGCAAACCGTAGTAACGTAAGAATATTAGACATTAAAAAATCTTAAAAGTATCCTCCTGATAAATGTCAAATTTGACTTACGACGGTTTGTCATACAGGTAATTTACTCTTTGCGACGGTTTGCCAGAACTTGGGCGATTTAAAAGGCATTTCAAAGGCACAGTTTTCCAACGTTGTGCATCTTCAAGAACATGTCATTCATTACCTTTCAGATGATTGTGGAAATAGGCCGTGGCTTATTATAAATAATTCAAAAGTAAGGGAATTTCAAGTTTACTGGCATAGTGCTAGTTTTACCATCTTCCGTCAACCTGGGGTCAAATTGATCCCACGAAACTTCAATAGTAGATCATAATGTCAAATAATACCTCTCTTATGGCCTGCCTGATAAATGGCTTTCCCTGCAACAAATTTAGCACAAAAAGTTTGCTCTGTATACATTTGATTGAAAAGGAAAGGCACAGTCTGAGGTTTCAGATGATACAACGTATTTCGTCAACCTGGGGTCAACTCGGTTGTCTGTGTTCTGCATGAAATTGTATGACAGAGGCAATAGATATCTGGAATAACCGATCTATTGAATTGATTTGTTAGCTGATAGTTGGATATCTTGTCATACACTGTAAACTGTCACCTCCTAAAATCGAAGAAATCTGCATCCTAAAGCGCGACACACTAGAATTTTAGGAGGTTGCGTGAAATAGAATGCTGACATACTAAAGAGAACAATAACACTAGTGCGCTAGCCTCCTAAAACGCTTTGCTTTAGGATTTTTTTATTAGTTACGAATAGTGTCTCGCTTCAGTGTGTGATTTAGGAGGTGCTGGTTTAGAGTGTAGAAGTCACTGCCGTAAGTACTTTTGTGCAAGATAACAGAAGTGTTAGCGTTCGATGCATTATTCATTCCAACGTAGGCCTATAGAGATAGGATTATCAGCAGTTTGCACTGACTGTGTTTGCACAGCTATCGTTGCATAGAGAGGTCAATTGTGATTTGCGTCATATGCTAACAATGGCACCAAAAGAATGTAGCTCGAAAAGAATGAAGCATTCTCGGGCCGCTGAGTAGTAATCCACGCTTGTGTCCGCTGATGGATATAAATCAAATGTCTGATGCACGCGCTTTGTAATTTACAATGGCTCGCAAAATGTACACAACGAAAGACGTAGCGCGACAAATAATGGATCGCGAAAGTGGATCTGATGCTTCTGATATTGAATTGACTGAGGATGAATCAACTGATACCAGTGATGTCAACGATAACGACAATCAAGTGACTGATTCCAATGACGAATCCAATGACTCCTCCGATGACAGCGAAGACTCTGATAACGATCACCCTCCGCCTTTACATCAACGAGTCAACATACCACATCAGCTACGAAGGAAAAATGGGCGAATATGGAGTACAAATCCGGAAAGGCCGACACAAGCTCGTGCTTCAAATGTACTTCGGCAACAAAGTGGGCTCAGTAGTGCGAGCGTCAGATCAGTTTATACTTCTTTGATAGTTTCAAGTTATTTTTCACAAATGATATGATACTTCTAATTGTTCGAGAGACAAACCGTAGAGGGCAATCTACAGCACGAAAATGGAATCAAACACATGAGAGAACCCATGGTTGGCGTGAGACTGATTCGTCTGAAATAGAGGCTATGATCGGTCTTCTGATTTTGGCAGGTATGTGGCGATCTTCAGGGGAATCTCTAGACGAACTATGGTCAGCGAAAGATGGTAGACCCGTATTCAGGGCCACAATGTCTCTTACGCGTTTCAAAGAGTTGTTGAGGTACTGTCGATTTGACAATCAGGCAACTAGAGAGCAACGTATTTCACAAGACAAATTGGCGCGTATCCGTGTCTTCTGGGTAATGTTTTTGGCCAATCTACAACCCGTTTATAAGCCAGGCAGTGACATAACAGTCGACGAGCAATTAATAGCGACACGAGGGCGGTGCAGTTTCCGGCAGTACTTGCCCTCGAAGCCCGGAAAATACGGCATAAAGGTATTCTGGGTTTGTGATAGCGGAACGTCATTTCCTCTGAAAGGTGAAGTCTATCTTGGTAGGCAACCCAATGCACCAGTTGGGTCAAATGTAAAAGATCTTGTGAAACGATTAGTACAGCCCTGGATAAAGACAGGAAGAAATATAACAATGGATAATTATTTTACATCGGTGATTTAGCTCATGATTTGCTTGCCATGCGCACTACAATTGTAGGAACAATAAGAAAAAACCTTGCTGATATCACGAGAGAGATGCAAAGCAATCGCAGCAGGCCAGAGTATTCATCTATTTTTGGATTTGATCGTCAACTTACCCTCGTTAGTTATGTTCCAAAGAAAGGAAGGTCCGTCATATTGTTGTCTTCTATGCACCATGATGAGTCTATCGATGAAGACGACAAATATTAACCTGTTATTATCCAACATTACAACAAAACCAAATCTGGCGTAGACAATCTGGATCATTTGGCAAGGCTTTATACTAGTAAACGAAAAATAAAGCGTTGGCCAATGGTATTCTTTTTCAACATGATAGACTGGAGCAATTGCAGGTTATATTATGTGGTACATGAAATTCCCAGATTGGAACAAAGGCAAATCTTATAAACGACGACTTTATCTGAAAGAACTGGGATTCTCCTTAGTTGAAAGGCAAATCAACAAACGTATACAAAATCCTAAAGCTCTACAGTCAGATGTAGCTGATGCCATGCGATCACTGGGTTGTCAGCTTCAAAATGAAACTTCAAATCCTCCAGCAACGGGAATGCTGACTCGAAGACGGAGATGCTTTTTCTGTCCCCGCTCGATTGACAAAAAGGTGAGCACACAGTTTTTCCGTTGCAAGCGTTCTTGTTGTAAAGATCATTTAAAATCTTGGGCGATTTAAAAGGCATTTCAAGGGCACAGTTTTCCAACGTTGTGCATCTTCAAGAACATGTCATTCATTACCTGTCAGATGATTCTGAAAATAGGCCGTGGCTTATCATAAATAATTCAAAAGTAAGGGAATGCCAAGTTTACCAGCATAGTGCTAGTTTTATAAAATGATGCAATAAAATTTCTGATCTCTTCACGAATCTATCTTCAGGAACTTAAATTCTTGTGCTAAAAAATGCAATTAACCTTCGCCCAACTCGGGTGTTTTTCCGAACGCGCTCCACTGCTCATCTCCAAACTATTGCACCAATTTTACCAAGCCACACACCAATCGAATAGTCATTGAAAGGAGATTCAGAAAAACAGCATCAGTTATATTTCTAAGGTCATCCCTGGGCTGAGGTGATGGCCAAAGGTCAAAAACCGACAATTTTTAAACAAATTTCCGTTTGATCACTATACTTGAAATGGAAGAAAACTAAAACTAATGAACCAGACACTCATCGAAAGTTCTGGTTAGAAGATGGTAATTGAAACGATGATTATCAATCGCTCTGACATTACATCATTCTATTAGATGATGTCAAAGGTCAGATAACTCAAACTTTTAGTTCAGCTCAAATATCACTAAAATTGCACATTCAAGCATTTAGTTTCTGCAGGTACCGCCATGCACTGTAAACTGTAGACAATTGTCCTTCAAAATTACTGACAAAATCAACCGACGACTGTCACCTGCGATATCCTGCGATATCCGACGAGTTTGTAGGTTCTCCACCGACATCGAAACAGATGCTTTGTATGCAAATTAACTAAACAAAAACTGTTGAATGTTGATTGATTTTTTCGATTAGTGATTGCTTGACTTTTGGGCAATCTGTGTTATTGTGTGGCAGAGACATGATTTATTTTGACAGAATTTAATTAATTACCTACATTTTTGATAAAATTTGAGCTATAATTCATTGCTATTCACTTTGTCGCTTTTTGTCAGATATTGTAGGTGTTCAGTGGCAATCATCCTACAAGAACTAACAATGGCCGACAAAATAGATTTTGTAGGATAAATGTCTATCAATTGTCAGTCAACGGTTTACAGTGTAGAAACAATCCGATTTTGAAGAATTTCAATAGCTGCTGATCAGATGCAGAACTAAAAAGCACAAAAATAGTTGAAAAATCATATTTAGAATAATAAGGAGATAATTGCAAATTCACAGATTTTGCATTTGTGAATACCTCTATATCAATAGGAAGAATCCTTTATGTAATCTCAACTTATTTCATCAAGAATTGATGTCACAATATACATTAGAAGTGAATATATACCGAAGTCAGCTGAAATTTTCCAAACATTCAAATTTTAAAATAGCTCTCACACCAAATGGATTATGCCAAATTTATCATCCTTCTGTCAAAAGTTGCATAGTACGTAGAAAGTAAGCTTACAAGAAATCTGGTGACCATAGCTTGCTTGGTTTAAAAGATATTCAAATATTCCCCAATAGGGCGAGGGTTAACTTGTCCCCTTTACTTTGAATTTCTTTTGGGATGGTATTTAATAACTGTAATAATCTCCTTAAATCGAAGAAACATGCATCCTAAAGCGCCACACACTAGGAGTTTGGATTGAAATAAAATGTTTGACCGACTAAAGAAAACAATAACTCACCCTATAGACGCACTAGTGCGCTAACCTCCTAAAGCTTTGTTTTATAATCTATTTATTAGTTGCGAATAGTGTCTTGCTTTAGGAGACACCGCTTTAGGTGGTGGTTTACTGTATGGGCATGGGGAGTATTACTGCATTTGGTGTCAACTGTAATTTTCATTTGCTGCAGGTGCATGTAATAAAAAATCTAATCTTGAATATTGTCGGGATCTCTGCACTTTAGTCTCGACATCTCGAGATGGTCGATACATGAAGAGATTCCAAGCTTTTGTAACAAGTCCATATGTTTCAATATAGCCTCTGTTAACCCTTATCCTTTGTTGCCGTTACATTTCGTAACAACAGAACTTAACATTCTTATTTCTAAAAGAGTTTTTTTATTTTTCATTACGTAACGCCATGACGATGTTTGAAAGTATATTTCCAATCATGTGATGCAGACGTGATAGTCAAATGATTATAGTACAATTTTGTATTGTCTTTTACTGCTTTATCTACTAGATGGTGATAACTCACTCCATATATTAACTCTAACTTACTATACTATTACTCATTACTTTAACTGCTACTATAACTAACTAATCAATCTTCCTCTACTCTGCTTATCCTACTTCTTTTAAAAAAACTTACGTAACTTATACTACTACCATGACTTGATACTTTTTATACTCTTATCACACTGCACTTAAATAACTGCTATATCTTCTGTCAGGACATCCAAACTTACAACACTATATCAGCCAAAAAATCCCACAAACACAAACACATTTAAACAACACTACTCAATTCCTCAATATACCTTATATTAAAACTGAAACCTTCAACTAACATTACTATAATACATTTAACACTTTTCTTACTATACAAATTCCAACAAATCTACTTGGTTTGGGTAACATTTCTTCAACTCAGTACAAAAAGACCATACTCTTACTTGTTTTAGACCAACCCAACCAAAACCATGACGAACCAAACCACAACATAAAACAACGCAAACACACCCAAACTATACATCAAAACTATAACATCCCAATTATACTTTACTCAAGAAAACCAACATCCACATAACATCTTACTGTAACATAACTTCTACACAGTACTAAGACACTAATTTTACAAGTAACAAATAAATTAACATAACTTAAACACTATGAACTCAACTAACACCAAACTCTACTATTAACTCTGTGCTTCAATATACTTTTACACACAAAAATATACCAAAAAAACCACCTATACTACTCCAAATCCTTAGACCTACCACAATCAAACAGAACTGAAAAACTCACCACAAAACAATTACCAAACAACACCTAAACTAGACAAATCCTACATACCTACACCAGAACTAACACATACAACCCAAAAACATAACAATAAACATACAAATCCAATGATCAGCAACATATCTTAAAACAACTAACTATAGCGTAATTAACAAAACTATATAACTAACTGACAGCCTGTCCTACAGACACTCAGTAAGTACACATAATCCTAGGTTATACTCTGCCTAACTATATTGTCTCTTACTTTTAAAGCACTACATTAAACAGCTATCTAACTCTAATATTATTTCTACTCAATCAAACAAGCAAATCGGAACAATGATAGCCAATTATACAACCTCAGGTATCACTGCAAAACTCAAATTATCCTCAGAACTAAAACAACGATCCAACCTCCACACACCCATATCCCATATACCTCCAACTCCGAATTTCGTCAACCAACCTAAACTCACTAACACAAAACTACATTAACTACAAACATATATATCTACAATAAACTCTACTCTAATACTATACAGCCAAACCTTATTCTCTACTGCTTACTTATCATCATAACTATTACTACTTATACAACTTCCTAATAACTACTAACTATACTATTCTAACAACTTACTTTACTGTTTTCTCTTTCCCTAGATACAACTAAAAAAAACTAACTATCTCTCTCACTTATTACTCAACTCACTACTTTTTTCTCACTCTTACTCCAAACATAGTACTAAAGACAAGTTACTTCACATAATTACTGACCCCAGTAGTTAGGTATCATACATTACTAACTACATCCTACAGACAACACTTAGCAGTACAGCTTACATTATTACAACTACAACCTTGTTGGAACTTGTCCCAAACCAATGCATGTACTCAACATAACTTACTAAATCCTCAAACAACCACTACAAAACTAAATACTTTTACTCAACACTTTAAAGATAGTGTCTAAACAACTAACATCTATTACATACTAAAAACTCTGATGACCTCTGTGGGTTTAACTAACAGTAGAGAAACTCTCAATATGCCATGTACTAGACATATATCAAATACAAGCTACTACTACAACTACTAAACGTGACTAACTTCACACGTACTTAACTTTCTGTCTTCAGCTACTTACGGTACATCTGTGACATATTTCATGTAACTTCCTCCTCTATACAACATACAAAAACGATTACAATTACTTAACTAGGAAACTACAAGCAATAAAAACTATATCTCCCCAAACTTAAACTCCTCACGCGACTATGAAATCGCTACTACAACTTACACTGTTCACTCCACTTCCTGGGTAACAACACTAAATTGAGAAATTACAGGGTGGTGGGGGGGAGGGGGGCGGGTTGTGGCAGGAGAGGAGGGGTAAACACAACTCTTCCTCACGAGTTAACTTGACTTTTTACTCACTGCCTCTACTTTGTCTTAGACTTGACTAGAGGGACTCAAACGAATAAACATATAACTACTCATTGTCTCTAAAACTCAAGACAACAAGAGGGCAACCCTACTTATGACTAAGCATACAGCAAAATTAACTCACTCATAAAACACATGCACTTACTAATAACAATACACAATCCCTTATATCCAAATACAGCAAAGAGTAATCACCCAATAAAGAACAACAAACACCAACAACAGTCTCTACTAACTACAAAACTACAGTGTAACAAAACTTGCACCCACCTCATCCATATATGCGTTACAATTTGCAACAGTGATAATGAATGCATAAATCACTGGAAGGGATTGTCTATGTACATATAAATGGACACACTAGACTTAGGGTCGCGGCACTGTCGGGAGAAGCAAAACGCGTGTGACCGGTAGCAAGCTGCTCAGGCCACAGAATTAGATTGTGCGCGAACTAGCTGGCGCTGATTGTCTAATTCTGCGGTTCATGCAGTGGCTGACAGATGTAGCAAACTTAAAATGCGTGCGAGGGAACTTATTGTTGTCCATTTATGAGGTGTCAATGTCAATTCAATGTCCCGATGATGAGTCAGATGAATGATATCGAAGCGAATTCACTTGTTCCGTGTCTACTACAGTAATTACGAGGTTTATTTTGTTAGAGATGACAGCGCGACCCAGACGCATTACAGCTGAACAAGCCTTACGACGAATATTAGATCAGCCTGACGAGTTATTATTCGAAGATATTGTTGAAGAACAGGATGAGGAATACGATGATGTTGACGATCCTGCAGTAGAAAACTCGTCTGGCGATGAAATTTCAGACGATGGCGACATAGAAATTGTACAAGACGCTTCGGAAAGTGATAACGACTCTGACGAGGTTTCAGACGTGGTAGATTTTCATTGTCGCGACGTTAGCTATTCATCTGAGCACTATCTAAACAGGAGAAGAGACAGGAATACCATCAGTTTCCAGCCTCGGAGCTTGGTGCATCCACAATGGGAAATGGAGGCTTTCAAACTGTTCTTCTCGGACGATATTCTTCACATTATTCAGCGTTATACAAATAGAAAGGTCAATGATATCCGTCGCAATGTAAGGCGAATCTATGGCTGGATGTCTATGTTCTCCATAGATGAGATAAATGCTTGCTTGGGCATCATCATTCATGCAGGTTCCGACAGAGACAATTATACATCGCTGGATGATTTATGGGACAAAGAAGCAAAACCCTCTACAAGGCCGTCATGTCACAAATGGGATTTACCTTCTTCTTACGTTGTGCTCGCTTTGATAATTTTCAGTCTCGTGATAGGACCGATCGATTATCCGCAGTGCGTGTGATTTGGAGTTTATTGATGGAAAATTTGAGGAAATTCTACTGTCCTGCTGACATCTTGAAATCGATGAGTAGCTCGTTGGGTTTAGAGGGAAAGCTCCAGGACGGATGTACATGCCATCCAAACCCAGAAAATATGGAATAAAAATTTTCTGGCTGTGCGAGGCTGACAGTGGGTATGCCTTGAATGGGAAAATTTACACAGGAAAGAAAGATGGTGTGGTGCATCATGGCCTAGCGAAAGATATCGTAATGGAGCTTTACATTCCTTTCTACAAATCAGGCAGAGAAATAGTAACTGACAACTATTTCACCAGCCACGGATTAGCTTTGGCACTGTTAGAGAAGCGTTTTAACTTTACTTGGCACAATCAGAAGTCAACGCAGAGAAATTCCTGTTGAACTCAAGAACAAGAAACGGCCGGTTGAGTCAACTATGTTTGCGTATGATCACTCGAATAAAATCATGCTAGCATCGTACATCCCAAAGCCAAACAAGAACGCAATCTTGCTGAGCTCCTCCCATGCAGGGAATCATACTAACTCAGATCAAAAGAATAAGCCAGATTTGATGCTTGATTACAATTATGGAAAGAAGGGCGTCGATCAATTCGATCAAAATGTGGCAGAGTTTACCTCACGACGAAAAACTGTCCGCTGGCCGATGGTTGTATTCTACAACATGATTGACATCGCTACGTTTGACGGATATTTGATTTTCACAAGTGACGGCTATACACAGCCTAGGAAATCATTTCTGAGGGACTTGAGCAAACAACTTGTTCATCGTTACGCCTGCAAGAGATTCTCCCAAAACCGCAATCTGCCAAGACTGACAAGGAATGCCGGAGAGCTGTTCGGATACGTACAACCAATAAATGGTAAGACCAATTGCTTGAAAGTCTAGATATAAATATATGAACAGATTTCAGTATCAGTTGCAAATGAAGTGTTAGAGTTATTTGGTTACGTATTTATCTACAGTTCAAAATTGAGAACTGTCACGATAATTACCAATGTCACACATAAATACGATAAATTGAAATAGAGACCAATAACGTGATTATTAGACACCGACATCTTAGGTGAAAATTTTCGTCATTTTAGGTTTTTTTCAGGTGAATAATTTTGCAAATTTAGGTTGCCTATTTAGGTGAATCAAAAATCCATTGAAATACCTAGATTCATTGAGAGCCATGGTCTTTTTTGTTAATGTTCATGAATTGTGCTTTTTTCGGTAACAAATTTGTAAACAAATGCCGCGACAATAATCTCCGTATTAGTTTAAAAGAGAATTAGAGAAAAGAAAATGACAAGTACAGTAAGTCCTAGATTTAATCGCGATTCGGAACGATTTCATTTCAAGCTACAACAACTCCACAGATCAGACATTAGCAACAAAGTAGGCCTATATATGTTTCAAATTTTGTATTGACAATTCAAATGTACAATTTTGTATGTGTCAAACAGATCAGAATTATTCGTATTTCAAATGCAATACAAACTCTATTACATGTAATGTATATGAAAGAATAAGAAACTATGACCAGAGACCAGAAACATGTGGCACTGCCCAGAATCACTCATTAATGTCTTCATTATTCCGATTTTAAAAGCAATTCGTTGACACGATTTTCTCTATGCTTTCCAATGTGAGTAGATGAGTTAATCAAATATCAAGTTTTAGTCGTCATGACAATATTTAGGTGATTTAGGTGTTTTTACAAAATATCAGTAATTTAGGTAAAAAAATTATTTTAGGTGATTCACCTAAATTGTCGCTGTCTAGTGATTATCCTTTCACTTTTTTCAAAATAATGTAGGCCTAACTTTCATAATAATAGTGACTGCTAATCGTTAAATCAACTACATGCCAGCCTGTCAGCCACTTTTCTTTTGCAGTCGATCCTGTCAGGATTTGTCAGGCAGTGGGAAGGTGCATGCAATGTTCCAAGACGACAAGGTCAAAGTGCATGACCTGCTCCCGCTTTGTTTGCCCAAATCACAGGACTATAATCAAAGAATGCCGATGTTCATCAAGTCAGTGATTCAGTGACATTTTGAGTGACAATTTTCTGCATTATGTTTTTGGGAAGACAATTTAATGGAAATCTTGAGTTTTGACTATTATGAAAAACTAACACTTAGTTCAGCAGTTGGGGAATAATGGACATTGTAGCAACAATCAAAAGATATATTAAAGCAATATTAGGCCCAAGCAATTAGAGATATTGAGAAAAACAACAAATGAATAAGGAAACGGTGTTCAAAGCGATTTTGTTGAACTGAACTATCCGAATCTCATAACAGCACTACATGCGACGAAACTGTTTCTATATCTGAACGATTGTTACAAAATGTAACGCATATAAGGATGAAGTGGGTCAGAAAGTGTATAAGGATAAGGGTTAACAAGAATATTAACCTTTAGTTTATGGGGTGGATTGTTCTCCAACTTCATGAACAACGCAGAACAAGCATGAGAAGCGCTGTACATAACAGCACATCTCTGGAGATTCCGTGGACCATCAACATCACTCACGGAGATCTCTAATTTTCGGTTCTTGATGCAACTTGTTGGGATGAATTGTCAGCTGACACTCGTTCGCTCTCTAATAACATCTGCTCCAAAAATGTCTGTTCAAGAAATATGTGTACGGGTAAAAATTTTTTGTGAAAGCGGGATAGAAATGCACACATTATTGTCATTGTCCGCCCGAATATCAATTTCGTTGAAGATTATCGAGAGACTATTGAATGTTGGTGAATGATGTTCCATGACTTTACTACAAATATGCGACTGACTTACTGTGCCCAATATGTGACTGATTATGTGCCCAACACATGCGACTTTTGCCACTGACTTTTTGCGCCCAAAATGGTCCCAGTCAACACAGCGGATATGTGATTTTATGTGGCCACTTTATCACTGTTTTTATTGATAAACCATCTATAAATGAGCTCAATTTTGTATGGACTTGCTTCTCAGGACACTACGATTGAAGATTCTATCTGGAAATAGGACTTCATTATGTAATTTCTCTCAGTTTATCATTCTCAATTTAATAAGCACTTTGACAAGAATTTCACTTGTTTCACGCTGTCTAAGCAAGATAACACAAATTCATTTGCAACAAGACAATGGAACTTCCCGGCGAAATCAAGCAGATTAAACGAAAACATGTCATATTATTAAATTCACAATCATTCTCCTAATTAAAACATTTTTCAATCAAACCAAGTTCAATGCGATACATCTTCTTGCCACTGATATTCTTGAACAAAGCACACCGAAAAGTATTCGGAAAATCATCTTAAAATTTTCTCATTAAGTACTCGCCGGATATGCATGATTTATGGGGATTTATCATCGGTCACATGGAAGTCACATATGCAACCAAACGTCACCAAATCGGACCGATGTGATGAATATGCGTCGGCACATTATTGGTCAATTATTGGGCACAGTTCGGTTTACAGTGATACACTCGCTGTGCGTCGATACGGGAGGTTCATTTCAAGATAAGTAACTTCCAAATAATTGAAAATATAGAAGTCACTCCCTTCTATTTGCGACTTTTTATTCCAATAAGTTACAGAAGTTAAAAAGAAGCACCCGACGCGTTTCGTCCGAAGACAGTCTCAAGGGTGGCGTACAAATGTGGAAGGATCCTTAAATACTGATTAGGCATAGTTGTGGCAACTCATTAAACTTGTTCATGACGTCTATTTAGTTTTGGCATGTTCATCGCTATGAAGCGTGCTTCAGCCATTCTACATGTAGTTGTAATCGCATTAAATTGTTGAATAAGGATCTCACGACTAAAGTCAGTTATTTCCATCTCTCTACCAGCATGAAATTTTTAGATGAGAGACTGTCGACACTCCTGAACCCATGTTGACAATTGACGAACAACTCTAAGAGTATCATGGCCGTGTCAGCTTGAGGCAATGCATCGCATGAAAGCCAGGTAAAAATGGTAAAAATAATTTAGCTGTGTGAGGCTGATGCCAGCTACAGGAAATACCGCATTAGAGCGCAGGTTGTCACCTGAGGATTGGAAGGATAGGACTATTTCGAAATAATATATTGATAAAGGTTTTGACGTAACCTGTGATAACTGATCCAGCAGTTGTGACTTGGTTCAAAGTTATGCGATGTAGAAGTACTGCTACCATAATCAGTATACAGTTCGAACTAATAGGAAAGGTATACCTCCAAAGGTAAAAAGCTTTATTGTTTCGTTAAATCAGCAAAATTTTTCCAGTCTGGTAAGATATTTTTGGTTTCTTATTGGAACAAGAAGAAAGCATCTGTGCTTCTAGTATTTTCATGCTGATGCACGAAACACGGAAAGTGGACTCCCTGAAACTGTTGAGGATCATGACTATGTCTGGTGCTGATGCGGATTATCTACACTTAAAAGACGGTGCCGGCGATAGTATTATACCTCTTCTGTAGCATGATAGGGTTGAATGCGTGTATTATTGCGAGAGTAGTCTCATCTCTTGGGATTTAGGCTCAAATGATTCTTCACCAGTTTCCTGTCGCTCTGATTTCATATTGAAGTGTGGTTATGAGTTTGTTGGTCCTCTCATAAAATCGTCAAATCGTTAAACACTCAATCTCGGCAGCTTTCAGGCTTCTGCGGCCATTACTGTCCTCTTCTGACTGAACGACCCACAAAATGTAAAGCAGAAACAAAGCGATCGAGACCAAAGCAAAAGCTTTTGCAAACACTGTCATAGAACAGTTGACTTCAAGACGTCTCGCAAATGTTCGTCTTGCGAGTCATCTGGGTGTAAAAACCACTCCTTTGACAAAGTGGAATGACTGTTTTTTATTAAGTCTGAGCTTGTTGAAGGTTTATCAAGCCTACATTCTAACCTTCAAAGTCCTCGCCAATGATGTTCGACATGCAATCTTGAATTGAATTTCAATTTCATTTTCTGTTGCTCTCTGGCATTTTTGAGCATAAAGGAATCTTAAACCGGCAAGGTAATAATATCATGAAAAATGAATTACTTCATGACAAACGGGACTGCAAACTGATGTCTATTGACATTCAAATGTGCTGAAATGGGTAGAAAAGAAAAGAATCATAAAAAATGGTTTCAGCAGAAAGGGCAGCCAGTATGGGGTGGATAAACATAACGATGTTCAAAATGCACATAAGAGAACGGTTAACAATATTTTGTATCAATGATGTGAAAAATATCAGTTTTCTCTCCCGAGTAATTTAATGCCATTAAATAATTATGAATAAAAAATATGTACACAGCCGACGTTTCGGGTCCACACCCTTTCTCAAGGCTAGACAGCAATAAATAATAAGCAGCAATAATATCCTAGTATAAGATAATGAGCCCAAAGATAGCATTGTACGCTGTACGACCAAAAATCATCAGATTGCAGAGCACTTGACTCATCGTCGATCGATTTCGTATCGTTCATTGATACATCATCAGGGCATAAGTCAAATCAGGAAAATGAGGTTAATATACAAATTAAAATGATCAATTAAACACAGTTAAGAACAGCTAAAATGAAATTTACAATAGAGTGGAGAGGAGAGGTAATTGCGCATTTACAATTACCTCTCTGTAGTCCAATTAAAATATACGCAACGGAACAGAAGAATCGCATTCGTTCAATAAATTGTCAGTTTCATGCATTTTAATCAAATAGATTCAGCTATGCGAGTGTGTTTAGTACGGCAGACAATAGAAAAATCAGTGACTGTCACTTTCGCTTTATGGTCGAACGTGCGTCGTAACTTCTGAATCTTGCGGTATGCCTTTGATATGCTCATTAATACGAGCAATCAGCTGTCTAGGAGTCTCATCAAGGTAGCAACTGTCGCATTGCCCACTTTTGAATTTGTAAACTAAATTAGAGATGAGACTTGTAGGTACCGGATCTTTGTTGGGAAAGATATTGATGAGTTTTGAAGGTATTAAAAACTACGGAAAGTTTATGGTTTTCTGGTAGGATGCGGTTCACGACATGAACAGCTTTCAATGTCTCATTTTCTTTTTTTCACGTAATTTATTCCATTCTATTGTAAACTTCATTTAAGCTTGCAGACAGAAGCCTCAAGCTTTTGGTTGATCGAAATTTATTCGCCATAGCGCTTTCAAGCGTTTACGCTCATCATCAGTGGCATACACAGTCCAAAAAATTACAATATCGACACGTTTATACACAAGATAAAATAGAGCGAAGTTTAAAATAAAAAGAGTTCTTCCGATCGCAAGTTGTTGTTCATCAATATCTTCTTCTCGTCGATGTACTGCTTGATGAATAGAGATTCAGCGACACGTGTGCTCGAGGTACGCATGAGAATTTTAAAGCAATCACGAAACGGTGGATGAATAGATATCTCTGATGCTGGTCTGCCTTTGATATGTTCGGTTATTAGCTGGTTTGTGAATGTCTCCGTGTTTCACCGATGCAATACTGTTCGCAGCATTCACACTTGTATTCATATACGATGGATGAAGACACGAAAAGGGGACTGGGTCTTTGCTTTTTATCATATTTTCAGTTTTATAGCTGTAAAAGGATAGACGTATTTTGTTTTTTCTAAGAATTTTGTTTAACTGATAAACTCCTTTACGAATTTCTTTTTCGCTTTCTTTACGAATGGATACGAAATATTTCTTTTTTATCGGTGGTGGGTATTTCACGAGGACAATTACTTTCCTTAATGGCCTTTTCTATGAAACCGGATTTGTAGCCGCTACGAGTAGAAATATCTTTTATTGTATTGTCAGCTCGAATCTTGTCGACTGTGTCGGTTACTGGTCTCCATGGGGTTGACATGGTGATTACTAAGTGTCTATTTATATATAAGTTCCTAATCAATCGAGCCTGAAACTTTGACCAAGGAGATCACTTGTTAAGCGGCCTTGTACGATCTCGTACACTTAAGGGTGAAGTCGAGCCCGTATAGCGCTATGTTATGGACCCCCGGGAAGGTCCGCCCGGCACGCAATCAGATCCGTCAAGTCTTTGTGCTTAAAGACCTTCATGCATTCATGCATTTGTCGAGGATCACAAGTCAAAGGACCATTAGGGGTAAGGTCCAGCCCCGCTTTAGAAGCGCTGATTGAAAAATGGACTAGTGGGAAGGTCCTCCACACCGATCTCGTCAAGTTTGGCTCTAAAATGTAGTCCTAGGATAGTCAAACGTTTGACGCGCCTTGAACGTTTAATGTCTGCCGGTGGGAACGCACCACCTGTCCTCTTAAGGGCAAACCTTCAGTCTTATTAAATATAAGTTTATTAAAATTATGAAACATTTAGACGTCGTTTTGGGAATCTCCCAGCTTCACTTGTCTTCCTCTCTAGGGCTGAGACGCTGGGATCTGGTATATAAAGCCTTGATGGCATTTAATTTATAACTATTCGCAGTATATGAGATCCTAGGCGCATAAAGATATTACCATTTAGTACACAGAGTGTTTTCCGAGACATAAACTGACATGTCCAGGATATCAATGCTGATGTTACGAGATATCTCCATAGTAAACTTAATGCTGCTATGCGTGGAATTCAAGACGGCAAAAAATTCTTCAGCTTCAGTCTCAGAATTGAAAATCGCTAAAGTCTCGTCTACGTATCGAATATACAGTTCATTTCAACTGTTCTTAACTGTGTTTACTTGATCATTTTTATTTTATATAAACCTCTTTTTGCTGATTTGACTTGATGCCCTGATGATGTAGCAATAACCGATACGAAATCGATCAACGATGAATCAAGTGTTCTGCAATTTAAAAATTTTCAGCAACATATCACAAAATGCGAGGAAATACGTAAAATTCTAAATATTTGACTCACGAATACATGATTATAATTGACATCGGCTTCGCCATTGATCGGGAATTGACTCTATCCTCACACGTTACATGAACTGTTGTTGGCTCATGTTTCGGCGTTCTTCGCCAAATCGCAACGATTCGTCGCTCTGTGACACGCCGTGATGCAGCCTTCTTGGCATCCTCCCTTCTGGTATACCTGATTACCTGATCCAATGCTTCCAATCTGCACTGAATGCGGCAATTCGTCTTGTTTATGGTGTTCCGGGCTTTGCTCATGTTTCGCATCTTTTTGCGAAACATAACTGGTTGTCTGCGCGTTCTCGAATTGACGTTCGACTAGCCCTTCTGACGTTCAAGTGCTTGCATGATTTGGCTCCTCCCTACTTGTCCCAGCGTTTAACTTATCTTCGTGGTACCCAGCTATTAGTGGAGTGCCCCAGGGAGGTGTCTTATCTCCTCTTCTGTTCGCCATAGCTGTTAACGACTATCATGCTCAACAACCAAATAGCACTCTCCTAAAATTCGCGGATGACTTTTTTACTATCCATGCCCTACGGCATGCCAGCGAAGATCATCTTAGTTCTGAACTTGACCATCTGACTTATTGGTCTGAATCTCATGGATTCAAACTTAACAACAATAAGACGAAAGTGGTGAACATACAAACGGAACGGTCCATTGTTTTGGCTCCATTGGAAGATACAGCATCTAATTGTGAAATCGAAGCAGTAAAGGCGGCAAAAATCTTGGGCATTACATTTGATGATCAGCTAACGTTGCACCATCACATTGAGAATGTCTTGAGCCGTGCCAGGAAAAGACTGTACATGCTCTACTCTCTTAAACGGATTAACGCTCCTCAGCGCATCATGTGGCTGGTATACTGCACACTCATACGATCGGTATCCAGCTACAGCTTTCCTGTATGGTGTAGCGTTAACAAAACTTGTTTCCGGCAGATAACCCAATTTGAAGAACGTGTTTTCCCAATTTTTCGGATTAAGGGGAAAATTAAATTTGCTGATTTTTGTGACTTGATGGCAAGACGCCTATCAAGTAAAGCGATGTGCCCTCAACATCCCTTGCATGTGATATTTGACAAATCATCATCTAGGTCTTCTACTCGCAAAGGATTCCTTCACAGGAAAGTGATGGCCAAAACCAAGCGGTTTCAGTCGTCTTTCATTAGATTTGCTTAACTTTCTTTCATGTTTTATCTTCTGTAATGTTGTACATGCCACTTCCGAATCTTGTTTTGAAGTGTAATAAAGCCATATTATTATTATTATTAACTTATCTTCGTGACTTACCGAACAGATCCTGTCTCCGCTCAAGTTCTTCGAACAACTTGTGTGTTCCAAGATTCCGACTCTCAACGGTCTCGAGAAAACATTTTGCTTCTCGCTCTGCTGTCGTATGGAATAGTCTGCCATCCGATTGCTGTTTGAGTGAATCACTAAGACACTTCAAGCTAGCCGTCAAAGATTTTTGTATGCTTTCTGTTTTATCTCATTCATGTGTTTTTATTGTTTGTAAAAAGATCTTGAAGCTTCATGCATAACATCTTTCATAATAAAATTCGTGATCAATCAATCAATCAAACATCAAAAGGATTGAATCCAAACTAAGACAGCACTGAAGTTGTAAAGAGCATGACGTGCCGAATATAGTCGTCCTTATTTGCTTATCATTTTGATCATCATTTGAGAAATCATCGTCGGCGACACGATCTCTGAGGATCTCGTTGCGTTTTGCAATGGATATGGAAAACAAAGTGTCATCCAGTATCAGGACTTGAATGTGAATGAATTGTCAGAATTACAAACATCTCTTTTCGCCAGAAATTTTACAGAATAACAAAGAAGTGCGCGGGATCTATACAAGCAATAATTTATTTGATCCTTGAACTTGAAAAACTTTCCTTTCATTCTCATTTCGATAGCTGTATGCACCGATTTCTGGCAAGTTCTTTAATCATTCAGCAAGTGCGTGGGAGTGTGAGTTATTCTACTAAGGACATCAGCGTTCTTCAATCGTTCTCACTGAAAGATCACAACCGACTTAGATGTGATCTAAAATTGTATAAAGCAGGACAAATAGACGATATGCTAACAGTCAAGACGATTTTATTATTCTTATTACGCGTGCCAAAATGTGCATTAACCCTCGGAGACCTGAGCTTTTTCACACCCTCTGAGACCTGAGGGGGGGTCCAGTGGACCCCTTTAACATATTCTTAGTTTATCTGCTTAAATCGATATCAAAACATTAGGAAAGTTGATTTTAAGTAAAACAATGATGCTTGCGTGTAGCAGGTTGGTATAACGAATCCCTTGAGTGACTTTCAGCCTTCTCAGTAAACACAAATAGCCGAAAATATGGTGTATTTTGGTAAGGTCCAACCACATTTTAGTAAAGGCATCATTGGTGTACTAGGAGGACGGCTTTACGATAATTTTGTTTCACCATAAAGCCTCAGATAGTTTGATTTTGATGGAAATTGAAATTTAAATTCATCGGCCAAGCTAATACCTTCAAAATTTATCCAAAGCTATTTCAGGGAAATAGACCTAAAATGAGTCAAAATTGCTTGTACTTTCTAGAACCAAAAACAGCTGTTGGAGATCTCAAACTTAGCATTACTGCTTAGTGAAAAGTTTTGTCATCAATCAGTTTTTGGTGCTCCAACCTATGAATATGAATAGATAGCTTTCATTTCGGACATCGATTTATGTCGAGTTGTTCATATTAGGCCAACCAGGCTCACGCGAAGATCATGTGCGATAAGCAAAATATTCACATTTTGCGATCTCTCCAACACATTTTGCACATCGTACTAGCATGATGCAAACAATGAATAAAATGACTTTTCCACTCTTTATTTACACCATCGTAGACAATGTTTCGAAAATCATTTTTCATCTAATTACATAAAATTTTTGTGATGGGGAATTTTCTACAACCCTCTGAGACCTGAGGGGGGTCCAGAGGACCCCCTTGGCATATCAACCATACTTCTACTGATTCAATTGAAAATGAAGATAACACATGCAGATTCACTGTCATAAAATGATGATTTTGTGTGGGCTTGAGTGGGTTGGACATATCGTCAGCGTAAAAAATGAAAATAGATAAAAATGTGTGCTCATCCGGGGTCCCAGTGGACCCCCCTCAGGTCTCTGAGGGTTTAACACTAGAACTTACGGATGAGTGTCAAAAGGGACTCAGACAGACTTTTTAAAATTTTCATACTTGGTGAAACGAAAGCTTTTTTAGGAAATTGAGATGTTTCACGACTTGTTCAATATCTTTTGTTTGTTCTATCGTAAAATGGAATTTTCATAAAAATTGATGATTCCCTTCAACAGATAGATCCACCCTGTTTGCCCTACAACTACGGAGAGAGGTTCACTTTGACCTCTCCTGCGTGAGAAAATTGTATCGCCAGATATCCATTAGATATCCATTACAGCCGGATAGTATGTAGTAGTCGATGTATAAAGATTTCTATAATTCTTGGTAACATGAATTTCACTTTGAATGACGTTAACTGTTTGTTCAAAACACTTTTCGCAATGCGACATGTTATATCTATGCTCAGTGCTCTCCATACCGAATACCACATTGATTTTTTATTTGTCAGCAGGTATTGCTTTCTCGCACGGAAAGTCATTGATATTCAAACACTAAGTTGCCTAAAAAGTTCAATAAAGAGTTGGGACTAACGCTATTTGAAAAGCGCAAGTTGGGACTACCCTTTCATCACCAGGGTAGGTTTTTCGCATAGTTTCTTTGGCAAAAGGTGCTGTGGACCACCAAAAAGTACAAAGTTAGTGTGGCACTAAGAGAAAGAGCACAACATTTGGCAAGAGCACACCATTGTCGGGTAGGTACGGTGTTATTGAAAACGTTCACCAACAACGATTATTCTTTTTGTTGCGACGAAGGTTTATAGCGAATGCAGGAATTGCTACGAATATTAGAATTCGAAGCTTACCGATAATGATTCCAAACATGTGATTTGATGGATGATTGATGGATGTGTTCATTTGATGGAAAAAGTATGCTCGGATACGTTAAGAAACCCTTGCATATTTCATAGCTTGCATTTTGTTAGCACTTTTCGCTTCTGCAGTTGAGGGTGGATGGGAAAGCGAAAGAAGAGGTGACAGCGAAAATGTTGTGTTAGATGACCACTGACTGGGACCATTAGACACCTTGATTGAAATTGGAAAAAAAATGTATTGGATTATGAGTATTTGCCGAGGGGTTTTGGTGTGGGGCGGAAAGAAAAAAATTATCCTCTCTATACGATAGCCTTCAGGAGCAGACGATTTGGGTTGCCGATTTCAGGGACACTATGCCCAGAGACGGTTTTGAAATATGACGTTTTATTCGCTTCGATGAAAAAAAAAGCGTCGAAAAGCTCGACTTTCTAGCTTATAAAATTTGCATTAGCTTCCGAAGTATAGAGACCTCTTTATTTATAACTGTCAGCGAATGTTCGTGCCATTTGAAAACTTAACAGTAGATGCCAATTGCTGCGTGTAAATCATTGAAGTCCGTTTACACAGATTTTACCGAAAAAGCCTGATAACTACGGTATCAAGTTCTTTCTTCTAGTTGATGTCAAGAGACCAAGTATTGAGCAACGGTTTTCCATATTTATGCAAACATGAATTAAATTCTTAAAAGATAACCTTTCGGCGACTTCAGTTGTTCTAAGAGCTTTTGAAGCCATATAAACGGCCTTGATATGGGGTCACAAGAGAACAATTATTTTGAATCACTCAAATTTGCACGGTTTGAAGTCATAAAGGAAAAGCAGACGTCAGTAGCTACCCGACGATACAAAAAATCATGGCATCAATGACTCTAAAATTCTCGCTCGGAATCTGGAATGTAACATTCACAGTTTCAAAGTCAAAAGGAAAAAGTTATCGCCTTTGTTGAGCAACTTTACATGACAATGTCAAAATAAATTCCAAAAAACAGTGAAAAACGAAAACCAGAAAGAATGTTGCACAATCTAACCTCAACAAAGATCGGCGTTGATTGCATGGATCAGAATTGTTCGTTTGTATTCCACCAATCTTGCTTCAAAGGAAGGCGCTGGCCAGTCTCTGTATATTTACAGACATACTAAGACAATGCCGCTATTAATGCTCGGAGTTTTTGTTCAAAATGCAAACAACACATCCATTAAGCCGTACGAATTATATCCTTGATCCGGAAAGTAGCTGACAGGCTTCAGCACACAAAACAATTTGGCTCCGCCCTGCTACTTTCGCAGTCACGCCGATTTTGTGCTGAGCTGGATGCCGAAACAAAGCTCAAAACATGTGTGATTCTGGTGCTCCTTATGTCGTTGTGGTAAACACGCTGAAAAAAGCCATTGTTTGCTTACACAGCAAAAATAATGCCGACTTTCTCGCTCATCGCTTCGTGTCAAACTATTTCTTCAATTTTTTCTCGTATAATTTTTTACATGTTTGTAAGTGTAGCTTGCATCCTCAAACAATTACTGGGAAATTTTTGCAATACATTAGCCTTATGTAAAGCATTGATGAATAAAGTTGTTTTATGATGAATATTATAATTCCGACAAGTAGATGATCTTTTTTGAATGTGAAGTCTTTTGTGTACCTCACTCCGTAGTTTTTAGTTAATGGCCATTTTCCCCCCGAAATTTCTAGT
>CAJQUW010007698.1:0-54864 GCA_907163375.1 Prostheceraeus crozeri
GTGTTCATGGTCAATAAACCCAAATCCATGAGCAAATCTCTCCTTTAATTTTGTTTTCGGGATTTCCAAATATACATGTACCTAGACTTGTAGTTAAATGCTGAAAGTTGACAAAATAAATTTAGAAACATTTAGAAGCTTAACATTCTTCTGTAGTTTGATCCAAGAGGTGCATTTTTAATTCTGATGCAAAAATCAAAGGAACTTGATGTCTTCATCTTACCATAAAAAAGAACCGATAAATAGCTCAATTAATTTTCTAGATATGATAATTTTCATAAAAATGTCAAATTTGAAACCAATGGTATAGAAGAAACAAATACATTATTATATACTCACAACCACTCCTACAGTCCCTATTGTTATTAGAACAACGCGATTAAAGCATTGTACAATATATCTCAAAAACTGCCTCTCAATGGTCATACGCGGCAAACTTGCATTTTTTATGCAGGTAAACTATTACGCATATGTAAAGAATGAAAGCACTGTATATACATAGATAGAATTTTAATGTGATTACAACTTCCACGTTTAGTTGTTGGAGTGACCCCATGAGCCTGATAGCTTTCAGATGGTCATCGACCACCATAATCATGCCTCGTGGAAAAGCGCCCGTCTAATTACAAATTGCTTTTTTGCTATTAGGTCTACCATCATGATAATGGAGTCCCTACAACAATTGAATATTGAAAGACCCTCATTTTCAAAGAAATTCCACGTTTAGACTAGACGAATTTATGTATCTTAAGATGTGAGAGAGCTGGCATCATTACTGGGACAAAAGAAACATACTTGCGGGACAGCACCTCGAAAGGGAGGCTCAATTCCGGTGCAACAAAACCTTTTTGTGACAGGGATTTCTTGCAAATATGCTTTGACGGCTTCAATGAATTTGGCTGAAAAATTACTTCAATTCATTTTATATTAATTTCTTTTGACCGAGTGAAAATTGCTTTTGAGAAGCTGATAAATTTCGTAGAACAGTACAATAATCATGCTTTGTTTACTATTTATACATATACAATCATTTCTACTCTGGCTACAAACTTATTGAAAATACATGTATTATGCAAGTAACTGAGAAGCATTATTTGCACAATTAAAATTGCTAAATGCTAATCAAATAAATGACGGTAATTTTCCAATAATGCTTCCACAGTCTTTTTCAATTATCAAACAATAATGAAATATTAAAAATACACAAAACCGAATACAATAACGAAAACTGAATGAACTAGATAAACGAAAATTAAAATTCTGGGATGGAATATCACAAAACATTATAACTGAAAACTTCAGAAATCAAATAACCACTAGTAATGTGCATCTAATCATGTTAACATGCAACAAAGCAGACATTAATTCAGGGATTGTTTTTTAGTCTTGACATCTTAACTTACCGAAAACTAGCTGTAAGAATGGGCCTTTCAACCCAAACTTAAATCCTTTGGATCCGATCCTCCCATCTAAGTTGCACTGCAACTGTACGTTGTGCGATAACAGCGTGCCGAATATTCTTTTCACCAATTCAGATTCATTCCTTCCACAGATAACGGAGAGACGACGGACCTAGAATAAATTAGGCTTAATTAGATAGTTTCAGCGACCAAATATTTCCTTGCTACCGTTAATTAAAATATTTACGTGTCTATTAAGTTCCCGCACTGGTCATATTTTATGGAAACGGCAAAGCTCTTCAATCTAATAAGCATTATAGTTAAGAATCTTTATCATTGTGCAATTTTAGAGCCTAAAACCAATGTTCTAGCAGATGTCATTGACACTGATTAGCACGAGCTTTGTAAAGCAAATTGAAAAATGATTCTTATAGAAGAGCCCTGGGCAGTTGAAATGAAATAGAACACGGGTAGTCTACTTTTGCTACATCTCCCAAGATGCCTAGGATCGCCCTAGACCGCGATTTCGATTCAACGACATAGTATATAGTAGTTGCTTTATAATTCCATGCATTTTTAATGAATGGTCGAAGAAAATTTCTATGTCTTATAGGCCGGCCCCTCCGCATTTACAGTTCTACTAATGAGAGATTTCATTGCAGAAATTCCATATCTGCGAGGTCAATACAGGGAAAGTTGAATGTAAGATAACCAGAATAAGTAGGCCTACTTTTGATTTTCCAGCTGGCAAGTATGCAATTAGGCATATCTGTAGAAAGATTTTAAAATCAAGCAAGTCATAACTGTGTATATCGTACATTTAATAGTAAATTTCACAAGAGTAAAAGAATTAATGAATGAGTAGATTGATTAAAATCAATATGCGTCTGGAAGCCGACAGCAGTATAATCTAAATAAAGAATGGAAATGCTTTTTATTTTGATGAATCTGGGCACTCTTGATTTACCGCAATAATAGACACCATTACAAGTTACCAGCCTCAAATTCTCAAACTGCTCGAAATCGATTTCATCAAATTCTAGCTATTATTTCATATCGACCAGATTTCATTTTAATTATCATATACCAGTGCAACGAAATCTAGTACTACTAACTTATTTCATGCTCACCTCTCTCAAGCCCCGGCAGGGTTTCAAGTCGAAATGAGAGATTCAATAGTAATTCCATTTTCGGTAACAGTCAACAAAATTTTTGAACACTTGGCCAAATCAGTGATGAGTTGATGTTATGACCAACCGCGATGATTTATCCACTGTCGTCCACGGAGTTTGAGAATTTGGAGAACCTGAAATAATTTTGTTTTGAGCCGAGATTTACTTACTGTGTTTAATGTCGGCAATATGGATCAATCCTTAAAAATATGCACAAGTAACTGCGATGAAGTAATAGTGCATGTTCATCACACAGTGGCAGAACATTGTGTCAGAAAAAAATGTATATACGTAAATGAGATGTCTTGAAGCAAGCCACGAAAATGAAAATATGCACAATGTAAATAGAATGATTAAATATTGAGTTCCAAATTCAGTTGAAAAATAGAATAGACCTGAATAGCTGGCATTTCATCCAATATAATAATAAGCGTATATTTTTCTCTTGGAATGGTAATCGACAAAATTTACAGAAGTAATACAATCAATCAGACAATGTTTCAGCATAAAAAAAGTAGAATGTCAAGAAAAGACACAGCAAAAAGCAAATTTAGAAAACAGTCAAACTAGCGATGATGAACACGATTATAACCGCTGCAAGCCTTCAAAATAAATGAGTTGCTGCGGCGGCAAGTTCTCCGAGCTGGAAGGAGAAACCGACCTCCGTCAGACATTTCAGGCAATAAATTATTCAAAATATGGTCTGGTTTCATGATCACTTTTAGAAATCGACTGGATAGTAAGTCTCGTCTCTGATCTAGAGAGGGGATACATGTACCAGGACAATCCTTGTCGGCGCAAATTATCTTGTGGAATCGTCTCTGAATACGTTCAAGACGTGTAGCATCAGTGCTAGATAAGCCCAGAAACAGCGGAGCACAATACTCAAGCAAGGAGCGGACTGTTGCATTATATACCGTTTTTAACTGATCACATGATATGGAAGGCTTGAGAATTCGAATGGGATATAGTCTTCGGGAAGCTGTTCGGATAATGCTATCGATATGGTCACTCCACGTCGCTCGCTCGTTAAAGGTTACACCCAAAATGTTCAACTTGTCCACAATTGCAATATCCGGCAAACTGTCAACAACCCTGCTTCCGAAATTCCGCTTTCTTATCAAAAGCCCCTTGCATTTATTTGAGTTAATGGTCAATGACATTTCATTCGACCACTTCAACATATGATCGTGCTCTACCTTGATGTGATCGTTGGGTTGGAAATATCAGGAATCATTAGAATCCCTAGTTCACATATGTCAACATCGACACAACTCCCTATTTGAAGTCGCAGTCATACCCGGGTAAATTCGAGATTTGCAATTAAAAAGTTAGTTAAATTTCGACAAAATAACTATAACTTCGACTAAACTATAATTTCGAGAATCAAGGTAGAGCTATTCATAAAATGGCGTAACTTTTATACTAATATAGAATTTCGTCATTCGACCTAATAATAGTGATAGGAGACATAACTTTTGTTGAGTATACCTAGCATTTCAGCGAATTTTCTCAGCACAGTGGATGGCGATTAGACCTACTTTTAATGATAAATCAAGAATATCAACTTTAAATTTCAACAACAATTTCCCTAACTTCTAAAGTAAAGAATGGGGGCATATTGATACCTTTTAGAAGAGAGATATTCGGCCACTTAATATTTTACTAGAAAAGCGGATTCTACACTTTGAGAGCTACTTAGCGTGAATATGATTGACCGGTGGGCGGCATTTCGGTTCTCTTTCACTCTGCGTTTTAAGGAACCCTCTGCTTTTCCTGTCACCAATCCAGAAAAGATTGGTGTCAGCCGATCTCACTCTCTTCCACCACTGTGACAAAATATGATGGGGAAGGCATCATATCGCAACAATTTCTTTCTTCACTACTTCTACGCGTAGAAGTGCACCCCAATGCCGATAAGACGAAATCTCTAGACCTAGCCTATAGAAGGTAGCCTAAAAGTTGGCGCTGAAATTTGAGACTTTGCGCCCCTCAACCAGTCTTAATTGAGTTTCTAAAACATTACAATTAAAGGATTAAGTTACATCCAAAGGTTGTAAATCATTGATAGTCTTGTGAAGTTCGCATATTGACATCAGTGTGCAACATAAAGTAAATGTATGATCTACATAACATTTAAACATATATACATGCCATTTGAATATGATGAAGTGAACAAATGTAAATATCATTCAGACTGCTTTAATAATTACTTCAAAGAATCTGATAGGCATGCATCAGATCCCGCGGAAATTAAATTGCTTAACTAAAAACGACGGCGATAAGAATGTTATGTTTCACAACATTGCCTGCAGGAAGTCCGAAGTAAATTCTTACTAGATAAGGCATAACTGCGGCAAAATATGATGCGGAAAGCATGTGAATTTTTAAAATACTGCTATCTAAACATCCGTGACAGAACGAATAATAACAAATCTAGCAGAAGACATAACTTTTTTTCAGTAAATGTTATTAGCACTGTATCTTCTTGTACATTCAAATAAATCTTAACATCATGATGAAGCTGAATGATAGCTCACACTGTTTGACAGTTCTCATGGAAAAATTCGGTCCTCTTCATGCTAAAATCCTGCATCAAAGAAAACTCTCAATTATCTTTCGGAAAGCCTACTGGCCACAACTGACCACTTAAGAAATTAAATTCAACACGAAAACTGCATATGAAAATGGTTCAACTTTTTTATGAAATTATTTATTAAACGGCTTGTGTGATCTGCACAGCAGTTAAACATAAACACGAAATTTAAACATGACGGAAGTGAACAAAAGTAAACATCATTCATGTTGCTTTAATATATACTTCAAAGAATCTGAATCATACATCAGACAACGCGGAAATTATATTGCAAGCCTAAAAAGAACAACGCTAGGAATAGGTTAGAATCACAGAATCTAATTCTGTGGTTATAATATTATTCCACGAGAAGGAGAGAAATGACCACAGCGTACGACAACCACAGAACTAGATTAGGGAAAGACTTCCCGCTTTCATTCATTCGCCGTTACTTGCACTGAAGCCGCGATTTCTTGTTTACATCGACGGCCGCTGAAAATACTTGGGCAAGAAATTGGAGTTAGCCAGCAGCAAAGCATGAAAGACCAGTAAATTACAATGCTTTGCCTGAATTACATCATGCAATATTGTGTTCAATTGCTAAATTAACAAATGTGCGGTACCTTAGGCATGCCACAGGTTGAATCGATATTTGAAGAGATCAAAATTTGACGGCCACATTTTTCTTTTATCATTGAAGTACTAAATTCTTGATTGACATGTTTTGACAACTTGTAGGAGTCTTCGCAATTGAAGTAAATAATATAAGTAATATAACTTATAATTTTGTTTTTGACTGATATTATTCAGAGGATATATGTGTCATGTTGTGTTCCTCGCTGCTAAAATCGAGCGATAAAATTTTTAACATTATCATTTCATTTGTTTCTGTGTAGTAATTCCGATCTTCTCAAAACTTGACTGAGTAAAATATAGAGAAAGAAATTCATTCCCGTTAAAAACATCTCATTCGTATGTAGTGCTCACTTCGTTTACAGCGATTATGAAGATAACTTGGTATCTCGGGGAAGGCAAGGTGAGAAAGTCAGTTTCAGACGAAAACCTCTTTTGAAAAATAATGCAGTTCCCAGTGTTTTTTATGGTTATCCGTCCTAATTGAACACGACACTAAAAATACCTCGTCGTGCACCTCCAGATCGTTCCAACATCTCATGTCCCAATTCTTTAACGGCTGTCCTGCATTGCAAGGTTTTTCAGGACTTTTCAATATTCAATCAGCTGTAGAAGTGTAAATAGGCTAATGAATATAGCCTATCCCAAAGCTCTTCCGTGACTTTTCATGAATTGACACAGTGAAGCCACATGTAAAGTTTGAACCGCCAATTATTATTTGTTTTAATGCTACGACCTAAAAGTGCTTCACCTGCCTGGACCCTGTTACGGAATCTGTCAAGTTCTCTCTACAATCCGCGCTCCCTTAGAATATTTATTGATGTGTGAGCTTTGCTAGCACTGCATGATGATCAGCTGTTGGTCTGATGAATGAAACTGCACTATGTTGACGTTTCTTCTAGCGAAACTGTTCTCAGATGAACGTCACTTGTGAGGAGTAGGCCAAAATGAGACAGCCGGCGTGACGAATTCCCGCTATATTGAAGCAGTTGATTTTGAAGATGACATGGCCAACAGTTAGACGACAAAACTGGCCGAATTGGTGTGCTTTTAGACAGACGATGCAATATGAAGATTCCATCCTGGTGTTAGGTCCACCTTCAGATGCTTGCATCATATGATGTAGGTGCTCATTCTGACACTTGCCTGTGAGAAAGAAATTCCGATCAGTGGAAAATGTTAAGTGGAGATGTCACCATCAGGAATTGTGAGTACGTTTCCGAAAGAAAAGGAATGCATATTGTGATCATATTCTAGAAGCAGAGTACAGGTACGGTAGCATGATGAGGTGCACACGCTAATACAAACATATGAACATATTTTGAATCTATGGATTTGTCATGTAATTATGCTTTCGGTACAAAAGTTTTGCTGCATTCATAGAATGCGATTTAATTGTCATCATCAAACTCAATTTTTCCCATTGAAGTGCTGATATGGATATGCTAAATTGTACATCATTCTTTCTAATAACTTGCAGATGGCAGACCTAAACGGGAGTTTTAAACTGCACTTTGAATATGTGACGGATCATTTTCAGTTTTCAAAATAATGTTACTAAGCAATGGTGTGCTTTGAAAGTTATGACTTTATTAAATTGAGTTGATTAGTTTGCATCAAAGTGACAATAATACATTAGAGTAATGATTGTCCGGGAGACCCTGCCGAGCAGGTGAAGCAAAATTTTTTCTAGGGCAGGACAACCGTTAATAGGCCAACCGAAGTGAATTTTTGATGCGTCTCATTTGCTTAAGTTAATGAGAAATCTATTGCATGACTATCAAATTCTTACTTACAAAGATTCTGATGGTGCATTTCATAAAATTGAATGGATTTACATTGAAAATCTTCATGAATTGCAAACAAATGATTCATATATTCTCGCAAAAATTCTCGTATTCATTACAAACGGACACTTATGAAGGTGTTCCTTTCATAGAAGGAACATTCATCTATAACTGCAAAAGCGCTTAATCACATATTTGAGTTGATGAACTTCCACAGAAACTTCTTGCAATTTTATCAAGCTGCAATTACGATGACTGACTATGCAGATGAATCAGAACCCGTACTTACTGCGTGATTACTTATATAAATGGAAATGGTGTAAATGTCTACTTTTTATCACATGAGCTTCTAATCACTTTTATCAATGAATAATTGCCGCGACTTTAATAGTATCCGCCAACTTCTTGCCGAAGTATTTTTTAGACACAAAATCATTGAGATAGAGAAGGGGAGAGAGCTAACTGACAACAATCACGCGTGCTGCGAGTTTCTGCACTGACTGGCAAGAGATTTGCGGCAGCGCCGATACAGCCAATAATGATCAAATGCGCTCTACGCCTCGATCTACAGATGAGATCTAATCTCGATCTGATTTCATTTCAAAGAGATTTAGAGATCATTGCTTCACAATTTAGGTAGGACCATGTATAAAATTTTAAGAACTGTTATTCATATCATTCAACATAAGCAATGTTAATACAGTACGTAGAATGCAATAAGACAGTGATAAGATAATCGCACCCGGTAAATTAAATTTCCTTTCTCTTTGTAAAATAGAACTATAAAGTAGCCATTTCATGTTTGTTACAAAACTGTCACTCCTTGCAGATATTTTATTGACCAAAATAAAATATTTACAAAAGGGGGGGTTTGCCGGACGTTTCGGGACTTCTTCCTTCCTCAGCGGCAGCTATCGCGTTATAAAGTAGCGAATCAAAACATTTTATTACTCATTGCGGAACAGAGTAAGCTTGTTCAATTTTGACCTTATTGAAGGTCTATTCATAAAAATGGCTCTTTTAGTGAAACGTTTGGCAAAGTTATAAAGCCGAATTCGCTCGAAGGAAGAGACGACATGGCGAACAAGTTTGATCACATGATTGGATTCCTCCAATGCACTATCACTCAGATGATCAGTCAAAGATGGAAACAAGCGGTACAGCTCGGGTCTTAACAGAGACAAAGTTTCACTTTCTATTCTCAGATCAAGAAATCTGCAAGTTTGTAATTTCTTGCCGTGTTCAGCATCAGGAAACAAAACGCGGAAAACTTTTTCCGCTACACATATAATGCGATGAATGCCTTTCGAAGGCGTGACGAGCCCACCCCTATTCTTTCTAAGAAGAAAAGACATGTGCTGTGGGGTTTCATTTGAAGAATACATCGCTGCAACGCATAAATTGCAATCAATTTTTGATGTCAATGACCTGACGACAAAACCGGCGACGTAAAACAAAACTTCTTTTTTCCATGATGACAGATTTGAATCACTAAGAAGTGCAGATATTTCCTGCACTTCCACTTGCGACGTAACATTCTCAGCTGGCGGCTGACTTTCTCTGAACCGGCGGACGTTGAACTCGATATAATCACTGTCTTCAAAATTGAGGCAATTTGCAGAAATGGAGGGAGAGATCGCGTTCTTCAGGAGCAAGGCTCTCAAGCAAGAAGTGAAGTTCGTCGTATTTGGATTGTTATTCCAACCTCCTTTTCTCCTGATTCTGGAAAAGAGGAGCTCCAGGTGATCTTGACTCATCCTGTATGTCATCACATATCTGTGCATATGAGTAGATAATAACTTCTTTGTAAATTCGATGGTTGAATTTATGGTGACACAAAATCCATTCACGACTGTTTGTCGGCGAGAAGACGAAATTGGTTGCTTATTCGGGCCTTTTAAATTTCGAAGAAATGTCATCATGGACATCAGAAACGGTTCCCGCTCAGAGATTGTTTCCATTTTCAAAGGCGCCTTGAAACCGCGAGCAAAAGGATTTCTGGAATTCAAATAGTCAAAAAGACGATCAATTTTTCGAATGAATTCTGTTGTACCTTCACTTCCGCCGAACTCTGCAATGTCCAAATCTTCTCGTGCATAATCGATCGCATCTGCGACTGATGAGCTCAAAGTTTGAGTCGCTAAACTCACTTTCATTTTCTTGGTTGCGTAATTGATGTGGTCACCTGATAATTTATTTGCAAGAAAAAGAGTATCCAATTCTTGAAAGTCAAATAATTTCACGAAATAATCCCACCTGATCGGCTTAATATTTCCATTTTCACCTGAATACAAAATTTTGTAGTCTCCGATCAAATTTCTCATCAACTTCAATAAATGACAAGTGTCAAAAATCCAGTACACGGAGTCACCGCTACAAACTGGATGAGGAAAGCTGCTCTTTATCTCGTGGTCATTGATTACAATTCCCAAGATTTTTGCTGCAGTACGATTCTTCCAGTCACCGTCGGTAACACAGCCAAGAACTCGACATCCAACTTCCCACATTGACTTAATAACATCAGTTACAATTCGTGACAGTTGCTCACCTGTCAGTGCATGTGTGAAATAATATGCAACGGGTAATTTGCATCGCACTCTCAAGTTTACAGCCATAACAACCAGAGCAGAAGAAGCGAGAATTTCTTCGAAAGCTCCACCACCGAAATCAACAAAACCAGTGAAACAATGATTCGCTGAATCCCAGTGGCTTTCCTTTCTAATTGACATTTCATCGGCCATAATCACCCAGTCGCTTTTTGAAGGATCCATTTTAGTCAGTTCAGAGAGGAATTTTAAACTTTCACTCATAATGCCGGGTTCACATTCTACAGATGATGCGATGGATCGGAGTGTCGAAGCATGTGGCAAACAGAGAACACTTCTGACATAACTATATGCTCGTGGAGAATAAAAGTTCAAAGTAATTGCGAAGCGAATAATTTCATCACTGTAACGGCGACCATGAGATGCGACGTTCGAATTTTTCAACTCGTTTTTCAAGATCTCCAACTTCATTCCAGAAAAGCCGCTTGATATTAAAAGCACTTCATCAATATTCAATAGTTGTCGCTCTTTTAACTCACTGAACAAGTCAGCCATGGTTGAAATTTTTTTATTTCTTCTCCTCACTTTCTCTTTTAGAGCTGTCATCTTTCGTCTCATTGAAACAACCTCCAACTTCAGAGTTCTTACTTCATCACTGACGGAGATTTTTCTTCGTTTCACTGAAGGTTCAGGGTCGTCAATTACTGTTGGGAGTCTTTTTAAAATTCTGCGAGGAGTGGACTTTTTTTTGAGATGTTGGGGAAAATTGAAAATAGAGGGTACACTATTGGGCCTTAAACACCGCCGTTTTGCTGTTGTTATATAGTCTTCCGGCTTGAAGTGTTGACCACAAATATAAGTTCGATTCGACGGTGTCCAATTTTCTCTTCGAATTGCATGTTTCCATTTTTCAAGTAGAGGAGGATTTGAATGTGGGAAGCGATGAAACGGAATACCACAGTTGGGAGTGTTTCTATTAGTACAATTGAAAGCGCAGCATGACGCAACCATGAGGCGTTAGGATCTAATCAACACAATGAGTTACTCAAGCGAAATTGAATGAATGAAACTGACGGGCAGACTTAAACACTAGCGCACATTCACTTCTTGCCAGTCAGTGCATCGGTGGTGACGCACGCCGCTGTTCATTCATGAAGCGGCTAGTCAGCACTCTCCCCTTCTCTATCTCAATGCACAAAATACACCCCAGTATATTTCTGACACGAGACAATGACTTGCTTACCGGCTTCACGTGCTGTTGATCAGAGCAGGCCGTCTTCGCTATGGCGACAACTGAAGTCTCGTTTACTCATTCAATTAGTTACTTTCACCAAGTAAAATTTCATCACGTGATAGCGTTGGATGAAAAGCTGCATGAATATTATGAAAATCCAGATTTCCCTTTTCACGTTGCGCAATCTCATATTTCAGACTCGTGGAGCGTCTGCCCAGGTTTCTCTTAGCCTAACTAATAACTTTCTCGTCTGTATCAAACAGGTCGACCATCTGACAAGCTTCATTACGCAATTTCTACACGAAATGACGTTATGAGTTTGTCAATGAAATTCTCTTTCAAGACAATAAACTACCACAAGTTTGGAAGACAACGCCCAGCGTACTCGACCTAGCTTACTGTACAATAACCATTACATGTACTTGTTGTATTATTCTTACTAGCAGCAGCACAAAGCTCAATCAATACTTGCATCCGCACCAGTCAGTCGGTAATGATGTAATAGCGGATTAGGAAGTAAGTCTGACAAACGTTTTCCAAGAATCCACAGGCTTGCAGAACCGAAATATATCTATTTGAAATATGAGCACTTAAACAAAATATACCCAAAGCTTCTAAATATGCCGTAAGTTAATAGAGTACCGTTGTGCTTCAAAAATGTCTTCATAAACAGAAAATGAAGGGAGATTTCAGCGTCAACAAGTAGCCTCACTCTGTATGATGTAAGGGTGAAACAAGTGTATTCCGTTAGTACTCACAAAATACGGGAATATAGAAGAATAAAATATCTGTTCCATGATAATGTTGCTGATTGATTGGGGACACTGATCGATATTCAAATCCTGCATTACCATACATCTGTGCAATCGCCACTTATAGCATTATTCATATGATGACAATTATGGCTTACTACATGTCATAACGTTTATCGTTATGGAAATTTCTGCATAAACGGCTGGCTAAATTTATAAGCATCGGCGCGCTACTGGCGAAATTGTGGCTTATGGGGCAAATATTTAGAGATGCCGTCAGTCGCCGGTACGGTGAGGGTTTTATTGGGCATGGGTCACCTCAAGTGGTGCCCTCACCTTGCCAATCCTCAAAAAAGTGGTGCCCACGACAGCCCATATGACCCATTCCTGAGCCAGCGTGGGGCCGTCAGAAGCGTGTTACTAGGGTTAGCAAATGCAAAAAATCGTTTGCTTGGATAACCAAACAAATATTACCCAGGCATTTGATAAACGTTTTCTAAATTTCGAACAATTCGTTAAAGTCGACCTACATACAAAATGTAGCAAATATTTGTTAGGCATTTGTTACACATTTCTTAAATTTGTTAAATTTCCAAAACATTTGTTTAACTATTCAGATCTTATAAATTTTCCAAGTAAATATCAAATATTCGGTAAAGTTGACAAGTTTTTTTTCTCGGGTAGTAACACCAAGGAGCTTAACATCATGCTGTAAAATTTGATGAGGATTCTCTTCAGCCCAGTAGTTACCTTTGTGGTGATTGATTCGACCATTCAATTTAAACGTGGCCTCATCAGACCATACGATCATGTTTCGAACGTCTGGATCGGTTACTGTTTCACGCAAAACCATTCACAAAAGTCGACCCGCCTATCAAAGTCATCTTCATTTAATTCATGCTTAAGTGTTGGGCGGTAAGGTCTGATGTTGCTTTCATGAAGGATTCGCTGAATTGTTGCTCTTGTGAGATTCAAGTCTAAAGCAGCTTGTCTAATTGATTTTCTTGAGTCATCACCGAATGCAGAGAGAACTAAATTGACAATGTCATTTGACCTCGCAGTTCTTGAACGACCTTTGGGAGGCTTCCAATTGTTCCTGCGTTCTCCAACTTGTCACACATTCGGGAGATTGTGTCTCGACGTGGATATTCAGAGTCATAAGTGCCTTTCCAGTGTCTCTGGACTTCACAGATATTCTCGTATTAAATATCACTTTAAATCTTGATTACCTTCTTCAAATGCAATCCGAATTCACTTGACATGGCTAATGTTTATCGGAATATGAAGTATTCAGACGACAATGAATGTTCATAAAATTCAAATTCAAACAGCTTTCAAGTATGAGAAGATCAGCAATAGCGTTTGACATGATGTACTACACACAGAAATCAAACAATGGCACCGTACTCTGCAGTCATTGATGTTTTTTAAACTACCTGAATTGATGCTTTATGCTGCCTTCATAGTTTTGAGACACTCTGCATAATGAGATATTTTGATCAATTACATATTTCAAAAATATTTAGGCTCTGATCAATCTTTACCAGAGATTTACCATTCTGATCTCTACCAGAGGATATTTTCTACGAAAGACCAACAAAATCAAACGAAACAAATAAAACGAAGGTCAGCTGGCATTGCAAGAAAATTTTCAGGATGAATAAATCCTTTGAATATCAGACTTTTTCAGTAGCTGCATCTCTGAAATGAAGGTCACACATCATTAGGTATCGTCAGACATAGCGACAGAGAATCGAGCATACACAATAGTACTCAAACAACTTCTCTCCACCAACCAACATCTCTCAGTAGACAGCAGCAATTGTTTTCGAGCCTTTAATTTGTGTGAATTCCGCCCCCTTTCGAAACTGTATGATGCGTGTGAAAGTCAAGTGTTGCATATTTTGACTGTGTGCATCCATCACCGCTTTCAGTGACACTGACTTAATCATTTTTCATGAATGATAAGAATACGAAAAATGAAGTTTACTGTATTTGAGATTGTCAAATCTATCATGGGTTAAACTGGTTGGAAGTGGGTCAACGAAGTCTGACCCACGACCCACCTGACTCATGACCCACGACCCACTTCCAACTCTGCATACGCACCAAAGGTCACATCAGAGACAAAAATGAAATACTAGTTTGTTTGAGAACATTACTTCTTACCCTCACGTTAATCGTGTGTGTGATCTCTCCTCCAAAGGGAATATTAAAATCGAAAGTGTACTTATGAATATTTTTTGATGAAGGATGGGGGATTTTCATGTCTGGTAGAGACTGGAGAAAAACCGTGTGAAGCACACATCAACAAGATGGGAGGAGGCGAGTCGTATGCATCCAACTTGAAGCGACATTTGATAAACTTTCATTGAAAATGATTGATAATTGATACAGAAATGATCACTAAAGATAGGTTCAGGTAAGCCTATAATGATCTATGATGTAGGTTACCAGTTTTTTTTAAAACTAGGTTTTGTATACTGGCCACCCGGAATCGGAGTCCTATCAACCCCCGGAGTCGGAGTCCTATCAAAAGCCGGAGTCCTATCAAAATGATAGGACTCCGCATCCCTGGTTGTAATTTAGGGTAATTCAATTCCAGTGGGAAAGTGTAGACCGTGTAGTGTGTACAGTTATGTTAAGAAGCCGCTTGTGTCATTTTTCTATACTTAGTCATACTATACCAGAGTTATTTTGAGTTCTGAAATCGCGAGGTGGTGGAGATCCTACGATTCAATCGTTGATACAATTTCTTGCAAATGAGGAAAGCTATACTGAACATGCTCACTGCTCAGTCATCCACAAATGTATCTATTTAGCATCGATATGCTACTCCCAATAGGATTATAAGTAGCACTGTCACTTTATATTGCAAACTGGATCTCATGCATGGACAGATTATCATGCCACACAAAACGTCTGATGCATTTTACTTATCATGTACATGTGCAGTCTCTCTACTTTGTCTACTGAATATTCAATTAGCAGAGTATTCATAATCTACATATATCTTCAAAAATCTCTATTTGAGTTGCATTCAGCACGGCTTTCTCTATCTCAATGCAATCAAGCATGCTTCCAACAGTGTCTTGAAACGCCTTCATGCGACAACTGATGAAAACATATCGCTTATTGCAGCCATTTACCATCAATTTCCAACAGATAATTAAAAATATTTTTTTGAAAAAACTGGAATTCAAGCGTTAAATGGCTGCTTATGGTAGCAGGAAACTGATGCCACTATTGGAACAGGTATGAAACAATGTGGCAGGTAGCAATTGCCGGAATTATTGAATCATAAGCGCATCAGTCTCCAGAATTCTCCCAGGATTTCAAACTTCAAAAATTTCTCGACATTTCAGACCTTAAAGTGAACCGTGTGAACATGGAACTTGTGGCTGTAGCTGAACATACACATTGTATATATCTGTACATATCTGTACGAGGATTTCTATGTACATGAATCACACGCACGAAAAGCAGCTGAGTGGGTATGACTAGCCATGGACTCCTAGATATTGGTGGCTTCGACATGGAGGCTATTAACACGAGTGTGCAACATGAGGGTCATTCCATTGGCATATTATACTTTCTGATCACTTTTTAATATCATGTGTCTCAATTATTCACAATCAGTTTTTTTCACACGTGTTACTCACGGATTGTCGATCACTAACGCTGTACATGGAGTAGAATTAATACTAAGAAATTAAGATTCTACAATTTAACTTCTGCAGAATCTCATTTTACCCACTCTTTCATCCCATCGATTTGATATGAGAAGATATTCTTCTTCAGCGGATGAGTAAAAACGAAAGTTCACACTGGTAATCAGAATTCGTGCATATTCCCCCTTTCTCACATACATATAAACTCAACGTTTCTTCGATGAGAGCTTCGCTATTTTAGCACTGCCATTATAGAACGTGCGATTACTCGTTCATTCACAAAGTTTTTATGCACACAATTGAAGAATGATCCTGTTATACATTTGACAAATGGATGACCATTTTCACAATCACTTGGACAAATACAATTCATAGTGAGTGTTTGAAAGAGATTAATAAATTAAAACTTTCTGATTAGGAGGTAAAAGAAATTCCTCATGTAATCAATCATCGGAAAACAGACGAGAAGCCAACTTGCCACAAAGAATGCCTATATCATAACAGAATACCGAAAGGGTAAATAAGACTTTTACACATTCACTAGTATAATCAGTGGTCCATGGATCGGTCTTCACACTCGGTCGAAGCTTTGTAGTTTGTCTTGTTCAACAAAATCAGAAACTTGGGCAGTCAGGCAAGAGCTTGATTTTCGAAACGGCGTTCAGATGTTGCGTTCGGCGATCTCCTAACAGGAAGTGGAGTAGGGAAATGCTGTCAGATGAGAAAAAAGGCGGAGTTTCAGGCACCGTTTCTGCAGCATTTTTGACTCCCGCTTTCTTCTCACATTTGTGTCCTTCGATGTTAAGACAAAATTGTCAGCATTGAAATGCTTTGAGCAAACACCCGAAGACATTGATGGTTTGAAATGCGTCGTAACCATTCTTTCAAGAGATCTTCATCTTCATGCGGAAATGCATGGACTGTTATATGGTGTTCTTTTTTCTCTGACTTATGCCTTGCACGACATCCAACGGCAGCACAGGTTCGACCATAGAAGTAGATAATAGTACACTAGAATGGAAGTTTGATATCTTGTCTATGTACAATGATGGCACATGGAAAAATCCATGGTTTGTAGATCAGATTCGATCTAAAACATTATATCATAGTCAAACCATTTGCCAAGTTGGTTGTGGAAGTTGTTGACAGCAAATTACCGGATCTTTATGAAGAGAATTTTAGTGAGATGGTGGTATTGTATCATGTGAAATAGCCTACTATTCCATGGATTAACATACTGTGTCTATTTGTGCCAGTCATTGACAACCATTATACAATTTTTCAATACTGGAATACGAATTAAAATTTGGTTCACAGAGTCATATTTAAAGTGGTCGCTGTACTGGTTGGAAGAGCATCTCAAGAATTCACAGATGAAATTTCTCGGTCAAGAGGTTAAGAAACCTAGTGTTTTTCTGGAATAAGCACACTTAAAATCTTCTTTACCTATACAATCATTTCTCAGATAAATAGAATGTCGCTGGAACTCAATAAATCATTGAATGACTTATGTGATATAATTTGGTGATATATTGGCAGCTGATATTCGAATGCATGCAGAGATTTTGAAAATTGTTCAAATGTAATGAATAGGGGCCCTTTAAAGTAAAATAAATGCTCTAACATTTCTTGGCCTCTGATTTCAAGCTGGAGTAATGCATGTTCTGCAAATCGACATTACAAGTTGCATATGTGTCTGACTACACTCTTGATAGATTATAGGAGCGATATTTCAAAATGATGAACGTACAGAACGTTTTAAAGGATTTCCTTCTTTGTCATCCTGTCGCTGCAGTATTTTGTAAATTCATTATTGCTTTTATGTACATGCTCTTTGGACAAGGGGCAACAATCCAGATCACAAATTGCCTTGATAAATATAAATCCCAACCAGAAAACAAGGAAACCAGCTCGTACAATTTTCTTTTTGCCCCAACTAAGTTCCCCCGGCGTGTGCCATAATTTTCATGCAATTTCCATTCTAGGACTTTCTATGGTATTGTTAATTTCTATGGGTTCGACCCATTAATACTTCAGTACTCTACGCTCGTCACACAATTCACTGTCAATAAATACTGCGTTGAACTTGAATGAATGACGCGGTGTTTAACTGGGAATTCAACCCTCATCTTGTACACAAATTTCTATGAAATCGATTGCTTTCATGTCCAGGCCACCATTATAGCGACGTCTATGGACCAGGGATGTCTATGGAATAAGTGATATTTTTCCCTATCCATAAAATTGTGCAAAATCTAACCTTCTACCTCAAATCCTTTTCACAGTGTTGCGTGTCCGACTGTCTCAGTACGTTCATTATAACGAGAGATAACACTTATGTATAAATAATTCTCTGACACAAGTCATTTTCATCCTGAAATTGAGAAATTGCTGGACGAATGGAAGTCTGGAGATCAAATTTGCCATGCGTTTCTCTGGCATACACAGAATCTTTGGCACCCTATAGATGCAGAATTCCACTGTCAAGACGACATCATTCAGTTACGTCAATTAGATAAATATTCAACTATATTTAAAATGCTTCCAGACTAAATTTCAACAGAATGTTATAAATATATACCTACCTCCAATAATCGCCTGTTGTGAATACTTAAAACACAAATATCCAACGCATGTAGTTTACTTGAGCAAACACGGGGTGTTAAAATATATTAAATATTTACATAATTCTGACTCAAAATGGAGGTGGCACTATGTCCTCTTGAAAGCTTTTGCCCATTTCCACAACGTGTCATGAACACGAAAACAATTAATATATTTCATTTGTACAGATAATTGCAATATGTTACCTACAGTAGTGTGCAGGCTAAAAGGATGTGACAACAGCTATTTATGCATCCACCCCTCTGTTTATCTCTGAATGTGTAAATTACAAGAAGGATAGAGATCCATCAACATGCAGCTGAGTATAAACTGGGAGAAATGGTGACAAAACAAAAGTTTGTCGGAGGCTTGTCTTGCACAATGGTGCTGATACACGACAATTATTTCGATTTAAAAACCATCGAAAATACAGGATGACATTCATTTTTGACATTTATCAGATAGTTTTAGGAATATTTCACGGCGCACTGAGTTTGAATTTAATCATGTTGTTATTACTAGGACAAGACTTGAAATAAACATTTTTTCATGCACGTCGAGCAAAGAATACATGATATGATGTGCATCAATTGTACAAATATAGAGTATCGCATAGGGTAGTTATAATTTGAGTCGTCATAGACTGTAGGCTACATACTCTCAATTTTGATGAAAAGTATCATACTTTTAAAGAAAAATGGCCTGAAAATTAAAGATAGTGCAAGCTGAACTAATTGTAAATTTCTTATCACTAAATCTAAAAGTATTCAGAAATTTTCAATTAGTCGTGCGTTGAGTTGCGGAATCGCGCCCGCTACTACCCTGTAGATATATCTTAAAAAATAGTTCCATCCATTGGGCAGGTGAATTATCAAGATTATGATCACGTAAAGCTTTGTAATGATTTTCCAAGGAAGTACGCAATACACTGTAAACTGTCACCTCCTAAAATCGAAGAAATCTGCATCCTAAAGCGCGACACACTAGAATTTTAGGAGGTTGCGTGAAATACAATGCTGACATACTAAAGAGAACAATAGCACTAGTGCGCTAGCCTCCTAAAATGCTTTGCTTTAGGATTTTTCTATTAGTTACGAATAGTACCTATCTCGCTTCAGTGTGTGATTTAGGAGGTGCTGGTTTAGAGTGTACAGATGTTTGTTTTCGAGAACTGTTTCTTCTATTTACTACACTCTTAAAAAAATTGGTTTCCTGGAAAACCAATTTTGGTTTTTCAGCCTGTCCCGGGGGTGAAACCAAATATGGTTTTCCAGAGAACCAAGTGAAATTGGTTCTCTGGAAAACCAAAAGTCATCGGTTTTCTGGGAAACCAAAATTGGTTTTTCAGCTTTATATCTTGGTTTTCTGGAGAACCAATATCGGTTTCACGAGTGACCCGATATTTGCTTCCGATAAAATTTAATATACATACTAAATAATAGGCCTAATATAATAATAGTATAAAATAATATTATTAATTCATTTTTTATAATATAATTCTGATATGCTCTAATATATTTACTTCATTCGTACTAATATCATTTTGAAACAACATGCACAAATTGTTGGCTGAGCATAAAATAAGCTCAATAAAGTGTGCAAAAGAATTATTGTGAAAATGTGTAAAAAATGCGTGAATACTCAAGTGAGGTATTTTGAAGTTTACAATTTATCTAAAACCATACAAGATTTCCCAGAAAAGTCCCCGAAACGTCAAGAAGTCATTGTTTCTTATTTTTCACTTTTTTCAAGTCAAGTTTGCATAAAATAATACAAGAAAGACGAGGGACGATGTCTTTAGTCACAAAATTTCCCATGAAATTGAGACATTTGCTAGTCTTCTCCAAGATAGTAAACAAAATCACAGATAGGCCTTCCGCAGGATGCACGCCCAACTAATCCGGTGCAGCGCAAAAAAACCACGTCGTCGAATTTTTCGATGCCAATACTCGTTGCCACTGGGGTGGAGCTCGCTACTGAAAAAAGGAAAAAATAATCTCAGAAGGGATATCCTCAATATTAGGACTGTGTAGAAGAAGCATTTAGAGAATTGCGGCAATATAGTACGATGTTATTGAAAAGGTGTGTAATAAAACTCAACTATGAAATCAATGTTTGTTGATGCGAAAATAATGCCATATAGGCCTACACTGTCATAAATGGTATCACATACAGTCAAAGCTCGTTATTTCGAACACGGATAATTCAGATTTCGGTTAATTAAGATCATACGGCCGTGGCATTTTTTGTATCTTTTGCATATATAAGCTGATGTTTAATTAAGAATTTTGATTATTCAGAGATTGAAAATCTGGAATGTATGGTCTTAATTAACAAGCTTTGACTGTAGTGTAATCAGAAATAATGATAGGCAATAAATTTCTCAGACAAAATTTTGTACACCAGTAGCGGCATGCACATATAAAACGACGCCATGCGAACCAAACACCACAAGAAGAGCTTTTCTGTACAATAAGCGGCATGCAAAGTAAATTCGGCTGTTAACAACAAAAGCATTATAAAAAAAGCATTATAAAAAAAGCATTATAAACAAACCATTATACCATGCAAAATAAACTCCTCTACACAGTAAGTGGCATGTTGGGCTTGCACAAAACATGGCGAAATCAAAACCAATTAATAAGCATGCAAAAGCAAAATCAGCACGAATTAAACGGCAAAAGTTGTTTACTGCAGCTACTGTAATTTGGCGATGATATATACGTGTACATTAAATGACACTTGTTCTTAACTGAAAGTGCAAAGTAAATAAATTTTATTTATTTATTTATTGCATTTGCACTTTCAGTTTTGAACAAGTGTCATTGGTATAACTAAGTTTCAAGAATTCATTTATTCATGATTTCCAATGTATGAGGCAAATTGGAAATTCATCAAGACTAAAATTAAACTTGTATAAAGCTACAATGTTCAGCAGATAATATAGGACTTCATATATATTCTACAAGGCTATAAGGCTGATATAATACATCATATTAGTAAGACATAGGGATTTGTAAAAGCTTTGAAAAGTGGTCGAACATGAATATGAAATCGTTCGTATACATGTATTGTAAGCGATTTCTACATACATGTAGGCTACAAACAGAGTAGTCACGGTAGTCATGAGATTTAACGACGAAATTGCTAGATGCCCGAATAATTTATAAGGGAATACTTACATGAATACTCATATTCACTCATAATTAAATAAAGTAATTTAAGATTGAATTGCAAACAGTATTTAAGCATGTCAGCTATACAGTACATGAAGGACTGTTGGAAGCAACTGTTAAAATCTTCTGATATACTCACGTTTTGTGTGGATCATATGTAATTCCATACACAATGCAATGAGGGATAAACGTTGAAAACAGCAAAACAAATTTCACAGTACCACAAGAAATAAGATGACAGCACGTTTAAGTCACTGCACATGAACACGGTCACTAGAACAAATGCGTCAATGAAGGAAGAAAATCAGACTCACCTCATTCTTGACGTCATGGCAACGACACAAATGTAGATCCTCGAAACCGATTGTTTTTCGTAAAGAAAGATTTTGCTATCAGTAAATCATTGGCAATTTTATTAATGATTTATTACTTTGCACATACATCTGTAAAACTTATCAAAGAAGTATGCTTTCGGTTAAAAGCAAAGTGTCACGTAATATTTTCCCTTTGGAGAGATTCCGCTCGCTAAATTTAGGCCAAGTCATCGCAGCGACATAAGAGAGTGCGGGGAATCACGATATGTGCAGCAGTGAATGAAAGAGAGTTAGCCTTCAGTAGATGATAAAGAAGACACCGGACGGAGTGTTAATAGAGAGAGAGAGAGAGAGAGAGAGAGAGAGAGAGAGAGAGAGAGAGAGAGAGAGAGAGAGAAAATGATAAAATTCCTTAACTGCCCAACATTCAATTCTAAAGTAGAGTTTTTGTGTTTAATGAGTCCATGAAATTTAAATTTCTGGTGTGAAATGAGAATGTGAAATACAAATAGGCTGGGAATAGGTTCTAAGCAGCACAACTTTGAACACTTCAAATCATCCTCAAATAATCCATCATTCATATCACTATTGATAGATCAGGATTCCGCATGGTTAATGATCTAATATACTTTTTGAGAAATCAGTAGTTCTGCTATCACTAACATGAATGTCCGTCTACAACTATACACAAACGAAGATCTGTCAATAGATCTCCTTCGACATGCAACAGTATGTAGAAAATCAAATTTGATTTCCACGACACTTAACCCTTACTGTACCAAGGCTCATAAACCAGGATTCATCAAAAATCAATTGCATTTTCATTAATTGGTCGCAATCATTTGATTGTTGCTGTCAAACGTTGCAATTTTTATTGATTGCCTCTTGTATCAAAATTGATCTGCTGGTTGACCCAACCCAATATAATTGCAAACCAAACTGGTTTTCTGGACAACCGTTTGGTTTTCCAGAGAACCATTTGGTTTCCCAGAAATCCTTTCGGTTTTCTGGAGAACCAGTTTGGTTTTCCAGAGAACCATTTGGTTTCCCAGAAATCCTTTTGGTTTTCTGGAGAACCAGTTTGGTTTTCCAGAGAACCATTTGGTTTTCTGGAAATCCATGTGGTTTTCTGGAGAACCAGTTTGGTTTTCCAGAGAACCATTTGGTTTCCCAGAAATCCTTTCGGTTTTCTGGAGAACCAGTTTGGTTTTCCAGGGAACCATTTGGTTTCCCAGAAATCCTTTTGGTTTTCTGGAGAACCAGTTTGGTTTTCCAGAGAACCATTTGGTTTTCTGGAAATCCATGTGGTTTTCTGGAGAACCAGTTTGGTTTTCCAGAGAACCATTTGGTTTCCCAGAAATCCTTTCGGTTTTCTGGAGAACCAGTTTGGTTTTCCAGAGAACCATTTGGTTTCCCAGAAATCCTTTTGGTTTTCTGGAGAACCAGTTTGGTTTTCCAGAGAACCATTTGGTTTTCTGGAAATCCATGTGGTTTTCTGGAGAACCAGTTTGGTTTTCCAGAGAACCATTTGGTTTTCTGGAAATCCATGTGGTTTTCTGGAGAACCAATTAAAAACCAAAATTTTTTAGAGTGTATCTATTTAGAATAAATAGATCTCGGACACGAACATCTGTATTGCGGATTCCCTTGGAATATTATTACAATGAGTGAGAATCCCGTTGTTTCAAACATGAAGCGTTTATGTTATGCAGGTAAATAATGATTCTCAACAGATATTGGGACCGTCTTTGATGTGACATGATTGGATATTTTCAAATTAATAGAAGTGATATTGGAGTGGATCACTATAAGCCAGTTGGAAGGTAAGTTCGGAGAAAGCAATAGTGCGGGGAGGACAAGAATCCGAATGTCCCGAACTTCAAATAGAAAAACTCCCTAGAGTGTATTGGAATATGCAAGGGATTGTATGCCATTCAATAATGTAAATGTAGCAATAATTCCGTTGGCTTTGCCCTAAGAATGACATCGAACTTCTGGGATTTTTCTCTTTTAAAAAAGAAGCACTTTTATTAAATATTGTTGAATATGTCTATATTTAGTTAATGCAAATTAAAATTTAACATTTTCTATGTTAATTCATTGACACAGATTTTAGCAGTGAAAAAAATTACATTTACTATATGAGTTGGATGAGAGAAGTCCTTTTTGTATTGATAAAATACAGCTTTATTAGGACGAGACCTTTCGGGCGCACCAAGCGACCATCATCAGTTGCAGACAGTCATGAAACTGAACATCAGTTGATCATGCCACATTGCTGAACAGGAGTCATGTACGGAACTGGACGCCAAAGCATAGAACTATACGAAATGTGTTAATCATGTTGCGTATACAATATTAACAAATAAAATGACTACTGTTAAAACAAGAAGTAGACGAAAAAATGTACACAAAAAGTAAAGAGAAGCAAACGAAGGAAAGAACTAGCTAAAAACTCCACAAGTCACTCAAAGAATGCTTTACACGATTGGAAGAACCAAGCTTCTTTGTCCACAAGGCTTCTTTTACTATCCTCTTCCTCCATAAGGATTCTTTCTCCACTATTTGCATACCTTCGAAGTCAACTTGATGATCACTTTCAAAGACATGAAGGGCTACTTCAGAACACTCAACGTCTATGTCTTTGACTGCCTTGATGTGCTCCTTTCTTCTCTCCTCCAAGGACCGGCTCGATTCCCCAACGTAAGACCACGTGCACTGGGTATCTGAGCAAGGGAGATGGTAAACAATACCAAAGTTCTTTGCTGGATTTGGGCGCTTGTGAACCAGTTTATCCTTCAATGTGTTGACTGGATTTATCAGTACAATTTTATCAATACAAAAAGGACTTCTCTCATCCAACTCATAATGTCTGGTCCTTTATTCTCAACAATTTACTGTATAAGGACCACAACATTGTCATAAAAGAACAGAAGAAAAGGAATAATTGTATTCGAAGTGAACAAGAAAAAGCATCAATCAATTAAATTTATGAGACAATGACACGTCAGCGTGCTGGTCGCCTGAAAACCACGATGGAAGTCAAGACATCTAACTGGTTGAGTGTGATTCCGACCTCCATCCATCAGTTTGAACTATCAGCTCAAGAATTCAGATCTGCTCTTTATCTTCGCTATGGACGACTGATCAACGGTTTACCGGAAACATGTGACGGATGTGGAGAGCAGTTCGACATAAATTACGGGCTGAATTGCAAGCAAGGAGGACCAATCACCCAGAGACAGCGAGATAAGGGATATTATAGGAGACTAAGCCATGATTGCATGGGGTGACCGAAATGTCACAAAGGAACCTGTTGTCAGAGAAGCTAATCCTGAATGTGATGACAATGGCCTCCGTGCGGATATTTTGGTGAGAGGTATATGGGAGGCTGACACCGGCGTTGTTCGATATGCAGATGTTAAATCTTGACGCCGTGTCACATGCAAACCAAACAGCTCAACAAAATTTTCGAGCAGCAGAAGAAACAAAAGAAGGAAAGTACAGAGAGACTTGAAGTGAAAGGCGATGTGACTTTAGTCCGTTGATCTTTTCTTGTGATGGTAGTCCAGCTCCACAGGCAATATCGCATCTAAGAACTGTTGCAAAGAAATTGAGCGAAAAATGGCAGCGACATTACGGAAGTGTCCATGTGTTGAGCTGTGAGAAAGCAAAGACACTGTTTGGTATCATCAGAGCAGCATCACACTGTTTGCGTGGCAAAAGGGGTTATGGTCCGGCAGCCAGAGCGAGTTTCTGCAGGGAACGAGGCCGAAAGTGACACTTTCACAGAACGTTATGCATCCTATGCCTACTACGAATCGGCACGTCTGCCGAGTTCTAGTGAGTTCCTCTTCTTGTCAGATAGGATCAAAGAAAAACACATGTAAATCCAATGGGACGCAGATTGCAGTTTTTGGCTAAAATGAAATTTTGCATGTTTTCTCTGATTAAACGAAACGTACAAAGCCCAGAGTCATGAATTTTGGTATAGAATGTCTTCAGGTCATTTCCTTTCATGCTCATGCACCCCTGTCTATATAGCTAGACGCATTTAGATTTGGCGAGCCTCTTAATGTCGGCAAACGCAAATATTTTGAGCTACTTTATCCACATTCAACCACATTCTCACATACATTCCCCATTAGATGCATGATAAAAGCACATGTACATCATAGGAAATGACCTGAAGACATTCCATGCCAAAAATTATGACTCTGAGCTTAATACTTTTCGTCTAATCAGAGAAAACAAACAAAATTTCATGTTCGCGAAAAACTGCAATCTGCGTCCCATTGGATTTACATGTGTTTTTCTTTGATCCTGTCTGACAAGAAGAGAAACTCACTAGAACTTGGCAGACGAGCGAATTCGGCATAGGATGCATAACATTTTGTGAAAGTCTCATTTTCGGCCTCGTTCCCTGCAGAAACTCGTTCTGGCTGCCGGACTATAAATGGAGGAGACTCATTATTTTTGATGATGGTAGTGGACCACCAGATTAAATCTGGCAATTCACATAACTTCAACCTTTTTTTAAAGACTTTTTACACTACTTGATTCCTTAGGTCTTTTGAAAGAAATTCTTTGAGTATTGAAGCTTTGTTTTCACCGTATGTCCCTTTGTTGAAAAATATAAATACTACATCGTTGTTTTTAGCAGTGAATGAAGTGAAGCCGTTTAACATTGTAGAGGAATCATAGATTTGTCGGTTTGTTACCGTGCAGTTTTTTGACAAAAGCAAGCAATAGAGATAAGAATTTCCATGCAATATTGTTTTCCATTTGCAATCATGGCATTAGGAGCTAGTCATAGCAATTAGGAACGTTAAGATTTAAAATATCAACAGTAGATATTTATATTTTAAGGTGGGAAACTGAACTGATGTTGTTGTTATTTTTTTTATAAGCCAATATTTTTCTGCGACTAAGCGTCGTTATCATCACGGCATGTAACCCACTTTGACGATGAATCGCCCTGATATCTACTTGAAACTCTCACTTCATATTTCTCCGGCCAAAAGACAATAGATATGTCAAAGTAGTAATGTTTTATAACATTGGAAAGAAGGCATAGTACTATGTTATCTGCATCACGTCTCTTGGATCTCATTGCTCAGAATTGTTGCTTGTTGTAGTATGTCCACGGCATTGAAAATTTGCATTTGATAGCAACTGTGTGATGCAACCACAATTGATCCATCATTCGAAGGGGACCTGGAATTAAAACAGAATTATAAGAATTAGAACAATTAGAATTGTTCAGAAATTTATGGTATTTTGTAGTCAATGAAGTAAATTCAAGAAATATGTTACAGTATTTGCTATCATAATCTGATGCCATTGATCCTACCATTTGTATTTTGGAATGAAATAATAAGCAAATAAATAAAAGATGGAATACGTTCCGTTACCAGTTTATATTGCTTAAATGATTTGCAACATATACTTAATATCTCAAGCTTTTGGTGTTGAATGAAAAATACTTATGCACTATCATAGAAACATAAATACAAAGAGGCAATTTTCTCGGTGTGGGTAGCATATATAAAATATACATGCATACTTTATATATTTACATGACTGATTTCATTTTCGCTACTTGATGCTCATACACTAAGCACTATTGCTCGTTAGCCAATGATTTCATTGACTCATAAATACATTCCAGCTATCATGCGACTTAGCATGTGTTTTTTTATGTATAGGCCTACATATATTTTTCTGAATGTCACAAAAATGAACTATTTGCAGGTTAAAAAATTCTAGCATGAAGAGGTAAATAAAATAGAGCAAATACAATTCGTGTTCATTTTAATACATTCAGTATTATAGAATTTAGATATTGAAATAGCAAGAATAAATGTGATGAAGACTTACTTTGTGCTGTTGAGGTGGTCGTCAATTCAAGATGGAACCCTTCAGTCATCGTCCTTTCGTTTAGTTGAGATAATATTGTTATAGAAAACATAAAAGATTTCCATGTAGGAAGTGGATACAGATCGCCATTTTGTTTCTTGAGCTCTATGAGGAAGCAGTCAAACAGATAATTCATCTCCATCTTTTGATAGGCAATCCTCATTCAGTGCTCTTGATACCTTACCCTGATAGTCACGAGCCACTTTCCATTATTCATGCCTTCGCTTGAATCAATTGAAGTAAAGCGCGACTTTTCTATCGTCTTAGTATTGAGTCTGGAATTCTTTCAATTCCTTTCTTATTTGATCGTAGCCTTTCTCTACTGCTTTTCCTCAGTGTCAAAGTTAAACAGTTCATCATTAAAGTTCACTACTGCTCTTCCTCTCCTATTTCAAAAAAGAATAGACTATATTTGTCCTATCTTGTGGAGTTCTTAGATTTCCATGATCATATACTTCCATTTGTATTTCTACGCTCAATTCAAAATCAAGTATTTCTCCGCTGAATTCAAATTCAAGTATTTCTCCGCTGAAATCACTATGATATTTAAGATATTGTTAAGTTTGTGTTTCATTGAAATATCTAAGCTTGTTATAAAAATGGATCTATAGAGCGCAACATAAATCTATGGTATTGGATCTCAGTTTGGGCATAGGCATATTTCATATCTTCTCGTGGGTTACATATCAGTAACCAAGCTGTCTACTCGGAGTTACACAGAAATCTCCTCGCCTTCGGCTCGGAGATTCTCACCGTGTAACTCCTCGTAGACAGTAGGTTACTGTATATATATTATAAAAAGAAACTATTCAACAGCATGAGCTCAAAATTTGAAAAGATGTAAAAACAGATATTTGTAGCACTGGGCTCTGGCTTTGGGAAATCAGAGTTATGCGATTATGCATACTGCATGAGAGTGTTTTTTCAAAACTAGAAATGAAAATAAATAACATCGAATTTACCGCCTGCGGTAAATTCGATCTTATATCTTTTCATTTCTAGCGCCGGTCATGGTCATGGAACAGATAGAACCGGGTTGCATTGTGCTGATTGCAAAAAATATTGATCTGACTAAATAATTAATCACAATTATAAACATTATCATGAGACTTATAAAAGGCATAAAATATTTATAAAATCTTTAGATCACGACATAATCAAAAGAGTATAAATGCTGAAGTAATGACGTGAGTGGATCGGTGAAGATATGATCTGCTTTTTGCATGATCGCGATGTCTATATTCAGCAATAGCAATGTCGCATCGACATCGCATTAACATTTATATAATGCAAAATGCCACCTAATACGGCATGAGTCTGCAAGTAAATGTTATTCTTATTCAGATTAAGCAGCATTGACTCGCTGGAGATCGGTGAAATGACCCTCAACAAACAGCCATTTCAGTCCCACTAACTTAAAACTAAGTTAACGGCAGGCACGCGGGAGCAGTTTCAAAGTTGAGGGGGCAAAAGGAAGCGCATACCTGTTTGGTAATTGTTATCTAAACCTTCTATGAAGCGTTTTTTTTTTGAAAGGATGCTAGTTGATGTCAAGGAGTAGGCCTCATGTATCCATTATGAATCTTTATTTGCACTTTTATGAATTTAATAATACAAAACCACGGTTCAATACCCTGCTTCGACGCTCATTAAACTAATTCAAAATTTTATCATCCTTAGATCAATATTAGATTTTATCAGTTTATTGTGAAATTGGAAAATTCAAGTATGTGCAAACACAAAGTTTACCACATACTTAAACTCGATTTGAATTCCACTTTTTCTTTGTATTCCTGAAAGTCTTGACTGTTATAGAAAAATGATATTACAGCCCTGTGAATTGAATTAGCAATTTCTTAATTTTGTTGACTCGAAGTATGAATGACCTGATTTCGAGTCGATTGCGGAGAGCTACTGCTAATTACGAATATACAGTGTATGTTACTAAAATTAGACTCGTGGGACTTCCCTGTAACAAATTTGCTTGTAAACAACTTGTACCAATACAATTGAAGTTAGTCATTGAGTTTTTTCGAGAGGAAGCGGAACTCAGAAAATCTGAACACAATGGGCAGAAGAAAGGATCTTTGTTCATCCACCAAAGCCTGTATCAAACTTTTGCATGCCGAAAACTATAAACAGAACACCATTGCTGAAAGGCTGAAGATCTCAACATCTGCAGTTTGTCGTTTCATAAAATACAACATGAATAGACCATCGAGGAGAAGCAATTGCAAAGGAGTGAAAAAAACTACAACTCGATCTGATAATGTCCTAAAACGATTGTGCTTGAAGAACAGAGAGCTTACATCGAATGAATTGAAGAGAGAATTTTTCGATTCTACTGGTATAGAAATCACAGCTTCCTCTATACGAAAGAAGCTCATCAAGCTCGGATTAATTTCCAGAAGGAAGACGAAGAAGCCGTTATTGAATAAGAGACAAAGGGCTGCACGCGTAGAGTGGTGCAAAAAGTACAAAGATCACCCTAAAGAATATTGGCGAAATGTTTTGTTCTCCGACGAAAGCAAGATTCAACTGCAGTTTCATGGTGGAAGACAAAGAGCGCGACGATTTGTGAATGAAAAATCGGAAGACTTTAGCTACATTCCAACGGTCAAATTCCCACAATCTGCGATGATTTGGGGATCCTTCAGTCATCGTGGAATCGGGTATCTTCATTTATGTGAAAAGACGGTTGATCAAAAGGAGTACATCAAAATTATTAGGACGAGAGTGCTTCCATACAAACGAAGATTTTTTTGTAATGACGAGATGGTTTCCCAAGATGATTCCGCTCCAGCTCACCGAGCGAAGACAGTAACCAACTTCAAGAATCAGGTGGGATTGAGGTCTCTTCCTTAGCCTGGGAACAGTCCGAACCTCAACCCCATCGAAACTTTATGGGGCATTGTAAAGAAACGGGTGAATGAGAGAAAACCGAGGACCAAATCAGAATTACTGGCATCCATAATTCATGTCTGGCATCATTCCATTGAGACAAGTGTTTTGACCAAGTTGGTGGATAGCATGCCAAAGCGAATCATTGCGGTGTTGAAGTCAAAAGGAGCAGCAACAAAATATTGAGTGAGCATCAAATTAATTGACTTTTTATCAGTCATTATGAATGACAAGACAATTTCAATATATTCACTGTAAAAGATAAAGATATAGTAATTTCAATAACTACTTATGTCGCTTTTTATCATAAAAGATTGCAAAATGAGAAAATTGCTAATTCAATTCACAGGGCTGTATGTTATTACACCAATCTCGACAAAAGATTTTGCGTAGAAAACCAAGTAAATTTCTGACAAAATTTTTGTAAGTCAACAACGTCAAAAAGTAGAGTGCCTCTCTCGATTTTTCAAAATGAATTGCTTCATCATCTCTTGAATGTCAAGGGAGTAGAGAATGTCTTGATTGATATGAAGCAGAGCGATATGTGCAAGGCGTTGTTGGGTCATCCGAGAGCGTATCCACGTCTTCAGGCGACGTGATGACGAAAAGGATCGTTCAGCATCAGCTACGGATATTGGCAAGCACAATACCCTGTAGCAATTTTTCGGCTTCGCAGATTAATTGTCAACTGACAGAATCCAATTTTGCAAAGGCATCAGGAAGAATCAGTAATATCGTAGCTGATGATCGACATCTGAGTTGCTTTAGCATAAACAAACCTTTGGCAGAGGTCGCCACAGTTGATAAACTCTAAATCAGTTACTTAAGCCGCTGTTAACGGAAATGATGTAGCGCAACAGAGGTCTTTGCGTCCTCCGACTTCTGTATTTATTCAGTGTAGAAATACATTGCCGAAATATTGCTTAATCAAAAGATAATAATCTATGTAAAAACATTTTTCACCATGAATATTGGAGGGGAAAAAGGATACTTTGCCCCATCAAAATATTTTTGGGGGGCAGCCGCCCTCCTTCCCCCCCCCGCTCCCGCGTCCATGGTTAACGTATTTATATTATTCTGATTTACTGCAAAAATCTATAACTATTCACTCAAGGTCTCCAAATATTTCAAAATCGGAAATCACACTTATTGAGAACGACATAATTTCTAGCAGGGTATCGGTGTCGGAAACGGGGTAGTTTCGTCGGTTCCGGCCTAAAGCTTCATATGTACTTGAAATAGGTCACTTCGAGACAAAGTGATATTTGACGGTATAACTGAAAATAATGCAAGTGTGTCATCGGTGTAGAAAATCGCTGTAGACCTCCAAAAATCTGCTGACCTTCATCTCCTTTCTATACATAACCTACCGCGAATCATTTGTTTGGATGTCGACGAGTTTTTCGTTGAAGTCGGACCACGTCTCCGAAACCTTAGATTCTAAGGAGGAATAAGAAGAAAACAAAGTTAAATTGACATATATTTACAGGCATGAACGAAATGAATATTGCACCTCACAGCATTGTCATCACTGAAATTCTATGTCTGAAAGTCACCAGAATTAGACAGACAGCCAGCATTTGGCCTATATAACGGAGCATACGGAGCATGCAATTTATAAAAAGAGCTCAGTCTCGAAAACAGTGCCGCAGCACCTCCCAGTAATGTGAGGTGTCAAAGCACAGACTGGTGAAAAGAATTTCATGCACATATACCGAATGATCCAGAGAGCATTATACGTTACAGCAATAAAGGAGAACACTTACTAACATTGAAATATATCGGCGAGACGCCTTAAACAAAGCGAAATGTCAGATTTATATGCATTCATGTTTCTACCGTTTGTCTTGCATTTCCAAGTCAACTCCTACCGCATTATTTTTACATGTGCTTAACGCGAAGAGTTTGCGTCTCATTGTCCCGTTTAAAATTGTATATAAAAAGAAATTCATGGATGAATCGATTAACTTCAGCGCGTCAACAACCTCATGAAACTTTGTGCACGCGCTTGAACTGGAAGCACAGACAAATAGGAGAAATGTGATTGGTATTTCCAAAAAGATGAAAGTTATACTGACACCAAGCAATGATACGATGGAACGTCGATATTGTGACGTTTCAGACCATGCCTTCGGGCCATCAATTGATGAAGATTTTTTCTTCAAAAATATTCCTGTCAAAACGCTTGATATAATCACTAATGTTATCGGAATGACGTCTTTGACAAGAACCGCACTGACTATACCAATCTCATGCACATTCGTCAGAATGAATATAAGTGGATAACCATTTAGCTGCTCATCATAACATATCTGCATTTCGAAAATAAAATTGAAGGGAATTGACCCGATGCACGTGATTATAATAATAATCCAATTCATCCAATTGATCACTTGATCCTTGAAAAAGCCACGACCACTTCTACTTAAAATAGGAAAAAATATGATTGTCATTCTTTGAATTGAAATGAGCGCAATGCACCAATTCCTCGATGCACTGAACCAAAGTGTGAGGTGGTACATAAGTCTACCAGCGTAACTGGCAATTAATAAGTTTGTCATGCTTCTGTACACCGCTTGACTGAGAACCAAATATACAGAAGTAGCGAATGTGAATCCAATTTCATTCATTGATAGATAAGTCACTTGAAGTTGGTACATTTTTCGAACATATGAATCGCCGACTTGCAATTTGCGAACAAGATATAATGACAAGACATTTAAAATTACACCGGCAATTGCTAAGCCAACCATGTAAGGTGTAGAAATGAATATGGTGTCAGACAGTGTGATATTTCTGCACATAATCGCCGTCAGCTCAAACTGATTCAAGATTTGAAAATTGAGTGGATTTGTTTTGTTGTTCAATATATTCAGACATTCAAATGTCATCTGACACGTCATCTTGTATCATCTGAAGATAATCTATAATCAATTTTCAGTTTTGCATTCGAGCTAATCTTATTTTCTCCCTTCTTTGAGCTTATTCTGATTCATCTTCGCGTGACACTTTCTTTCTACTCCGCTTCCGTGACAAAATGGATGAATGATCAAATATACATGATTCCCGAAAATTAAATTAATTCAAGCGAGGAGGTTGACATTTCTTTCTATAACCTTTTATTATCCTCACTCGTTTCTGCTGTTTTGCAAAAGGAAATCTGTATGTCAATTAATTTCGAGCAGGGACTGAATCAGTGTAGAGCCAGACTTGGTCCAGCACAGTTCTCATTTTTCAGTTCGTGACTATTCTAAGTTATTAACCACTTGAACACAGTTATAAATTGTGTTTGAGAGGAGAAATCAATTTCACAATATAATAATTTGCTAATCTGTCAAATATTTATGCAGGAATAGAATATCAAACAAACTGTAAACCGTAGACCGACAATTATGCTACAAAATTACTGACAAAATCAACCGACGATTGTCACCTCCAATATCTTGCGATATCCGAAGAATTTGCAGGTTCTCCACCGACATCGAAATAGATGCTTTGTATGCAAATTAATTAAACAAAAACTGTTGAATATTGATTGACTTTTTCGGTTAGTGACTGCCTGACTTTTGGGCAATCTGTATTGTTGTGTGGCAAAACCATGATTTATTTTGACAAAATTTAAATAATTACCATTTTTGATAAAATTTGAGCTATAATTCATTGCTATTCACACCATGGCTGAACAAAGATTTACTCAAAAGTTCAGTACCGCTCAAAATTCTTTCATGGGGACCTTCACACAACTCATCTTAGTACTCTAAGACGGTTTTCAAAAAAATCGTGAAGACCGTTTTTAAATGGCATCAATTTTTCAAAATGGCCGCCAAAAATTGGCAATTTCCGAGAAGTTCTCGGTAAGAACACCGCCGTTCCCGAGTCTTTCTTATTTATGATACGCAATTAAATAAACAATTCATTTACTGATGATAGTTCATTAAAAGCCAGCAAATAGAATACTTTTAATTAATTATTCCTTGCATTGTCAACATAAGCTATATATGGTTCAGTTACCTCATAGTGTAGGCCCCTACCATTCTTTTCGGAATGATGGCTCACGGTTCGTCACACCCCTGCTGCTGGTGTGATATCGCCCAACCAAATCTGCATCGTGAAGGCAGGAGCCGGACTTTGGGGGATATTTTGTAGACAAGTTTTGGTCCTGGTATGATGCAGGAGCAGATCCAAAACGTGCAAAACAAGATGGTAATGTTATTCACGCGCCAATTATCAAAGGAGATCGTGACCTTGAGGTAATTGATATTACCTCCCCCCTAAATTGCACTGGATGATGGTTGTTGCAGATACCCTGTTCAACGAAGTAAAGAAAAGATGGCTTAGTGTTAGTGAAGAGTGGGCCAAGAAATGCCATGTGGAACGTGATGCAATTCACGGTGGCACGTTTTGCGGAAATGCGTGTCACACTATTCTATCGAACTTGGACATTTTGCAAGCGCTTTGTCCTTTAGAGTGCTTGCCCTTTTTAAAGGTTCTCCGCATCTTTCGAAGAGCAGTGAGTGCCTGTTTTAGCAGTAAATTAGACCCAAAGTGCATTGATGAAATTTCGAATTTCAGACAATCCTTCGTTGATCTGCCAGCTGTACGCATCACTCCCAAAGTCCACGTGTTTATGTTTCATGTGCCAGAGTTCTGCCGTAGAAAAGGCACAGGCTTGAGCAAATGGAGCGAGCAGGCGAATGAATCGGTTCACAGTGACTTCAACAAGACTTAGTGTAAATACAAAGTCCCCCTAGGCCACACGGACTACTCCGAACGACTGCTACGAAGTGTATTGGAATACAATGGTAGACATTTGTAATCGCTTGATAGAATGCTAGTTTCAGATTTTTTTGTATTCTGTAGAGAATTTTTGTTCTTTTGTTCAATTATTAAGTGTTAATACAAAACATCATGATCTCTCATTTTTCAAATTGAATTGGCGGTTCTGTAGAAAAAATGAAAGCTGCAAACTTACTTACTATCTTTTGCTTTTTGCTGAGCTGCAAAGTACAAGTTATTATAAATATACATGTATTTTTGACGGCCATTTTGAAAAAATTGGTGCCATTTAAAAACGGTCCCACGATTTTTTTCAAACACGTCTTAGAGTACTTAGATGAGTTGTGTGAAGGTCCCCATGAAAGAATTTTGAGCGGTACTGAACTTTTGAGTAAATCTTTGTTCAGCCATGGTGTGTATTCATTTTGTCGCTTTTTGTCAGATATTGCAGGTGTTCAGTGGCAATCATCCTACAAGAACTAGCAATGACCGACAAAAGAGATTTTGTGGGATAAATGTCTGTCAATTGTCAATCAACGGTTTACAGTGAGAAATGAGGCTCTCCTCTTCCCGGTTCCATCAAACGTTGAACGACTGACGTGTGTAAAGGTATGTAGTTCATCAAGAGTTCTCTTCGGTTTTGAATGGTTCTTTGTCTCGTCTGGTACATGACTCGACTGGTATTTGTCTCATCTGTCATTTTTTCCGACGATATTCTTGAATCTGTTCATACTTGCATCGATCAGCCGAATATATCTCACATACATGTGCTGTGCAAGATCTTTTAACTTGGATTTCCCAAGTGTCCATGTGGGTTTATTTATAGCAGCATTCTTGCACCGCATTCGTGATACGAATGGTTACCAAATCGCATGTGATAAGTGTGCATGTCATCAGTTTTTCATCTACGTATAGTACGACAGCCAGAACGAGTTTCTGCAGGGAACCAGGCCGAAAATGAGACTTTCGCGGAATAATGCACACCCTATAACTACTACGAATCTGTACGTTAAGTTTAAGAACGTTTGGTGGCAGCTTGTGGGAAACTTCAATCGCATCCAACTCAACATCGGAAAATTCGTCATCTGATTCAGAATGCATAGGTATTGATGGGTATTTGCAAACTTGGTTTTAAAAATCATTGTACAAAATCCTCACATTGTGTGTAGGATCAAAAATAAGTCTGCATAATTGCTTCTAAGGAATTTCTCAAAAGATTGTAGCCTAGAATACATTGAAGGCTACTTGATTACTAAAAATTGATACTAACATTGATGACTACTAATACTTGATTACCTTCATTTTGTAGTTGAAAACTCAAACAAGACGTCAAATTCAACACTTCAGACATTTTTCCACTCTTCCCGATTGGACAAGAGCATGTCAATATGACATTGGTGATTCTTCATCACACATGAACAAGTGTGCATCCATTTTAAGATTTTTCCATATCGAAGAATGCATTAGTTCAATCCAATTTTAATACCTGCGCACGATTTCTGAGGAGTTTCAATTGAAACGCTCGGTGGATTTGGGCCAAGTTCTAGTCTGCTTATACGACAGATCCGTAGCAAAACTACTGATCCATTGGCGACTACAAACTTGGCTCAGCGCCTCGGTTTGGCTGTGCAGCGCGGAAATGATGCTTCTATTCCGTCCATTGCACTTTGTCCCAGTAACTTCCCTCCATGCTTTTGTTATGAAATAAAGTTTTGTAATTGGCTAAATCAGAGTTGCTACAATGAAACCATACTCTGCTTTGAGCATATGTAATACTCTGTCAGTCTTGACGGATTCACTAATAATTTGTAATTCAATTGACTTATATTCGATGCGAATTGCAGTTGGTTCTTCAAATATGACATCAAGTGATTCGATCCGTGAACTTCCCAAAGTATTTTCTTTTCTTGAATAGGATTACGAGAGAAAAATGCTGGTATGTTTGGGAGCTGTGATGACATTCGTCTGATCATAGAAACCACCACAATTGTTTGGTTATTTCTTTTCCTTGTAACATTGTTATCCTTACTTGTTGTTTATGCTGTCAGATTTAGAACAGATTAGATGTAGTGAATAACATCGACCGTGTCGCAATGGTTCAGAGTCTAAAATGATAGAAGGAGAGCCAAAGCTACAATGTTTTGATGGCAAGAGCCAAAGAATGATGGTGTTTCAATTGATCACGCTGAAGAGGCTGCAATTCACTCGAAAAATGACAAAATGACTCTCCATTTGATCACTTGTGTGGATTCTTAAACTTTTTGATTGAGCAAATTAAGCTTTTGAAAAAAGTAAATTTAGACGATCATATTCATCCGAGCTAATGATGATGGCTTATCAAACACATGCAGCTAGTCTATCAGCCTACAACCTCCTTTATCAACTCCAAGTGATGTGTCTCCCGTCTGCTTTTACCCTCAGGAAATTTACTAGAAGGCTTTCAACTGATAAGTGCTTACAGATTGCAAATTAGCGAGTAGCTAAACTCGATGGTATTGATTGTAGCGTTTTACTAATGATCGACGTAGTGTATTTGTTCAAACGTATTGAGTATAGCGCTAATTAGGTACATGGAATCACCGAAAACTTGGAGGAAGCTACCACTGTTTCATGCTTCATGGTCAAGTCCATCAAAGGAAAACATCGGGATGTGGTTTCACTGTTACCTATAAATGTTTTGACTGCGGATAAACTGCGACAACGTTTTGATGAAACTATGGCAACCTTAAGAAAGGCATCTTTGAACGTAGTTGGTATATCTGCTGATAATACGAGTGTATATCGACGATCTTATACTGATATTTGTAGAGACAATTTGCAAACGCATATCCAAGATCTAATGACCAGTCAATCGATTTTTATTTTCTTTGACACTGTTCAAGGTATCAAAAATATCTACAATAGCTTCCAGAAGAGGAGAACGTTTTCGTGTCCTTGCATGCCACCATTTTTTCCTGGGGATGTACTCCTCAATTTGATCACATTGCGGAGCTTTATGAGCATCAATCGTGTATGACTCTAAAAAAAGCATGCAGATTAACTGCGACGGTGCTGCAACCTAAAAGTATCGAGAAAACTTCAATGAAGCTGAGTTTTAGTGTCTTCTCTGAATCAACAAGAGATGCATTACTGTATTATTCCAATCATGAAGACAAGCCATGGAAAGAGACAGCTTACTTCGTTTCGTTCATTATTAAACTTTGGACAATTTTGAACGTGAAGTCTCCACTGAAAGGATTGCACAAACGCAACATTGCTGCCGATCCTGTTCGCAATAACACTGACTGGAAGTTACAATTTCTTGAAAAATTTTCTGATTTTCTACAGGTAAGTAGAAATACCCATAGGATTGTAATAAATGGTTAATTGGATGTATGAATGGATAGTTAATGAATATAAATTTCTTTCCAGAGATGGGAAGATTCAAAAAGCCCTGGGCTTTCCAAAGAAGCGTTCCTCGCTATTTGACATACCTGCTCTGCATAATCAGAATGTTGTCGATACATGCTATCGCACCTGGGATTTGAATATGTTCTTCTTGACAAACTTCAGTCTGATGCCATCGAATCGCGCTTCGGGCATTATCGCCAGCTGTCGAGTGCTAACTATTTTATTTCAGTACGAGACATTGTGCAAAGTGAACGTTTAAAATACGTGCATTGTCTCTTCTGAGGTTTTCCGATATACTGTAACTATTGATGAGGCTATTCAAGAGCAGGACGTCGAGAATAGGAACAGCAAGGATAAAGATTTATTAAAAGTAGCGACTCAGATCGGCGAGGCATTGCAGTTGGATTATTCGACGACAGAAAGTAAAAAGAGTATTGTTTTTTATGTTTGTAGTGCCATCTGTAGGAGCACGTTAAGAACTACAAAATGTTCCTCTTGCAAATAGATAATGTGCAGTTATGATGCATTGAGCACTTGTCACACTGATTTCGTTAACATTTCCAAATCATCACACAATTTTCAAGATATCGTCAATCGTGGAGGACTAGTGAATCCCACAAATTCTGCTTATAACTCGTGTGACTTATCCTTTCGTGTGTTCGAAGAGATCAAACGCAATGACAAAATGACGAGCACTCTGCTAAAGTGCACTAGTCAACAATAGCTTTTCCACCTTATTGTGGAATGTGTCATAGATGAAACGATGTTCACAAATATTATATTCGGACGTGATTTGTGCACTAATGGACACAAGTTGTTCTCTCACATTGTTCATCGATTTTTCAATACGATGATGACATGTCTGACGCGGAATTTCACTATTCAAGCATCGACTTCAGGGCAAGGGATGTCTGCATCGAGGCAAAAAACTGTTAAGTTAAGCAGTAGGTCTCAGTAATATTGATCTCATATTTTCCTCTTTCTGATATTTTTCTTTTACCGTTAATAGATACAACCTTAGTGGTCAAGTCAAGATATATTTGCACTGCTTTTATGCTCTGTTTATTTTTGTGATAATTACAGGGCACACTAACGCGAAAAGTATTCAAAACCCTTAATGTATTTTCACTAAATTACGAGTATGTAGTCTGTTGTCGCTTTATAACAGCTAATATAGTGATGAATTAGCATATTAACGAATCATTATTAACGATCGATTTATTGAATATCAACACACTTGTACAAAAAGCAAACGTAAAATATAATTAAGCAAAATCGTGCATGGCATTTGGAAAGCATTCTAATTTACAACATGGAAAGTAAACTTTTCTTTCATCAGCCGTCTAGTGCATAAATGAATGTCAGCTTTCAGTCAATGTGTCTAGATATCTAGGAGTCCATGGATATAGAGAGGGAAATTATTTTGATGAATGCCGAGGGATATATTAAATTATTTCACCAGCTACATGTATGTCAGAGAATCGCATAGCCATCCTCTATCCGTTATAAAGTATGCCAGATTATTAGGACCATAGATATCCTCGATAGAATCGCTCTCTACCAACATTTTCCCCTGGGAACAAATTTTCTCAAATATAGAAAGGAACCTGAAATACGGTTCTACAACTATGTACAGTCGGACCCGCGTGTAAGGACCCCGTATGTAAGAACAAACCGCTTATAAGGAACATATCTGTGCATCCCACTCACACTTCAATTTATCTATGCACAATCGGCCCCGCGTATAAGGAAACCGCATGTAAGGACAACCCGGCTCTAAGGAAGGGCATTTCATATCCCATCCACAGTAAAACTTCACAATAAAGCCCCTTATATTAGGAACTACCCGTCAGTGGGGAAATCGTTGTTTGTCAATCATTTCTATGATTTCAACTATCCGTAGACAATATAGACTACCACATGATACTGTCTCTGTAGCTATCTACACCTTGCAATTTTCTTTATTCATTTATGGATATCCATGATTCATTTTAGCAGATATCCATGATTTGACTGTTGTAGCAGATATCCATGGTTGTAGCTACATATGAATGCAATTGTTGAAGCAGGATTTGAAAATTCAAAACAACAATCCAAAACTATGTTGTTTTGGCGTGACAAGACAGAAGATATCTAGGAGGAAAGCAAAGCAGAGTAACACATTACGAATTAGCGTTGCAATCACAAAACCTCGATTTGAATGCTATGAATCGCCTTGACGACTTGGAACGCGATTTAGTGAAAATTTCCAGTTGTAAAGGTACACAAAAGAAATTGACCGACTTCTTTTCTCCTTTATGAATGTTCTAATCTCTGTAGCTCGCAAATAATTTACTATTCAAGCAATTTTTCCGTTCTAATTGGGTACTGAGTTTTTGATATATAGAATTCAGCTAGGATGAAAGGTTTAATCATGGGGGGCATTATTATTTTGTCATCACAATTGTAATTAAATTTGCATGCATATAATTGCGCATACTGTTGCAGATTACAATAATACTACAAAAAATACTTTCAAAATTGAAAAATAGTATAGAACTTACGTAATAAATCTCATTGATTAAATCAGATATTACACATTATATTTACTACTCATCTCCTCATTGAAAGGAGCCCAAATATTAAATTTACAGAAACCTCGCATGTAAGAACAACCCGCTTATAAGGACATTTTTCGCTGATCCCACGCACTTCCTTATAAGCGGGTTCGACTGTAATAATCTGGTACACTTTATTGATGTCAGGGCCCCTCCCTTCCAACATTTCTCCATTCTAACAAAACGCCCTCTCATGGTTGCTTAAATATCATGCCTTGTTTATATCCGTGTATATAGTTTTCACCCCAACTCAGATCCTTATTTGCAAGATTTTTCTTGTCTTCAAAGTGATTTGAACAATGCTTTGAATTGGTCAAACAGCAGTCGTTTGGCACTAAGTGTAGCAAAATCTAAACTTGTGAGTTTTGGATTATCAAATCAAAAAGGTGGTTATACTGTCAATGCAATCACTCTTGAAAATGTTGACTGTGTAAAAGATCCTGTTGTACATGTCTCCTCTCCACTGAGTTTTCGTCATCATATTGAAAGTATTGTTACTGAGCCCAATAAAACTCTTGGAGTTATTTTACGTTTGTTTGTCTCGAGAGACTTTCATGTCATATTGCCTATTTATAAGACCTATGTTAGATCAACACTTGAATTCAACTCTATTGTGTGGTCTCCGTATCGCAAATACTTGGTGGATCAAATTGAAAAAGTGCAAAGGCGCTTCACTGGTTCTTTTCCTAATTTGCGTCATTTTTCTTACAAAGATCGTTTGATGAGACTTTCCTTATTAAGTCTATCGGCGAGAGGATTGCGTTATCAACTATTTTTTTTTATTTTTAAAATGTTAAATAATATGACTTCATTAGATCCAACAATTTTCTTTGAGTCCTCAACCAATTTCCGTTCCCGACGTCAACAATGTCAAAAAGTAGAGTGCCTCTCTCAAGTTTTCAAAATGAATTGCTTCATCATCTCTTGAATGTCAAGGGAGTAGAGAATGTCTTGATTGATATGAAGCAGAGCGATATGTGTAAGGCGTTGTTGGGTCATCCGAGAGCGTATCCACGTCTTCAGGCGTCGTGATGACGAAAAGGATCTTTCAGCAACAGCTACTGATATTGGCAAGCACAATACCCTGTAGCAATTTTTCGGCTTCGCAGATTAATTGTCGACTGACAGAATCCAATTTTGCAAAGGCATCAGGAAGAATCAGTAATATCGTAGCTGATGATCGACATCTGAGCTGCTTTAGCATAAACAAACCTTTGGCAGAGGTCGCTACATTCCTTGGTTTTACATCTTATGTTGATAAACTCTAAATCAGTTACTTAAGCCGCTGTTAACGGAAATGATGTAGCGCAACAGAAGTCTTTGCGTCCTCCAACTTTTGTACTTATTCAGTGTAGAAATACATTGCCGAAATATTGCTTAATCAAAAGATAATAATCTATGTAAAAACATTTTTCACCATGAATATTGGAGGGGAAAAAGATACTTTGCCCCATCAAAATATTTTTGGGGGCAGCAACCCTCCTTTACCCCCCCGCTCCCGCGTCCATGGTTAACGGATTTATATTATTCTGATTTACTGCAAAAATCTACAACTATTCACTCAAGGTCTCCAAATATTTCAATATCGGAAATCACACTTGTTGAGAACGACATAATTTCTAGCAGGGTATCGGAGCCGGAGACGTGGTAGTTTCGTTGGTTCCGGCCTAAAGCTTCATATGTACTTGAAATAGGTCTTTCGAGACAAAGTGATATTTGACGGTATAACTGAAAATAATGCAAGTGTGTCATCGGTGTAGAAAATCGCTGTAGACCTCCAAAAATCTGCTGACCTTCATCTCCTTTCTATACATAACCTAAAGCGAATCATTTGCTTGGATGTCGACGAGTTTTTCGTTGAAGCCAGACCATGTCTCCGAAACCTTAGATTCTAAGGAGGAATAAGAAGAAAAACAAAGTTAGATTGACATATATTTACAGGCATGAACGAAATGAATATTGCACCTCACAGCATTGTCATCACTGAAATTCTATGTCTGAAAGTTACCAGAATTGGACAGACAGCCAGCATTTGGCCTATATAACGGAGCATACGGAGCATGCAATTCATAAAAGAGCTCAGTCTCGAAAACAGTGCCGCAGCACCTCCTAGTAATATGAGGTATCAAAGCACAGACTGGTGAAAAGAATTTCATGCACATATACCGAATGATCCAGAGAGCATTATACGTTACAGCAATAAAGGAGAACACTTATTAACATTGAAATATATCGGCGTGATGCCTTAAACAAAGCGAAATGTCAGATTTATATGCATTCATGTTTCTACCGTTTGTCTTGCATTTCCAAGTTAACTCCTACCGCATTATTTTTACATGCTCTTAGCGCGAAGAGTTTGCGTCTCATTGTCCCGTTTAAAATTGAATATAGAAAGAAATTCGTGGATGAATCGATTAACTTCAGCGCGTCAACAACCTCATGAAACGTTGTGCACGCGCTTGAACTGGAAGTACAGACAAATAGGAAAATAATTGAAGAAAAGACCAAGATCTGTTAAAGCTGTGTTCCTATCTTCCTCAAGATTGTTTGCCCTTCTATCGTGATTTATGATCTAGTCCTTCGAGTGTTGATATCTTGATATAGGCCTCGCCTATCGTTCTGCTTAAAACTATGAAATTCTCAGCCTAGGCCTCTAAACAGAATAAGCCTACTTCTACTGTATTTCTGGTGGATACACTTTGATTGTATCACTGTATTCTAATCAAAGTAGTTTTCTGTAAAACAAAATCTAGAGATTTGGTATAGTTTATGGTAAATCAATTTCCAATAATATGATTTTTCACAAAACAAAATCCAACCTTATTCAGTGCAAAAACATCGTAACCGACGTTAAATTTGAAAAAGGTGTCAAAATTACGAAATCTTACTGTCATGACATGAATCGAAGCCTAACAAAACATAATGACTGAAAAATTATTCCTTATTAACTTCTCAAAAATTATTGATCGCGATTTTGCCTTTACCCACGTTTTTCTCCGATTTCATTTTTTGTCAGATACGATGCTTTTGCTCTTAACCAGCGGTATCATAGTGAAACTATTTGCCATGCTGGTTGTGGAAGTTGTTGACACCTAATTACAGGATTTTCATGAAGAGAATTGCAAGTGAGATGGCGGCATTATTTCATGTGAAATAGCCTACTATTCCATGGATTGATTTGTAACATTCACTGACAACTATTTTCCAATTTTTCAATATTGGAATGCCAATTAAAAATTGGTTCACAAAGTCATAATTGAAAGTGGTCGGTGTGCTGTTTGTAAGAACATCTGAAGAATTCACAGATAGAAAGTTTAATTACTGGATAATTTCTTCAAGCGGCTAAGAAACCTGGCGCTTTTCTGGAATAAACACACTGAAAGTTTCTTTACCTACAATCATTTCTCAAATAAATGAAATGTCGCTGGAACTTTTCAATTAATCATTAAATGACACATGTGATATTTTGGAAGCTGATATTCAAATGCATGTAGAGATTTTGAAAATTATTCAAATTTAGTGAACAGGGCAACCCTTTAAAGTAAAATGAATACTCTAAGATTTCTTGGCCTCTGATTTCAAGCTGGAGTAATGCATGTTCTGTAAATCGACATTACAAGTTGCATAAGAGTTTAATTATACTATTTATAGATTATCGGAGCGATATTTCAAAATGATGAACGTACAGAACGTTTAAAAGGATTTCCTTCTTTGTCATCCTGTCTGCGCAGCATTTTGTAAATTCACTATTGCTTTTGAGTACATGGTCTTTGGACAAGGGCCAACAATCCAGATCAAGAATTGGCCTGATAACTATACATGTAAATGCCAATCAAAAAAATTGGAAGCCAGATCGCACAAGTTGCATTTTGCCCCAAATTGTTTTTTTTTGCCCAAAAAAAAGTCCATTTTGCACAAGTTCCCCCGGCGTGTGCCATAATTTTTATGCAATTGCAATTCTAGGACTTTCTATGGTATTGTTAACCCTTTCATTCATGACTTAAGTTCCTGTCATCAAAAAATTTTTTTGCCTATGTAATCAATTAAATATGTCTTAAAAAAGATGTTGAGTGAAAAAATTAGGGTATTCTACTTTTCCTTTATTGATTTATTGATTGTTGTCATATGGCAACACTATGAATATATTCAGTATAACATCAGTAAAAACGAGCATATTTTTCCAATCCATTGATATTATATAGTCTATACTTGTAGGATGATGCCAATTCTATGGGTGCCACAACTATAGGCTCATTGTTCAAATCACTTTATACAGTACCGGTAGTGATTATTTCATGCTATTTACTGACTTTACTGAAAGATGTAGGCCTACTTCCCGTTCTCTCAAATTTTATGTACAACTTCACCATAAAAATGACTTGCCGCCTGCAAAAAGAAAATTTGCAAAATTTTCACTAATCTTGTTTAGTAGGACTACACTTTTAGTGTAAATTTCGTAGAATTATAAAAAGTAAAACACCGAATGAAAAAATCTAAATCAAAGTACATCAAAGCGATCACTTCACACCACTTTCCGGAATCATTCGTGGAAATCGACGAAACAGTTATTGTTTGCGTTCAAGCATAGATGCACACCACATTTTCTGCACTTCCAACGTGTGAAGCCAGTTGTGCAGTGCTTGCACCGGCCTCTACTCGTGTGTTCCGGCAGATGATCCACGTGGTCCTTACGCAAAATTTGAGGTGGAACATTTTCGTCCGCCGCACGCCTCCGTTTTGGCATCGGTTGGTCTGCTGCTTGGGAAAGTCGTCCTGTTCTGACACGGCAAGCTTTTCCAACTTTGCTCAATCCTTCACAGATCTGCAGTAGGTAGTTCTTGAAACTCAGCCTTTTGCCTGGACGATCATCCTCCTTCGTGAGGTCGCCGCGGTATGTAAGCCAGCAAGCAATTCGAAGATGCAATCCAGACAAGATAGTAAATTATTCGAAAATACCACTTCCGACTTTTTCGTTGATTCTTGTAAATCGAAAGCAGCATGTCCGACAAATCGATGCCACCCATGTGTGTATTGTAGACATCGACAACATTTGGTCTAGAAACTTCGATGGTTTTCCTTTCCTTCGCACTCCATCGCTTTACCAATGTCAAGGGCTCTGCCTGGAGATACATGGAACAGATCGTCACTGGTTTGTTGTCCAACCAACACAACCAGCATCAACAATTTGATCATGAGATCCCCTTCCGGTGATTTTCAGGTCTTTCTCGGAGGAAAGAGGACAGCCGGTTCTTCCGCACCGTACCTGTCGTGAGAATACAAAATTTTTCCTTGAGGTAGAATATCAGGTCAAATGTGATGTAGAAATTATCCATGAATAACTTCATATTCTGAGTTTCCGGAGGGATTGATTTACACAATTGCACTACACAATTTGCCGTTGTGCTCATATTGGATATTGGGTCAATCAATTCTGTATACTTTCCTGAATACAGTATGAAATCATAAATGATGCCTGATGAAGATCCTCTTGTTATCATTTTGAAGCCCCAGGGACTTGGTTTGGCTGGCAAGTACTGCTTGAGAGTGTGCCTTCCTTTGAATGGAATGATTTGTTCATCGATGCTCTGGAACTCGGTCTGAACTTCAGTTCGGCACTTCTCACGAACAACATCAAATAGTTTACGTACTTTGAACACAGGATCATAACCATAATCTCCAGGACTCAGTTGATTTCGATTTTCGCATAGGTGAAAAAATTGCATGAGTTTTTCATATCTGTTGACAGCCATAATGTCCGCTATGCACGGCCACCTGGTCAGAGGACTCCAGTAATCACGATAACTAGGCGCTGAGAAGATTCCCATGTATATCCAGATTGCGAAGAGTTGCTCCACTTCTAGGGCATTTGTATTGACACTGACTCCACTTTTCTCGACCGAATAATGGTTAGTTTGGTCCGCAATGTATTGAAAAATTTCATCAGGGAAGTATTGCTTGAACTGAAGATACGGAGAGCCAGGTCTTTCGAAACTTTCAGAATGTGTACAACTAAATCTAGTTGGAAATAACCCATTACATCGACGTCTCCATCTGTAGGCATGTACATCATCACGTGCCTCATCAGGACTGTCAATGTCATTAATCACGTTATTATCAGAGTCATCATCGCTATCTTCCTCGACTTCTTCCTCTAATTCCACTTCTGAATCGTCCGAGAGGTCTCCTCGAGGGATGAAGAGGCCTGTAGATTTTTCAGAAGGTTGCAATTGATTGATTGCTGCTTCTTTACTTCTTCTCGGAATATTTCTCTCCATCTTTCACGATTTCCCCGACCAATGCCTGAAAACAAGTAGCTAGATAAGGAATCGTGTAAACAAGTGATAAATGATCTAACCATTTTTCCTACAGCGCCAACAGTCATGTGATGATGGCGCACTGAGATCGCTTGCCAGCTATGCATCTACACTCGCTTGCTATCATGGGTTCGAATCCCGCCTTGAACAATTTTCAGGTTCATTTTTTTGACGATCTTTTTTTGATTAATCTATCGATCAGTCTGATAAACTACTAGTACAAATAGAGGAGCTCATGGAATAAACTTACAGACATATGTGAACTTGAATGATGTAATGTAACTATAGCGTGCAGTACGAATTATTACATGTACATTACCGCGATTAGCCAGGTATTTCTTAGATAGGAATACATATGTGCCAACACATACAGCCTATCACAACGTGCTCGTCAAATTGACAAATCATTATTGATCCCTCTAAGTCATGCTGTTGTCGTTTGATACAAATTGGCAACAGACCCCAAAATTAAAAAAATATTACAATGTCATGTTGTTGCCGTTTGATTCATAAAGATGTAATCTAGTCTAATGAAGCACACATGAATTTTCCTAAAACAAATACGTTGTATCGTGCAACTGCAACGTATTCTGCTCAGTTTTTACGAGCTTTTCCCACTTCAGTGGCGTTATTTGGTTGTAAATTGCTCGATTTACTTACCTCCATTTTTTGTGTAGAATCGTGCTTGAAAACAGCTGATATATTTGAAGAAAACGGTCTGTAAGAAAAACTTAAACAAAATCCATCGTTAGATTATTACTAGAACTTGCTAAATTTTCATTTCCAGTGCAAGTTTGACGTTGCTTTTGCCACTTACAGAGAGAATAAGTTGCTGTGCCGTTCGGCAACGATATGAATGAAAGGGTTCATTTCTATGTACCGATGCAATATTATTATATTACTGGTGTCATTTTGCATTGGATGCATAGGAGGAAATTTTGAGTTATCTATGACAAAACAACATTGCCGCTGACATATCTTATAAATAATAGAGTAATTTTGCTTTCTGTCCAGAGGTTGCATATCTAGGACTCCAATGACATTTTCAGGCGCTTACGCTCTCTCGAAAATCCATGTTAAAGATATAGTTCGATGTACTACATAGACATGGGTTCAGGAATGCAAAGTGTAGTAGCCATAGAAATTAACAATACCATAGAAAGTCCTAGAATGGAAATTGCATGAAAATTATGGCACACGCCGGGGGAACTTAGTTGGGGCAAAAAGCAAATTTTGCGAGCTGGCATTCTTGTTTTCGGATTGGCATTTACGTTTATCAAGCCAATTTGTGATCTAGATTGTTGCCCCTTGTCCAAAGATCATGTACACAAAAGCAATAGGGAATTTACAAAATACTGCAGTGACAGGATGACAAAGAAGGAAATCCTTTAAAACGTTCTGTACGTTCATCATTTTGAAATATCGCTCCTATAATCCATCATAATCAGACACTTATGCAACTTGTTATGTCGATTTATTGAGCATGCATTACTCCAGCTTGAAATCAGAGGCCAAGAAATCTTAGAATATTCATTTTACTTAAAAGGATTCCCATGTTCATTATATTTGAAAAATTTTCAAAACCTTTGCATGCTTTCGAATATGAGCCTCCAAAATATCATCACACTATGTCACATAAATCATTTAGCGATTATTTGAAAAGTTCCAACGCATTTCATTTATCTGATAAATGACTGTCGCTAAAGAAGCTTTCGATGTGTTTACTCCAGAAGAGCGTTAGGTTTCTTGACCGTTAGAAGGAGAAATTATCCAATAATTAGAATTTTTATCTTTGAATTCTTGAGATATTCTTACACGACTACTTCGACTCTGTGAGCCAAATTTCAATTCGTATTCCAGTGTTGAAAAATTGGAAAATAGTTGTCATTGACTGCTGCAAATAGATGCAGTGTATTAAGCCATGGAATGGTAGGCTATTTCACATGAAACAATGCCACCATCTCACTTAAAATTCTCTTCATGAAAATTCTCTTCCACAACCAACTTGGCAAATACTTTGACTATGATACAATGTTTTAGATCGAATCTGATCTGTAGACCATAGATTTTTCCATGTACCATCATTGCACATAGGCAAGATATCAAACTTCCATTCTAGTGTATTATTATCTACTTCTATGGTAGTAGCAGTTCGACCTCTGGCCTCTATAGCTACTATAGAATAACAAATTCAAAATTCATAAATCCACGATGCAGATATTTAAAAATATATATTCACTAGTGGACATCGAGTGGAAGTGTGAGCTAAAATATCGTAATGAGCTCAGGTGAAGCAATACTACTATCATTAATTATAATTCCTTTTGTATCACCTGCAGTGCCCCAAACCAACCTCACGGAAAATAGAGTGAAGCGCGAGAGATATGATGGGGTAGCGTTGGTTGTTAAGTTTGAATCGAAAGATTTCCGCTTCAGGCGTGTGGATGGAGAGCATTGCAACAAGGGCACAGTTTTAAACACAGTGGTCGATCTTACTTCCAATTTAGGTGTTTTACACATTTTGACCCAGGATGGCACAGCTTTGCAGAAGTAAAAAACTATTTGCAATCATTTTTGACTGGAAAGGTAATCAGGAAGATTTATCAACTTCGTGCTCGTATCGATGGCAAAGATTATGCGAAGGTTCACGACGTTTACGGAATACGTCTGCGTAATAAAGATGGAAAGAATAAAAAACAAATGAAACTCGGTCATTGGACTGAAATCAACAACGGTGGAAGCGTTTTCCTACCAAAGGGGTCAGCATTTACAGACTTAGAAGTACATTAGAATCTTGATTGAAACCAGCACTGGTGATGAAGATTTCGCAACCAAATCCCATCTTATGCACGTGTGTCTCATCAAAATCAGCTTGTCGAAGGAATCAATCATTTGCCTCCATTTTCATTTCACAGAATCCTCTACACGGTGACTCAACCGTTCCCTATCTGTTTCATTTATTTTTTCTGTTTGATCTATATACTATTTTATTTCGTCATGTTCATTTATGAGCAATAAATGTCTCATTTAAATCTAAATAAATTCGCAGTTTTACTTTTCACTCACGGATATGTCTACTTTCACATTGCGGGGCACGAAATGGGTGTAATTCATGCAATACAAATAAACATTTCAATTTAACAGGCGTAGAATAGCTTCTATGTATATATATAGAAGACATTTTAGGAAATCGTGGATTTCTGATTTATTTAAAAGTCAGTGACGTAGCGTAGATAGTGTTCATAGTATTTGTTGAACACTTTTTTATTTTCTGTGTATGTGTTGTTAATTAATTCCATCGATTTTTATGATAATAAGTAAACAACGGATATTTTCATTATTCAACCAAAAATTTATATATTGTAGCTTGACTCTAAAGTAGCTTTTGTGACAAGTTCATAGCGATATCAATGAGCGTTGATTTGCATGTGTTCTTTCTTGGACGTCTGTTCTAACATTTCGTAGCAACAACACGCATTAGGTGAGTTATCGCATGAGAAGTATGGTATTAGTGGGAAGCAATTTATTATTGCAATAATTGTAATTAGCAACCTTGGTACATGTATTACGTGATATAGTTTTCTTTTAATTTAACTTACACTGATATACTGACTAATTGAAGATCTTTGATTTAATTATGACTGAGTTAAACATTGATCATAACAAAGAAATTATTTTCATTTTATCATTCAGAAATATAAACAAACTTGATAAATATTATAGGTGAGCAGTAAGTGCATGGTTAAGCATATTTATAATACGAAATCGGAGTGAATTTATTTTTGGATAAATGTCGGATGAAAGTTAAAGGTGCAAAGATGTACGATATACGGAATATATAGAAATTCAATATGCACAAATGAGTATCAAGAAGCTATTTTGAGTGTCTTATTAAATCATTCTCATACGATAATGAAAGTCATCCCAGTAGCCATTTATAATAGAATATAATGCTTACTAATTTAAATTATTAGTTAAAGTAGTCCTAATGAGGACTGATGGCGTTCTCCAATCCGCAAGTGTACAAAGGCAATGCTACTGTAGCCATTGGATTAATCAGTTCTTAAAAGAACTCAATGTAGCTTTCTCGTGGCAATGAATTAAAATTGATCAGCTTTGGCCCAATATCTGGTAAAAATGGAAATTTTAAGACTTGCAACACTACTCATTCTTGCTGTTATTATACTAATACCATAGATTCCAAACACTGCCGTATACACGTTCAAAAACAGACGTCTAATATGCTGTACCGACTACAGATGCTGATAGTGGAAATAGAATAAGACAATGATCACCATAGGTTAAGGAAATTAAAAATGGATATTATAAAACAACAGGAAACCGATGAATAAAAATTGGAAAAGTGGAGGTAAAATATGGAAATACAACGATGCTACTACACCGATTATAAGTGAACTATATCTGACACTACACAAAGTGGATAAGTGGAAAGTGGATAATGGAGGTAAACAGTAGAACTACAATGACACTCTACTACAACGAAAGCAATGAAACTATACACACTACTGTATACCTAAGACTACACATGGAAAATACTATTTCTTCACTTGAATTTGTTATCGCCAGTTTCTTCATCCGTCTATAGTACTTCATGTAATTCCACATTTCTTCATTTGAATTACAATACATCGACCACTACTTCAGCTACCGATTAAGGGATATAAAACATAATACTGCAGTCCGTCAGTCATCAGCAGATACTCGTCTAGTTGTGTTTCGACCCCTAACCTGAACACTCAAACCCAGACGAGCGGGGTCCCACACATAGTGGCTGACAAAATACTGAATAGGTAATGATATGTCTTGAAAGATATGTCACAAAGATAAACCAGACATCATTCAATTGTTGCGTTTCCCACATGTAAGCAGATCCTGTCATTAAATTCATCCCATCAAGAAATACAGTATGCTTTTTGCGATCCGCACATGTAAACAAATCCTGTACATCAATCTTTGCCTTTTCGATTCCCACAAGTAAACAGATCCTGTTCATCCTCGAATCCCATAAAGATCATAGCTGATGTACCTAGCCCATAAATGCATTTAACCAAGGATGCCTATGAATTATGTGATGTAAATATTTATACACTGGGTGACATACCACGCTCAATTACACGTATTTCACGCGTAAACTACGCGTAATTGCACATGACCCTAAACATCCGTGGCTATGCGTGATATTCCTGCAACATCTGTCGGCAGTCCTGTTATAAAGACTTTGCGTCTCATGTGTCTGCATGTGTCTGAGGCTAAACAATGTGATAGGACCTCAATTTCATGCCAAGGGAAGACAGAACATGCTTAGCGGTTCATCCGTGGTTGAAAGCGGACAACCGTAGATGACGCGCAAACTACAAATGCTCGCCCGCGCGTATTCATAAACATTCCCCATATTTTAACAGCATCAGATCAAGTGATTTCTGACTCTTAGTATAGCGCGTAGAAAAATAGCATGTCTGTAAACACGGATGTTTGAAGTGTTCCGTAATTACGCGTGAATCACGCGTGGCATGTCACCTAGTGAAATATTTCATTTTTGAAATATTCTGTGAATCCAGTGGAAATTTGATAAAATATCATAACTTTATGCTCTTATCACGTAGCTCTCCTAAGATTCAAATCAAAATATTAATTTTTGTAACTTGATCTGTATATATTCAGCATTAATAGAAAACCCAAGTTTTGCATCACTTATCCAAGGTCGACCCAAAACCCAAGGCCCAACCTTGCTCCAAGCTGAGACCACAATTCAACCTGGTCGGCTGAGTGACATTGTTGTGATATAGGATGCGGTGCATTTTGGAAGGAGCCGTTTTTGCCATCATGCTTGTAATCATGGAATTACATGCAATCCAACTATACAGAGACAAATACAGAATCGCAGAGGATGCCTTATCACATCCATTATTCAACTAAGGAATTTGAATACAGTTGATGAAATACAGCAACTTTCACATGCTTCGGATACACTCTGAGAAGTTTTGGAGTGAAATTTCAAATCGTTTGAAGCGCTTGAACACATCAAGAAATGAGATGGGACACGTGGTTCGGAAGTAATTGCAAGCATCTGTTTATCGGAATTTTGTCAAAACAAAATTTCTATCATTTTCATGAATTTTGTTAGGTGAAATAGTATTGTCATGATCTACGCGTTCAAGTTTTGAATTATAACTAATCATAAGCATAACCGCTTCATTTTTTCTCATTTATTGATGTGCAATGTTTTTGATATGTGCAACTATGCATGCATGTAGCGGGACTATATCCTTACAAAATGCTAGAGGAACAAAATTGGATGTAAGGAGACGTTTTGTGCATGTACGTACAGCACAGCTACTTGTCTTACATGCAAACAGCATTTGCATATGAATAAATTGAAGCAGTGCATGTGGGTTGTTGGCCTATTCAGGTGTGTTTCAAAACTGGTCAGTCCCTACGCCACTGTTGAAAGCAATGTTTCACATCCAAAATTATTTGCACTTTTTATGGTTATCAAGCTTAACAACTTCTCATAAACTATTATTGAAGGGAAAAGCCGATCAATTTTTTGCTTTTCCTTTAACCAATAACAATTCTGTCAAATGACATACTGTAATTTTGGAATAATTTTTCATGGTAACTCCTGCGCTAATCAGTTACAAGTGCATTAATGTGAGGCACTTTTAACCGGTCTATGAAGAAAAACATTATGGTTATATTTTGTTTGAACTAAAGCAACATTTAGCAACAGCAAATCATGCAAAGCTATAATTAATCAAGTAATAATTAATGTTGTTGAACTTTTAAAAAATGTTTGTACAGCAACTTCCAGCACTTTCCATACACGAACAGCCGGTAAAATCGGCAGAAACTGACTTTCCCGAAAAATGATGAGATTTTCAAAAAAGGACTTGGTGCTACATTGATTGATTTGTTGACAATAATCGAGACGAACTTGAGAGGAATATGAATGCAATCCTATTATTTATATTATATTATTTACTGCGTTATACTTATGCTGTCATTTTTTAAAAAATCTTGTATAATGTATTCCTTTATTTTTCACAATTGTGGGTTCCATATGTTATGCGCAATACACTATC